>CAMAPF010001048.1:0-600000 GCA_945859915.1 Cuscuta epithymum | reverse complement strand
AATATTGTATTTATATTACTCATATACTCACTCAACCTAAACCGAGGAATTAATGTCCCTACAATGGCCTTGAGCATTACCACGAACGCGCAACGCGCGTTACTAAACTAGTGATCATATAAGTATGCTTCTATGTAGACTGTTTTGAACATTCAACTGATTTTCAATGCTTGAATGTGTGTACAATGGTCTATAATCAATGTGAGTATAGACCTTTCATATAACATCTAAAAATATTCATTTGATTGTATGGATTTCATATGATTGTATTCATGTGAAGTTATTATGCTTGAATGTGACTGTATTCATGTGACTAGACCTTTCATTTAACTTATCTAACTTATGATCATATTCAGTTAGTATAATGTTACACATGTAAAGTTATAAAGTTATAGTTACTATAAACTTATAGTTAGTATAATTATACATGTAGTTATAACTAGACAATACACAGTACTATAAGTTTCTAAAACTATGTACGTATTACCGAAATACATTTTGTTGATATAATACAGATTGGTATAAGAAAACTATGTGATATTGTACAGTTATAATATACTAATTCACATTTCACATTTCATATTTCATATAATACACCGTATTAAAAAATACCTTTTGTTGATCACTAATTAGAGTCCATTAGTGTGGCCTAGTAATCTGCAAGTCAGTCTTCAATAGGTCTAAAAACCATGTCCATGAGGAGTTCTCAATCTCAACAACCGCCCAAGCTATGGATAACATCCGATTGTTCTCATCCCTCACAACTGCAGTTAATATCTCACCTTTGAGTTGTCCTTTCAAGAAGCAACCGTCCAACCATATTACCTTCCTACAACCTTCTAGAAAACCACGTCTGACTAGCTCAAAACACATGTAAATGCGTTGAAAAACAAAGGGAGCTTCTGGGAGAACTCTGCTTGTGTGAATCACCACAGTTGAATCTGGAATGGACCTCAAACATTCCTCTGCATAATTCCTTAGTTTCATGAACTGATCTTTAAAATCTCTTTGTACAACCGGGTGTACGGTATAATTAAAAATAAAGAAAAAAGAAAAATGATACGTGGGACCGTTTGGAGAAGATTTGTGAAAGGTGAGATTTATGGTTGAATGATTTGCAAGGAAATTGAAAAATCCTGGAATTGCAGGTCATCAACCGGTCAAGGGCCAACAAATGAAGATGTGGGTGGCTTCTTATGTGGCATACTATAATTTCACAACCTCTAAAATTTGACCGTTATTTGAAAGAATGTGGACGTAATTGGCTGAAATTTTAGTACATGGACTCAATTGATTTCCACCCATAGTAGGTAGACCTATTTGACAGTTTTCCCTTTTAAATATCAATCACTTTTCACACCCAAAAATCCAAATTGATTTTCTATATAAGGATGAGCATATTTGTTTTAATGATACCTGAATGGCTGAATCGAGAACAAGGGCAGAGCTAGGGGAAGACCTACATAGGCCCTAGCCCACCCCAAATTTAAAAAATAATTGTTAAGGTAAAAAATTCTGTATAATTTTTTTTTTCAAAAATATTATTTGTATCCATCCGGTGTATAAGAATAGACGATTACAATTCAACTAGTCAACGGAAGCACTCATTGGTAGCACCACAACCATATAGTCTCAAAAATCCATAGGAAGCTTGTTCGAATTCCCATTATAATTGATTATATGTTGAATGAAACAATCAAAGTGACAGAGTTAATTATTTTGTAACGACTAAAATTCACATAATAAGGATTATATTCTTGACAAAGGGTTACATTATTTTATTCAATTATATAACAACTCTACTAAAATTACCTTTCTCAAGTAAAAATGATCAAATCCAAACTACATGGTAGAATGATTGGGGCTTGACAATGGCATGAATTAGTGATTTAGGCTAGCTCACAATGCACATATAAACTCCCCACTTGTCTCTATATCATCATCTATATCAGCATCAAAGTCCATTTCCTCAATTTCATCCATCTCACCTTCTGTCAATAGGAGGCCGTCCATTGCGGTAGCCATTCGAGCTTCTTTTATTATGGCTAACACTTCTTCAACACTTTGCCCACCTTCATCCCCATTATTAATGTTGTGATTTGGCTCTCCACTTTTGTCTTCCTCTGCATCATCCATGATTTCTTCCACTAAGCTATTCAGAAACCATGGATGTTTCTTGATCTCCTCAATGCTTATTCTCTGCATAAACATTTCAAATCACCGGCTCGTTTAGTAAGGATTATTCGAGTGAATTTGCTGCTGTTTTTGTTGTTAAAGATTTTACCTTTTTTAAGATTCATTTCACTAATTCAGCCAATAGTTCTTTACTTATTCAACTCAGCCAGAGTTAGCTACCAAACATAGCCAAAGTTCTTAAAAATTGTCCAGGACCTTAATTATGTATAGAAATGAGAGAAGGGGTAAGCTTGAAATTGACCTCGTCGGGATCAGCCACGAATATCCGAGATAAGAGATGTTTGCACTCCTTAGATATTCTAACATAGCTTGGGATTGAATATTGTACGCTTAGTATCTTCTGCACCAAAACAACAGAAAACGGAAAGTCCGTAAGAAGAGCATTAATGAAATCAAAATAAGAAAGAAAAGTCAGTTTGATGTAATACTGTGATGGTTTTCTTGAAATTTCTAGGATCCTCATGGTCTTCAAATGGATAACCACCAACCAACATCACATATAGTGTAACCCCACAAGACCAAACATCTGCAATCTTTATCCATTTATGCATATGTAGAATATTAAACATATAAATCATTAATTTAATTCTGGGTAGTTAACTGATAACAACATTATCAGGTTAAACCAAAAAATAGTTCAAGTGTCTTACCTTTCCATCATACTCTTTTCTGGAGAAGACTTCTGGAGCAATGTATGCCGGTGTTCCAACTGTTGACTTGGGCTGAGAATGCAGAACTGAAGACTAAAGAATCAAAAACCAGTCAGCAGCTCAACTAGAAACACTGAAAATATAATTCGGCGCCCATTCTGTTTTTTCACTTTCATAAGTAAGATGCTCAACAAAAAATTCAATTTATCCAGTGAAATGAAGATAAATGATCCTTCATGTACTTTTGTTTAGGTCAACCAAATGGCTCAAGATATCACATCAGCAACCATACCAACTAATTAGTTTAATTTAAGTCTTTAACTTATCCATTGGTGTATGTGGCATCTGTCTTTGGTATATGCAATTATACATCTCTCTTCTTAAAAATAAGCTGTCACTTTCTTAACATAGGCATCTCAAAATGAATCTTTCTTTCCCATTAAAAAAACTTGTAATAGACAATTTTAGCTCTCTTTTTTGTTTGTTTGATTTGACATAAATATATTGGTTTGTCAAGCAGAAACTTGGTTTTAGGCTAGAAGTAGTATTTGCTAGAGGATGTACATTGTTGATTACCTTTGAATAACCAAAATCGCATATTTTGAGGCGCGATGTAGAGCTTCCGTCCAAGAGTGTGTTTTCAAGCTTGAGATCTCTGTGACAAATTTGCTGCACAACAATATCCAAACCATGAAATCATATATCACCTTAAGTCCTTAAGAACATAGAGAAACTCATGAAGAAACAACTATTAGAATGGGGAAGCAAAGTACCATAGAGTGGCAGTAGCTAACTCCTGATATCAACTGTTGGAAGAAAAATCTTGCCTACAATATAGAATTTGGCAACGAGAGCAGTTAACAATTAGAAAAAAGACAATTATTGTTTTGCATGATAAATTCCATAATAATAACTAATTATGGCTTGAAATATTTACAGGATAAATTTGTTGAATAGGAGAATTTTAGTTTTTCCACAATTGTTTTTCTTACTTAGCTTGTATTTAATACGGAGTAATGAATAAAATTTTCATAATTTGGCGGATGCAGCCAAACCTAAACAATTTCGGCTCCTTCAACATATTCAACCAATTTTAACGTTATAAAAGCCTCAAAGAGTTGTCAATTACATGCTATGTAGAAGAAGTAATTCAAAAATTTATATGTTCATTTTGTAGGATAAAGAAGTTGACTCACAAACTCAATAAACTTAAAATATGAGTTACCAAACGGGTTTGTAACTATAAAATTATGATATAGATGTAACCTACAAATAAAATTATGATTTTGTATTCTAGATATATATTGAATGGGATAGCGATAACTTAGAGGCCGTTTGGCAACATAACATTGTTTTTCAGCTTATCAGGTTTATCAGTCAATTTTTCACCAAACACTTCACTTTTGCTTTTGTACACTGAATTATGTAATAAGCAGAAAAAGTAAGGTTGAGGTTACTTTTCTGGCTATATTGGCTGAAGTTACTGTAGATTACCATTTTAGTTATTTTTACATATGATTTTTTCTTTAATTTATCAAAAAAAAAATTAATTTTTTTCTCTCTTAAATCAGCAGAATCAGCTAATGCAATCACTTCAGTAAAAACTTTATAAATTTTAGCATAATCAGTCAAATCAGCCGATTTTCGTGCTACCAAACAGGCTCCTAATGTTATGATGAAGAACAAGTTAAAGGTTAGAATTGAGTGGACCTCATCTTCACTGAATCTTCCAGCAGTGCAAATTCTATCAAAAAGCTCTCCACCTGAAGCGTATTCCATTACTATGGCCAAATGAGTCGGCGTCAGAAACACCTGCACCATTACCTCGAGCTAAATATATAAATAAATAATTACTTATTTTCAAAAAAAAAATTAATTACTTGCGATTTTTAAAAAAATTGTTTATCTGCTTCGATTAAAACCATATGATTCTTCATCTCAGAGATCCACTCCAAGATTTTCATACTAATTGTCTTTCTGTAGAGTTAATTACTCTGTAGAGTTATTTACCCCCAACAGCCAAAAGGCCAGGTTTCTTTAATTAAATAATGACCTGACCTGCCCTTTCAGTTAAGAAATTCCCAAATACTTGAAAAAAGAGGATAATCGATCTGATGGTTTTAAAAAATCTTATGAGGAACATTGTTAATTACTTAATTAACTACTTAATTAATTACCTCTTTGAACTTAATGATGTTGGGATGCTTGAGGGACCTATGGTTCATGATTTCCCTCTGAACATGTTCATCAATCTATTAACAGAAGATGAAGCCAGATTGCAATCACTAGTAAATTAAATTAATGGCTGAGCTTATAAACAATCTCCCAGAATATAAATATGAATATACCATGTGGCCCCTCTCAATATATTTGACAGCCAAAAGCTCCCCACTGAACTTATCCTTCACCAGCTTAGCAACTCCAAAATTCCCAGAACCAATGTCTTTGAGAATCTCATACTTTTCCATTCTGGTTATCTCTCCTTCACTATTTTCTCACAAACATGCATGAGACTTATACGGAGTATATAATACTCCGTAATATAGTATGGGAAGGGATTAGATTATATGTCTATACACGCATATATTTAATATTGATAGATGGAATGTTTGAATAAAAATAAATATGGTTAGAAATGAGGGGATTGAGTGGAAGATCATGTGTTTTTATTCTTGTGTGAAATGGAAAAGAAGAGTAGTCTAAAACTTAACCAGCAGGGAAGAGGAGTGTACATACCAAAATGGAACATGGATTTTAAAGGGACAACCAGTGGTAGAAATAAAGCAGGTGGAGACGTGGCGTTAAGTTTTCTTTATCTTGAAAATGCTTTTTCAAACGAGATATAGGGTGTGTTTGCAATCACTTTTAAAAAAGCACTTTTCAGTTTTTGGCTTAAAAAAGCACTTATTTACCAAACACTACCAATTTTTACTTTTTCTCGGCTTGCGTGTGAAAAGTGCTTTTCCCCTTTCTATTACACAAAAAACACTTATTTTACCAAACACTATCAACTTTTACTTTTCAAAATCACTTTTTTCTCAAACACTATCAATTTTTCCTACTAATCACTTTTTCCTTACATCTCCAAAAGTGCTTTTTTTTTAAGCAGAAGCAGTTGCAAACACTCCCATAAGCACGTTCTTACTTTGACGGTTTTCATTCTTAAATCAGACCAAACCAGACCAGACCAAACTAGACAAGACCTGACCAACAAATTTCAGTCCAAGGAAAAACATCCTAATAATCTTAAAACGGGAGAACATAAAGTAAGATATGAGTGTCATAAATATTAAGTATGTTCTATGTGTTTTAGCGTTTTTCAGCGTAAATTGAGCTTTTTAGCATAGATACAGTCTTGGTTAGAAATTCGGTTCATTAGATAATAATCCCGTAAAATTTTGAAACCGACGCCTAAAAACGAGTTTTAGAACTTGATTAGATATTTCAACGAGATAGAAAACGCTTTAAACGAATCTAAAAACAACAAGATATGATCAAATCAAATTCTACACGAGTTCAGAGGGAAATCAGAAATGTTTGTGAATTTTAGGTTAATCTGTATCTTTTACTTAATGCATTGTAAATGAAGTTTGAACAATAATTTTAGACCTCAAAATGATTTTTCCTACGTGATATAATACGTTTGAAATGGAAGAACATAGGGCAAGATATGAGTGTCACAAACAACACGCTTTTAGCTTTTGGAGAGCATTTTCAAAAAATTTAAAAAATAACGTTTTCAACTTTTGGCTTAAAAATGTTTAAATGAGTGTTTTTAAGTAGTAATTTCTACTTAAATTTAGCATTTAGAAGCTCAAAGCTGAAAGCGGGTTGAGAGATACATAAAATGGAAGTATTTTTTATCAACACTACTGACTTTTACTTTTTTTAGAAACACTTTTTTTCTCAAAGACTACTAACTTCTACTTCATAAAGTGGAAGAATTTGTTTTTGTGTATACACAACATATATACATAGTACATAACATTAATAAAAATATAGATTTTGGATTATTGAATATGAGATTGATTTTCACCAAATATGAGATTGACTTTCACCAAATATGAGATTGACTCCAAAAATAACAATTTTAGAACAAATTGAGTTAAAAATTTGGTGATAATTTCGTAATGAAGTAAATGTTTTCACCACCACAAAAATGTTAAATTTGAACATAAAACTGCACCATAACAATGCAAAATGAAGATTTCACATTTATAAGGTAAACTGCCACTCTTTTTTATTTAAAACATCAGTATTTTCTTTGCAAAGGGTTTTTTACAAGAATATTACTAAAATAAAACTTATTTACATAAATATGACTATTCATTACTACAACGTAGTGTTATGGTAACTTAAGTTCAAAACTTGAATATGAATTACTACGATTTCATTACTACTCTAGTAACTAGTCATATTTTTGTAAATCATCTTTATTTTAGTCATATTTATGTAATTATTTCTTGATTTTTTAATCATTCAATCTAACTAATATATTAAATCAAAATAATGTTCGTCACATGGTTGATAATACAATCAAAGAAAAAGAGGTAAACATAGTGATAAAAAGTCTTTGTAGAAGCAATAACATTCGCTGATCCTGTAATGAGCTTAACTGAGTCAATGACTGACAAACCAAACTTCTCATCACTTAACCTAAATTCAAGAATATCTCTGCTAGGAAAAAGGAACACGTCCAAAACAACATGCAATTCGTCAGAAAAACACAAACTGAATAAAACTGAATTAAAATAGAGTTCACTCATCTTCTTCCAAACCCTAGATTTGCTTGCACTCCATGGCAGCGGCTCAGGAGGAGGACGCGCCCGCCGCTCATCCGTCACAACCTCAACATCAGCTTCATCTAGATCCGGTTCTTCTTCCTCTGCCCCAATCGCCATCTTCATGTACTTGTCCACGAAACTTTCCGCAAAACTGTTGCTTTAACCTTTTGCCAGAAACTCCGAACCTGCTCTCACCTCCAAAACCGGCGACGGACGAAACTTCAAATCGAAGAAACCTAGCAGAAAGCAAACGACGATCAACCACACTCATTACAACAACCGGTGCCGCGACCAGGGGTGGAGACAGGGAAGGGCTGGAGGGGGCCTCGGCCCCTGCAAGGAAAAAAATTCTTAAGTATATATTATGCATAAATACATTTAATCTATAGAAAATATGTTGATATTTTAAACTTTGGCCCCTGCAAAGTAAAATTTTCAAGAACCGGCCCCTTTAACTATAGACTTCTGGCTCCGCCACTGGCCGCGACCAGAGAGGTCGTCACTCGCCACCGGACAATCCCCTAGGAAAAGCCCTAGGCGGCTGCGGAAAAGCCCTAGGAAGCTAAAGTTACAACACTTTAAAAAGGTATGAGCGGTACAGGTTTGATCTCGTTTGATTAATTAATTTTCATTTTGTATAAATGAATATGATTTTTTTTAATATTAAACCTATGTCTGTATACGGTTTTATACGCTGATTGGTTAGGGTCAAATCAAGGTTTCATTTTGTTTTATAATTGCTTGAGAAATATTTTGATGAGAAAGAATAGATTTTCGAAGAATCGCATTTGAAAATCTCTCAAAATCTTTAATGACAATTCTTAAAGAACTTCTCAATTATGGAGCTACTATAGAGACAATTTTCATTATAAGTAGTCAATTACATTGGTCCATTCAAATGTAATTACATTCAACCAAACACCGAAGGGCTGTGTCCTTTTTTGTAGCTTAATTTAGTAATCCTTGAGAATATGAATTTATACCACTCTTACGAGTTTTATGCTATTTCAACATTTAATCCGCGTCTTTCATTTTGTCCACTTTTGATTCTTGGCTAATGTTACTTGACCATTTGTGTTCCTTCTCCGATTATTTTAACCATCAGAAACATTGCCGTAAAGATCATATATGCATGAAAGCACAATAATCATATATTAAAAGTTGTCAAAGTCACATACATGGACCAATTGTGGAATTAGTGTGATACTCGTAAGACCAAAAGCGGAGTTTACTCTTCAAAATATATTGTACAATTTTTTGATTTGGCTTAGATTTGTGCAATTTTTACCTAAACTATATCAATCCAAATTTAAATATAAGATGCATGTAGCCTCAACATACTAACAATTATTTGATTATATTCCAATTGTCAAACAGTTGTGATGGTAACACTTCAAACACCTAACTAAAAAAATGGAATTTATTTGAAAAAGCAGGTTGTATCTAGTTGGATCCATGTGCGTCTTTTGTTAATAGTTTATTAACGACAAACTTGTTTTATTGTTACTCGAGATTTCGGCCCTTTTCAAGTATATAATAATTATAAAGTATGCTAGATTACTAGTTACCCAAAGTTTTAACTCACAACTAATCGAGTGGATATCAAACTTTTTGAATATATAAAACCGTAACGGTATCATTTTACGTTTATTTGTTGAAGAGAGAAATTATTGAAGATGATTACTTAGTTATTTGTTATGTAATTGTTTCTATATTTATTAACATATTTTTCACAATTTAGCATATTCAACCAATTGAGTCAAAATTTCATAAATTTCATCAGATACAATTGATTCGGACAATTTTTGTATTATCAAACGGGCTCTATTTGATAATTCATAGTTTTAACTTATCATACTTATCAATCAACATCTTTATCAATACGAAGTATGTAACTCTTGGTTTCGGACATTATATTGTGTTAATAATAAAAACATGTAAGGTTAGAACTACTTTTCTGACTCAATAGACTAAAATTATCATATGGAACCATTTGATGAGCTATTTCCGTACATGTTTTTCTTTATTTTATTGACAAAATATTTAAATGCGGTTAACCAATTCAATCGGTTCAACTAAAAAATATCAATTCGAATGTAAACTAAATTTACAAGTTTTTGTAAACACTAATTAATGAGATCCGTTAGTGCTGATTGACTCAATTTGGGTACTCCCTCGAACATATTGCACAATGCGCAACTACATTAATAGTGTAGACTTTGGAGTGATGATTGCTTTTCTATCTTACTGACTGAGTGGCCTGTGCCTTGTGGTAATTTTAAGCAAGTAGGGGGCGTAGCCGAGGGTTAATTTAGGTATGGACATACCCCAAATTTTCATTTATCGAACAACACCAATACAGGAAAATTTTATGGAGCCCTACATCACTCACTATGGAGTGAAATAGCATATGCATCATCAAAATCATTCATTTATAAAGTAGGTATTTCATTAAAAATACACTTTAAAAATGAATGATTGATATAAGGTCATATGAGATACTCCCTATGTCCCACTAACTATGGGACAAGAGCAAATGACATGCAAACTAATAAAAAGCGAGTTATGTGATTGATATTGAATTGATAAAGTAAAAATAAATTAAGAATAATTTGGAGGCATATAAATTTAGCCTAATTTGGTATAAGACAATCTTGGTGGGATGGATCGAAAAAGTATAATGAGACAATCTTAACGGGACGGAGATAGTATATAGTATATGATTCCATAGTGGAGTTATATAAGGTTCTATAAAATTTGTCCCAAAATACACTGTAAGGAGCATACTTTAACATTATAAAATTAAAGTTGTTGGCAAGAAATATTACCAGATAGAAGAATGTTTTTTACCGTATACATTTTGGATATGGTTTTCTACTTTTATTCACACTAACGTTGTGTGGGATTGAGAAATCGTTTGGTGATTCTGTTTTTCCGAATTTTGATGTATTAGTTTTACTAGTCAATTTTTCATAAAACCCCTAACTTTAATTTTGAGTGCTGAAATGTGTAATAATCAAAATAAGAAAAGTCAAAGTTGTTTTTTTTATTGAATTGGTTGAAGAAGCTGTAGAGGATCATTTTAGCTTATACGAATTGAATTCCCCAAATTGGACTAAATGAAACTTTTATTGCCAAAATAGGACTAAAACTTTACAATTTCCTATATAAGACTAGTTTTCCAATTCTACTCTTGCTCTACGGTAACTTCAGCCAATACAATTAGAAAAGTACACCAACCTTATTTTTTTAGGGAAAAGGTGCAAATAGGCCCATGTACTAACCAAAAAAGGTCAAATAAGCCCTTATTTAGGAGTCTCTGTCCGGCCGTCGTCATTTGGAGTGGTTCCCGGTGGAATATTTTGATGAAATTTTTTGAACATCTTATTCATTCAGTCTAGTTTACTCATACCAAATTTCAGCTAAAACTACAATCAGGAAGGCATTCAAATGAATTCTTGAAAATAACTGCGCAGTTAGAAGCGCAGTTATCTTCAAGAATTCATTTGAATGCCTTCTCGATTGAAGTTTTAGCTGAAATTTGGTAAGAGAAAACTAGACTTGATGAATAAGATGCTCAAAAAAATTCATCAAAAAAATCCACCGGGAACCACCCCAAATGACGACGGCCGGACAGAACTTCCTAAATGAGGGCTTATTTGACCTTTTTTTGTTAGTACATGGGCCTATTTGCACCTTTTCCCTTTTTTTTATTAAGTACGGAGTATTAAACAACTCAGCGCGCGAAATCAAAAGTTAATGTTTGGTGTAAAAGTTGATTGCTAAGTCTGATAAGATGAAAAACAGGATCACCAAACAAGCTTTTAATAAAAAAAACTATTGAAAAAATGTCACAATGAATTACTATAAGTAAGTTTTATAGTGACTACGATGTAATATTTGAATACAATTATAATCACTGATGTACATATTAAACTCTCATTTTTGTTCACTTTTTTTTGGTTATATATTCAGAATTATTTCATTTTTTTATTAGGCATCCTAACATCTGAAATAAAAAATTTAATACTTTCATACTCTGTACTCCGTATTTTATACTATCTTCATCCCATGTTAGTTGTCCACTTTCAATTTGGCACGATTATTAATAAAGTGATTGAAAAGTAAAAGTTGTGGTTGAGATTTGAATAAAATAAAGTGAAATGATAAGAACCACATATTTCTTGTCAAAAAAGGAAACAAGACATTCATTTTGGGACAATTCAAAAAGGAAAGTAGGACAACCAAAATGGACGGAGGGAGTAGTAAAAGTAAATTGTGACCGGTGGGCGTAGCTCAACTAGTAACGAGGGAGTGCCACGAGGGTTAGGTCCCGGGTTTTAATCCCGAGAACTGCGATGAGAGGTTACTCAATAGAGGGCCTCTGCAAGTACCGGGGACATATCATCACTCTCTATCTGTCAGATTGTGATTATAGTCCAATTTACATTCTCCCATCGTACCGTCCGGTCGGTATTAGAGATCCTCTGGGATGGAGTGTCATCTTTTTTTAAGTAAACTGTGCACCTAAATACTATTCCTAGAATGATCTTGGCCTCTTACTTTTATGGCTAGGAATTAATAATTTCGTTGGCTCAATGTAGCAGTTAGGTAATGTACACCGTGAACAGAAGTGGAGTAGTACTCCACCACTCGTTGTCCTAGATGTCAACGGCCAATGTAATAAACAACTTGGAACAGAATAAAGTGAGTGAAATGGGTGGCATCGCAAGGCCCACCGCAAGTTTTACCGGATTAATGGCGAGCTTTCGACAATCCATCAAAGAAAGAGAAATAATCGATCAAATTAGTTAACTTGGTTAAGTTGTGAGAACGTTTAAACGTTGAGCAAAGATGGAAATTTGCAACCGGCGCAGATTACAGCTCCTATGTGCTGAACTATACTTCTGGTGTGCATATGTAGAATTGAAGGTCCATCATCATTGAGTTAATTAAGCACCGTGACTAATAACTTCCTTGATGTCTTATAGGGTCCAAACGTGGAAGCCCTTGATATAGAGGATTCAATCTTTTGGACAGAGAAATAAACCCGAATCGTTCAAAAATCCATTGGATTCTCACCAATCCACCACCATCTACATGTCATCACACATGAGAAATTGCCCTTTACTCATTCAGTGTATGTGTCCTAAATTACTTCCAAATACATATTCGAGAGTGTCATTGATCAAACATGACAAATTTCGGTCGAAAAGTTAACTCTTTCACTCGAAAAAAGTTACTACCTCCGTCCCCTTAATATTGGGATGGAAGAGAGTGATATCGTTTTTAAGAAAAGTAGAATCATGTAATTGATAATTGATAATGAATTGATAAAGTGGGAATAAATTAAGAAATTCAGGGCCGGCCCAGGGCATGGCTGCCCAGTGCGACCGCACAGGGCCCGGATTTTTGAAGGGCCCCCAAAAAAAATTAGTATTACGCCCCAGCCCAAAATTCCCCTGCGTAAATCTAAATATGCTTGAAGAATGTCCCTTTTTAAATAAATTGTAAGTTATTAATGACTATTTATCATTACATTTATTCGTAAGTTGTATTTTAAGACAATTTGCTTGTGTAGCAACTTGAAAAAAGGCCCAAATTTTATTCTCGCACAGGGTCTACATTTCTTCGGGACCGGCCCTAATAAGAATGAATTAGAGCCCACAAATATTACCAAATATGATATGAGACAATAATAGGGAGACATCTAAGAATGACAAAATTGGACAATTATAGGAGAATGGAGGGAGTATTACCGACTCCTCGACCAGATGAGCTAACTTTTCTTTCTGAAAGATTGAACTACCCAACATAAAAACTAGTCCATATTTAACCAATAAAGTAGAACAAGGTGTTTGTGGACATAAATACTGCAAAGAAAATGAAAACTACAATTGGAAAGCATGACAAGAGAGCCTATAACCTAAAAATAGAGGTCGTCATACATATATATATATTTAAATACGAAGTATATCACTACGTAGTTCATATGAGACAGTTACGTACATCAATAGCATTGTGCCACAAGCCATGGCATGTGTCGATATGTAATGGATTGGTGATCTGCACTCACATCATTTGAATCGGTGACTTATTGATGTGGAGATAATTGTGTATACTCAATTCTTAAGACATCAAAATGTCATCTTACATCGAATAGAATATAAAACTATGTTTTATAAAAAAAGCCTCTTAATTTTTTATTTTGAAAATGTTATAACGTTATATAATACTCCGTATTCCATATAAATATCGATTTATATTCAAGATTTCAACCGGCTCATTTGGACCTTTCTAAGATTAGTTTGGTCTAACTTGTCTAATTGAGAAGTTAATTCTTCTTATATGTGTTGTTCTATTTTGGTTTGGTCAAATTTTTTAATTATATACGTGGTCTGGTTTAAGATTAAGTCAAAGTGAATAACTTGGAACCGATTATGAATTGCTTGATTTGCAGCTTTGTACCTAATGAAATTGTTTAAAATCAACTAAAACAACGACAAAATATATTACATTTCCACAATAATTAGAATATACTCGGTATTATCTTAAATTGATAATATCATAAGTATTAATACCTATTGTGAGTATCAATTATTAGCTGAATTATTGTAGTGGGATAAGAATTAAGAAAGTATATAGTCTAAGATATAAAATCGATAACAAAATGATAAGAGGTCCCAAACGAGTTGACTATGAAACCAATCTTTGGAGCAGTTGGAACTTGGAAGGCTTATTTTTTCATAGTCAATTAAGGGATGTTTGGAACTGATTCTGCTTAAGCTTCTTTTTTAAAGTAGAAGCAGAATCAGTTTTCAGAAACTAGTCACCGCCAACTTCTAAAAAAATTGATTCTAGGAGTAAATTAGAGCACCAGAATCACTTCTGCACTTTCACCCAAACACTCCAGTTTTAAGAATCAGATCCAAACACCCCCTAACTACTCAACTCTTTTTTCTAAAAGAAAGACTTCTCCTAAATTACGTAGTAGTTTTTAATTGGCATTTTATTGAACAACTTCATTGCTGACCCCCCGTCCAGCAAATTTGGCAACCACGCCCACCCAGGTAACCATGTTTTTTTTTGACATTTTCCGTTTTCATCAACATGTAAGTATGTAACTTTTGAACAATTTATGTATTTTGGAACTTATGAACTTAAGATCCGCCACTGCTTTCCAAAAGTTACAAACCGCCGCCCCTTATTACATTTCCAACATGTAACTTGTGAACTCGTGATTTTGGAAGAGGTCAAAGGTCATGTTTACTTAAAATGAAGTTATTATGCAACACTTTGAACCTATGAAAACTTATAGGATTGATGTGTCTGGATAATATGAACGAGTCAAGTAGACAAGTAGTATGTAATGAACTATAATTTGTGCTAACATATTATGCTTTTGTTGTTCTCATTATATATATTTTGAGCAAGTACCTAATAATTCTTAGGTTTTAGTACGTCCACTTTGACAAATGTTTTGCTCCACCACTGCATAGATCATATACATTTTTCAATAATTTTAAGTTATTTTAACCCGAAAAACTTTTGATGAGTTGTTGCATACTCTTCAAAATAAAAGCCTAAGTTCAAATTTCATCAAAGCCAGTCAAGGTAATTAACCCTATTGTTAAGTAGACACTATCTATGTAAAAGTGTTTTCAACAATAACTTTTATCTTCGGTTCACTAAAAACAATTCAGTTCATTGTGCAGATCTGAAAACTAAGCACTATAAAACAAAACAAATACGAAGTAATAAACAGCAAGTGAAATAAGGAACAAGAACAAGTATACAATTCAACAATAATAAATATGATAAGACAACAACAATGCTCAACATTTCAAAAGTTACAACAAGTGACACTAGAAAGATTTACATCAAACCAACAATTAACAACAACAAAAAACAATATTTCGAAAAAAAAATAAAAATCATGAAACAACCTGGGGGAGAACTAAAAAACAAAATGCAAAACAAAAGAAGGTATTCCTTAACGAACTTAGTAACTAACAGATGTCCAGGTCTAACAAAGACATAAAAGACCATACACAAAAGCTATCACAACATGCCAAAGGGATCAAAAGTCCTCTCTTAGCTTTAGGGAGAGAAACGACAGTGGATTCAAATCTGAGTTAGATCATGGCTATTGCTTTGAATTAAAATTTAACACCTTTTTTTTTTACCCCAGGGGGCGTTGGGGGCCCTGAGGTAAACTGAGATCAATCTCACTCCATTGAAAATTGAACCCGGTACCTCCCATAAGGGAGAGTGAGTCGGCAACCAGCTGGGCTGGACCACTTCTTCAAATTTGACACCCATATATATTGGTTCTCGTGAGTTTGAAATTAGGCTTAGGACCAGTGCATTTTGATTATGTTTTTTACTATCATTTTGAAAACATTAACACTCATATTTCAGAAAATATGTTATGATGGAAAAATGTGTTGGAAATTGCATTAAATGGTAATTTTGGGGCAATTTTTTGAGTGGGGTCCACTTCCGATTTGGGTCGGGTCAAAGTGGTTTCGGATTGTACTTGCTTAGGGCTACAATTCGATATATGGTACGCTCAAAACGGATATCGGGTGAATGAGAAATTGATTCTCAAAGTTCACTCGTTGGAATGGAGAAAACTAGGAACTTTAGTTTGAGTGCTAAACTATTGTTCGTAGTCATCGTATCCTGGGAAACGATTCTTGCAACGCTCCTAGCACCCCGGGAGGCAACGGATACGTTTTAAGGAAATCGTGCGTAGCACGAGCTTTGGGTTATCCTGCTTCATCTCATTTCTTGTTTTTTCTTTAAGTCATTTTATTTAATTAATTTTTATTAATTAATTTTCTTTGTTTTTCGAAACACACCCTACATATTATACTTTATTTTTTCTTAGGAAATTTAATTTATTTTGAATTGGAACCGGTGGATGAACTTGGTCCCACACCTTGGCAACACCTATGGGTAATGCTCTTTTAAGAAGAGGTTTCGAGTTTAACTCTAATTAAAGACTTAAACTGAAACTCATTCTTTTTCCACTAATGTGTTATCAAAGCTCATTTTATATCTTTGGAGATATTATATGACCGGTTCTGGCTGTTATCCTTTTATCTTTTAATATTGGAATGATCCCGGGCATGAGGGTCTACATTAAGGTTATGATAGAGGGAAGAACAATGCAATTTTTTTTTAATATTTTTTAATGTGAATTTATTCATTTCTTCATTTTTCATACTTAATTCACCCACTAATGTTTAAGTCTAGTATAATTACTCTTTAATTTAAACCAGTCCAATCCGAATTCCTAGATCCACCCCTCACTGCGATCAATCCAGAAACAATAATGCCCATGGGCGGAGCTAGGGGAGGGCCATCTCTGGCCCTGGTCCAGCCCAAATTTTAAAAATGTCTGTATTTTTAGTGTAAAAAATTCCGTGTAAAAAATTTTCAAAAAATATTCTTTGTATCGGCTCAGTCCGGCCTAGTGCTCTAGCTCCGCCCCTGATAATGCCTACCTTGATCATCCCCTCGTTTACTAGTTTGAGGTGATTTAGAGGTGATTTTGTGTAGTTCAGTGTCCCCATTTTCAAATTTGAGTCAAAGTAATAGTTCTAACATTTCTTTTTCCGATGTTTCACATTAAAATTCATACTACAACATTTCTTTTTTGACAACATTTAATTATGAAATAACAACTCTTCCATCCTCCCATTAATAATACCTTGTTTTTACTCCATTATATTAAGAAGTTACATTTCTTAAAAGAATATAGTCAAATTAGGAACTTAATTCCGAATTGAACCCGATTTAGTACATGTTTATATATGGTGTAATTACCACCGGTTACTTTCACAAGACTTGAAATTCTGATGAGAGGTGTTAAAAGTTAAAACAAGTCAAATTTGAAGGTCATGTGCTCGTTTTTAGACGTGAATAAACTTGATACCGTATTAAAACTTCCACTTTCATGCATATTTTATGATGACAAAGCTTTCATACATATACTCCGTATAAAAACGAATAAGATGAACAGTTAAATGATAACTAACCTATAAAGTGATTTTTACTCGAAGGGGGTCTTTTAAAAAAGTAGTTGGCATAAAGGACCGTCCACTAGAAAACAGCATCATAGTTGTATTAAAAGGTTCCCTGTGTAGGAAGCCAAATGAACAGTAATAGCAATGCTTAAAAGCTTAACTGTATGGAGCAAAATGAGTTTTGAAAGTCATATTAGCAACTTTCAAAAACCGATTGATTAATGCGGCCAAATGAGGATTTGAAACTGTTCCAGTCGCTTTTGCGGGGAATATTCAATATTCATAAGCCATGTCTTCAAAACCCCAAAATATCTTATTTAGTTTACATCGTTTGGATAGGAAATACCAAATCAACACGTGAATTTTGAGTTACTCCTATTAAATTATCTTTTAAAGTGAAAACTCATTCATAATACATCTAGAGTTGTCAAGCGGGCCAACCCGACTCAACCTGACCCGACCCGTAAAAGGTTATGCTTTATGTGAGTTAGGTCGGGCCAACCCATTTAATGATGAGCCAGAATATCTACAACCCTAACCCAACCCACCTAACACGTGGGTTAAACAGGTTGACCCACGGGCCAACGTAAAAATATATATAACAATCTGTTTTTTAAAATAATAATTACACGAAAATATATATTTATATTAGTAAGTAGTAACAAAGGAAAAAACTATAAGAGGGTATGTTAAATACTACTAATTGTAAATAAAAATAAAGATCTACATAAACCTTATGCCTGATTATTTGTAAATAATGACTACTAATTGTTAAATACTGTATTGAACTTTACATAAAATATACTTTTCAACATTTTATTTGAATATTTATTATAAAAGTAAATTTTGTTTTCCATAGTTGTAATTTTTTAATTGTAATTATAATAATATTGGTAGTAAAAGAACAATATTAAGATAATAAAATTTAAAATTATATTTTTGTATTATGGCCCGCGGGCCATCCCGCAACCCGGTGGGTCAACCCACTTAAACCCGCAACCCGTGTGGGTTGACCCGCGAAACCCGCGAACTAAATGGGTCAGAAATTCTCAACCCTAACCCACCAATAAATGGGTTTAAATGGGCCAGCCCGCGGGTTTCGGCCCATTTTGACGGCTCTAAATACATCTTTTTACAATTTCATTCTGAACCATTACTCCATGGCACAAACGAGATAATGGTCCTCCATTCAATATCATATTCCGTTTTCATTTTGTGATGGGAATATAATAGCCAAACATCACAATATTGTTCGAGTAATCATGATAATGAAAATAAGACACTATATACATCAGTAGCACTTACAAAGTAGTGCATTTCCAACTAACTCAGTGTCCATATATATTTCAGTTTTAGTATCTTACAGAGAGACAAGCATGTCAATACTCGGTGGGCTTAAATTTCAAAACCAGGAAACCTGGAATTCTCTGGAGTGAGCAAATCGAACCACAAGCAGACCATACCGGCTAACCCTTGGAACAGGGAGTAGGAGTGGTCTGCTGCTTTGTCCCCAGCGGTGTCCCTGCCACCGTTGTGATACAGGAAGCTTGCGAATGCCCATGCTCTTTCCTTGTATATGCTTTCTCCTGTTAACCGATAGAGAGACAAGAATGCATACGCATTCCCAGCAGCACCATCCGCCAATCCCGCCTTCTTCACCAGCCCTCTCTTCCACACTACTTCCCCGGCTTCTATTGCTGCGTCCCGGAATTCCCTGTCGTTTGGAAATACCTGATAAGGAACACAAACACAAAAAAACATGTGAAACTCAAATTGCATAGCACAAAATGACATGTCTGGCATGAATTGCATAAAGAGCTAAGCAAACGAAAGCATGCTTTTGCGTTGCGTCACCCGACCAAAAATAGCATTTTTTGGGCATTAGATCTTTAGTTTCATTGTTTTGTCATTTAACATTGTACTTTAAGTTGTGTTATTTTCAACCGTATGGCCTTATCAGCCAACCTCCATCTACACAAAGTGGGATGGCTTGCATATCTCTATTCTAACTTTTCCACGCCCTTCTCTTCACGAAAAAACCTCAAAGTACAAACATAACACATTTATTCGAACACAAATACACAACTATCGTTGTATTTTCTAGAAACAAGTCTCTCACTGCCTCCTAGAAGAAATATTATTAACTACTCTTATTCCTTTTTATTTCGAAAGTCAAAATTCATTAAAAAATGGAAAGGAATACAGAATGAGAGGGGGGACAATACCAAAACCTCTCAAAAGGAGGCATACCTCCTCAAGAACAAGAAGACAAAACAAAACCAATTTATGATGTTTGGAATGCCCACAAGATCCAAATAATATGCGCCCTTAATGTTATTAGGCATGTCAGCAGAGGTAAACTAAATTTGAAAATTACCATCTTTGATTTCTGACCGAGTGAGAATATGAGAAACAGAGATTTTTGCTTCACTAAAGCAATGTCGGATAGTTAGGTCGCCAATTTGAATGATATTACGAATACGAGTAACCAATTACTAAGAAGAGTAACCAATATAGTCTGGTCTACCATATTAACAATAAGGCACTAAACAGATTATAACGTAAATTACTAACAAGAATTACAAAATAATACTCCGTAATATTAATGAAAAACATATGTAAGCCTTTGGTAGTGTATGACACTGAATATGATATGAATAACAAGTGAATGGTATAATCAATATCTACCTGAGATGCTTTGCACAAAGTTATGGCAATGCCAGTTGCACCATGAGACCATTGCACCAGCTTATCCCTCGGATTTCCCTCGCTGACTGGGTAATTGCCACTGTATGGAAACCTGTTGCTCATCATGTATCTTAAAGTGCCTTTAACATCTTCAATACCATTCTCTCGTAGTGGGAAATGCAGTAACACTTGCAAAATGCCAGCAAGACCATGTGCTGCACCCCAATATCTTGTGCCATGCCATCTGTACATAAGTGGGCAGCTTGAATTGTCAGATGACCCTGCCCTTCCGCCTTCTAGTATGGCTTCAACTACCGGCATGAGAAGTTCATTTGGCACTACTTCTGATCCTAAGTGTCGGTTTATGAAAAGAGCTGCCCACAAAAAACCGGCTCTTCCATAGAGCAGATCGTAGGACATTCCGAATCCTCCATCTTCAGGACCAACAGGAAGGGCCTTCTCCTGTGCTACCTGAAAACAGACAGATTTTTATTGTAAGCATTTCACAAACAATTGATCATATTCTTAAGTCAATATAAATAACAAACTATTGATCATTCGACAAAACATTACAATCTCATTGTTTAACTTTCCTATCATCCAAGAATTACCTCACATTTCTTTTAATGAAAACATTTCATGTTTGATGTACTTTCACTCTATTAGAAACAAATTTTAAACACACTATTATTGTAAAATGCTAAAGGTACACCAAAATGGGGTACCCCGTTTTTACCCCGCCCTAATGGCCTTAAATGGTGGCAACTCATTTAAGTGGGGCACCACTTGATGAGTTGTTTCATTTATGGCCACCCATTAGGGTGGGGTAAGAATGGGGTACCCCATTTTGGGGTACCTTTAGCAAAGCTCCACTATTATTAGCATTAGCTTAGAATTTTGTGAACATTTCTGGCAAAAACATTTATCCACGCATTGTATAATATATAAATGATTTAAGGGACGGATCAACTGATCAAACATGTAGTTGGAACTAGAAAAAAATTAAGTTGCAAAAATATTAGAAATAATTCCTAATATATGACCAAAATAAAAGAAGTGGATAGAAATGTAACTGTAGTAACTTTAGTGACTATAATTTTATTCAAATGTTATATCGTAGTGACTTTAAAACTTATCATAGTAACTTATAGTCACATTTTTGTCCATATATTTTTTATTAGTAACTTTTTGGGAAAAATCTCAAATAGGGTCTCTATCCAAAAAACATTTGGAACAAGTTCAAATCTCTCAAAAGGGTTAAAAAACTAAGAAACTAAGGGAGGGATTTAAACTCTCGCCATCATAAAGTGTGTTGCAACTCTTCCATTCTGTGCGAATAGCAGATTTTGTCTTGCTGATAAAACATGTATGTGCATATAAATATATACTGTATTGTATATATAAATATTAGGGTTGAGTGGAGGTTGGGGGCTAGTAGCCCTAGCGACCTGCCCCTTTAACGGAGCTGTAAAGATTTTTTCCCTTTTGCCAACTCTATACATAACTGGTAAAATTATCCGCCTATTGCTAACTAACATATTACACAATTACAATGAACTACACAATCTGTTGACACAATGTGTTAGCTAAGCAGTATCTGCTTACAGTGCTTAGCGCCTTAGCTCTATTCTCCCTCAAAAGAGGGTATTACAATCAACTACACAATCTTTTGACACAATGTATTAGCTTAGTATTATCTGCTTGGCTGTATTACCCATAAAAAGAGGGTATCAGAATCAACTACACAATGTGTTAGCTAAGCAGTATCTGCTTAGCTGTACTCTCCCTCAAAAGAGGGTATTACAATCAACTACACAATCTTTTGACCCAATGTGTTATCCAAGTATTATCTGCTTGGCTGCATTACCCATAAAAACAGAATATCATAATCAAGTGTTAGCCAAGTATTATCTGCTTTGCTGTACTCCTTCCCCCAAAAAAGAATGTGGCAGGTAGGACAAGGAAGCCAAAGGCAAAACATAGCAGAATGCTACTAAGCTGGCAAATTGAAATGTTTTAATTGTATACATTCGAGTATTTGACCATTGATTATATATATATATATATATATATCCAGAATTAGAACAGGCTTCTACATCAAGAAAGAAGATGGTCTAACATCAACTTCATCACCCAAAAATACTAAACTATTGACTACATCAACTAGGGCCTTTCAATTGTTAGCACTTGCATCAATTTCTCTTTTAAAAAAATCATCAAGCCAACAAGGGTTGTGGAAGGGTCAGAAGTGTAAAAGTTTGCTTATTTCATACGTAGTATTCCACTAACATTTTCTTCGTACTATAACACAGCAAGTCAGCAATTGTAGTTCAAACACTATCAGAAGTCGCATCACGTCCAGAAATTTGACAGAATACATTCATGAGAGATTTAGACACTTGCATAGAAACGGCAGTGTCATTACCTCTAGGAAACAGTTCAAATAAAAGTCTCGCTTCTGCTGATCCCCACAGTAATTGCATGCAACTGCACCTAGTGCATAGGTCCCTCCTCTACCACACAGAAATGTTATGTGCCTGGTCCCCAGCAAATCAGAAAAAACCATTATAGAAATCCATTCATATTTAATTTGATGACCCAAAAGATTTTTTAAGAATCATGACAAAACGTTACTCCACGTCAATAATGCATTAATTAAAAATGCAGAGTGCAAGAATATATCTCAAAAATATATAGTGGTCCAGATCATGTGATACTCCGTATATCTCAGCAATATATAGTGGTCCAACAAGAATATATTCCTAAATATTACTCTGTACTCCCTAAAGCTAACCGCAATCCTGTTCTGTCAATAAATCAAATTCCCCATCTGTTTATACGTATTCATTCAGTCAAATTATTTTTCTCTACAACCCAACCCCGTCAATAAATTCACCCAACATATTTTTTTTAATTAAATGTATAGGTCCTTACTTTTACTATTACACATCAATTATGTGATAGGTTTTTTATACCAATAATTATAATTTAAAAAGTCAAACATTTCGACGTAAAAAAATTATTTTTTTCACAAATATTAAAAAATGGACACTTAAGTGTAATTTCAAATAAATTGCAAAGGGCAATGACATTAATACCAACTAGTGAGTGCTATGCAATACTACGAAACATTAATTAAGTGCCTGGAGTAGGGATGGACTGGGCCGGGCCGAACCGGCCCGGAACCGGACCGGACCGCTACTGTGCGGGCCCGAACCGGACCGGGCCCGGTTGGCCGGTTCCGGGCTTTTAGCCCGTTTTGGCGGGTCGGGCGGGCCGGTTCCGGGCCCTGTTTTTGTTGAACCGGCCCGGGCGGTTCGGGCCGGGCCCGGTTCATTTTTTTTTTTTTTTTTTGGTTTTTTCAATTTTTTTTCTTTTCCTAGGGTAGGGCTGGGTGTTTTAGGGAGGTTTGGGGCGTGGGGGTGAGGGGGGGGGGGTAGGGAGATAACAAGAAAGTCAAAAAAAAAAAAAAAAAAAAAAAAACATTGAACCGGGCCCGGCCCGGCCCGGCCCGGTTAGGCCCGGACCCGGTATCAACCCGGGCCGGTTCCGGGCCCATGTAACCCGAAAAAAAGCCCGCCCGGGCCCGGCCCGGAACCGGAACCGGCCCGGCCCGGGTCCATCCCTAGCCTGGAGTGCTGCGGACCACTGATGGCATGGCTGAGTAGCTCACACCTGGGACCGGCTCTGCACTCCTTCTCTCCGTCAATAATCCTACCAATTCCCACGGCCAGGGGTGCCATCCACCTATATAACACCCCAAAATACATACGTTGCAGTGTTTATTGGGTTGAATAGGTTAAAATTGGGTTATTCATGTGTGGGTTGCAGGCAGCCTAATGTTTGCTAAGTAGTAAATATTAAAAATGCAGAATGCACTGGTGCAAACACATTTTTTTTGTTCAAGTTTGTCCGTGCTTTATACTACGTATTTACGAGCACAAATAAGATACTCCCTCTGATAAAATAAACATGCTTGGAGTACACATATTTTCTACACCTTTTGTGTACACCTTTTCTAGTTGTTTGTCTACAAGGCAGCTCCGGGACGAATTGCTTGTGTAGGCAAACAACTAGAAAGTGTATACAAAATGTGTACCAACAACATTTTTTTAGTTGGAAGACTCTCATTTTCATCCTTACTAATACATACCTTTGATAGTCTTCATACTTAATTCTATAATAGTAAAAAATAAAAATCAAATTATGAAATATGTAATAAGACCAATTCAACAATCACCAATTCATACATTAATAAATAAAAAAGAAACGGAAATGGAGGTTAGTACATAGTACTCCCTTCGTGTATAACAATAAGTGTCTCACTTTCCATTTTTTGTCGTATAAAAATAAGTGCCTCACTTCCCTTTTAGGAAATACTCCTTCTGTCCCGCAAAATAGTTCCCATTTTCCTTTTTGTGTCGTCCAAAAAATAATTTGCATTCCCTTTTTTGGATTGGAAAGTTTTTTGTGGCTACTATTCATTTATTTTTTTACTCAACTACAACCATACATTTCCACTTTATTTTATTTTATGGGACAGAGGGAGTAATTCCATCCCAAAAGTATTGTTAGCTACAATACACGTTAATAAAGTAAACAGTATTGCTACAGTGTACTGCTACAGTACCAAAATCTCCTACTTTTTCGAAAGGTGTATAGTAAAACTATAAACTATCTTAAAATACGTAAAAAAAACCTATTGTGACTCTTACTGTGATACGGAGGAAGTATTATTTTTCTAACTTAAATAGGCATTCTCACATGGGCCGTAAGGCCTGAAATAAGGCAAAAAAATATGCCAACACTGAATTAACTGATTTAGTGTAGGATGTAGTTAACATTCTAAAGAAGTAGCAATATAGTTATATAGATATTAAGAGTCCGTTTGATAATACCCAAATCGCCTGTATTGACTGATTTTGTTGAAATTTATAAAGTTTTTGATTTTGTTGAAATTTCTAAAGTTTTGGCTGAATTGACTGGATTTGCTGATGATTTATGAAAAAAATTATATTTAAATATATTTTATTAATAAAAATAAAGAAAAAATTATATGAAAAAACAGAGATCCTTTACTGTAACTTTAACCAATACAGCCACAAAAGTAATTACAACCTTACTTTTTCATATTATCACACAATTCAGGACGCAAAACCAAAGGTTACATGTTGGGTGACAAAGTAGGCTCATAAGCCTGATAAGCCGAAAAATAGAAACACTAAATGGGCTCTAATTATGTTGGAAGGAATATATTAATTTATATATACCGCTCATTCAAAAAATGTACATAACCTGTTAGCACTCAAATTTGCCATGTAAGTCATAATAACTCCAATTTGCCATGTAAGTCAGGAAAATAATTTAAATATCTGAAACTTTGATTGAGTGTGAAGTAAGTACATACTCCAAACGTTAGTACCGTTATCATATGTTTTTTTTTCAAAAATGTAAACTTATGGTCTTGAGTACGTATATAATTTGAAATACACAAAGCATTTATGAGGATGTAATTAACATTATATTGAACCGGATGTACTATTATTTATTTCACAAATGAAACTTTAAAATGTTAACTACATCCTACACAAGGTTGGTGTATTTTAAATTATGTAATGATCACAATAAATTTATATTTAAGAAAGAAAAAACATAATGTCATGGTGCGAAAATAACTTTTAATATAAAGTTCGAGGTATATATATTGCATATGCAATTTTGAGGTATTTATCTCACATTTCTTAAAAGTTTGGAGTATTTATATTATTGTTCCCTAATAATAATTCTCAGGCGCTTGAGGATTCATAATTTGAGCTATATACTCAAGTTGAGGCTTTTCACCATTTTTACCATTGGCCAAATCGATCCTAAATATTTTTAATTCCAAAAGACATAGAATTACACATAAAATAATCTTCTTTGTGTGAATCACAATTTTGTTGCATAAGTTGATTGTACGAAAAAACATGTTGATGTTATTAGAGCATCTTTTTTTAAGGGGGAAAATAATTAAAATACCCCAAACTTTGAAGGGGTGTGAGATAAACACCCCAAACTTCCATATGTAATATAAATACCCCAAACTTTATATGAAAAGTTATTTTAACACCATGGTCATGTATTATATCTTTAAAAAATGTAAATTTATGGTGTTAATTGCATAATTTAAAATAGCAAAGTGAAAACGTTGCAATTATATTGAGTGAAGGCTAATACTATTTATTTTACAATGGAAGTTTACAAATGTTAATTGTATCTTCACGAATGCTAAAATATTGTAAATTATGAAATTAACACAAAAAATTAGCATTTTTGAAAGAAATAATAAAAGATCATGGTGCTAAAATAACTTTTTATATAAAATTTAGAGTACTTAAATTACATGTGCAAGTTTGGAGTGCTTACCTCACACCCCTTCAAAGTTTGGGTATTTTAATTATTTTTCCCTTTTTTAAGGAACCCACTTAATTATACCACCTTCGAACACTAGACGTGCCACAAGCACATTCTTTATGCACCTAGCAACGCCAGACACAAACCCGTGAACCCACTTAATCTCTTGTTTCTTTTTGTTGTCCAAAAAGTAGAATCTCCAACTCCAAGGGCCCGCCACACCCCGACCCGACAAGAATTTTGGGGTTGTAAGTCAAGGTGACTCAATCAACCCAATGGTGGTAGAGCTTGTACCCGTGCACACCATAGGTCCAGCTCATCACGCAGGAGCTGTAACCTCCACTTGGCCGCTGCGGGATTCGATCCTTGATCATTGTTCAACTTTCCCACCACTCAACCAACTGAGCTATCTGTGCAGGTATCTCTTATTTCTTCAAAGTTCAATTATTGTCAATTCATCACAGGCTTGTAGACCTGCAACTAGGGATGGCAACGGGGCGGATCGGGGACGGGTACACATAAAACCGAAACCGCCCCGTTGGATAAATGTCTGCCCCAAAACCGCCCCATTACCCGTTCGGGTAATTTTTATTTGAACCGTATCAGCCCCAACGGGGAATTGGTTTATCCACGGGTAACCGTTTGCCCAAATGATACGAAATAACAAATTTCTAATCTTACTTGTTATTTATATATTCAAAGCACCCTAAAACATAGAAAAGTAAATATTTAAGCAATCAAGCAGACTGACCTAAATAAATTCAATAGTATGACATGCACCTAATATCTCTTGTAACATAATAAAAAATAGTAATAATCCCAGAATCCAAATTCCAAAAACTGGTTTAGGCCTATATTTAATTTTAGGCCTAAAAAAGTAGTAATCCATCACAAAAAAAAAGAACTATTTTAGGCCTAAAAAAGTAGTAATCCATCACAACCACTATGTTTTAGGCCTAGTTAGCAAAAACTGTTAGGGTTTCTTGAAGTGGAGCTCTGGTGTATTATTACTTATATGATATATACAATTTAGTATACACAATTTAGCATATATATACTTATTATTATATATGTAAAGTTATAATTTATTAATAATGTTACGGATAGGGTAACGGTGCGGGTATCCGCACTATTAGTGAACGGAGCGGTTTCGGGGCTGATAATGAGGCAGATTAGTATAGAACCATAACCACACCATTATCCATTTAAAAGTTTCGGGTATCCAACGGGTCAACCATAACCAAACCGGTTTTCCCCAGTTTGACCAAATCGATTCGGTGCGGGTATCCAACGGGTCAACCGAAATTGCCATCTCTACCTGCAGCTACGCCGTTAAAGGAATGTGTTCTACGGAGTATTCCTTTAAAAATGTATTGTCAAACAAAATCATGAATAATCTAAAGTTTACTTTTTATAAATCATTTTTTTCTTAGGAAATTTTACCCACTTCTAAGATAAATCAATTCTGAGAATAATTCCTCATCAAACAGCAAACGCAAAAAAACTGTGTTTCAATTTTCAAAGAGTAGTTAGGGTTCAACAACTGAACTGAGGGCCAACCATGTCCAAAATGGGGTCTCAGCTAATAGGGTTGCCGGGCTCCACACTTGTTACATTATTGTTTATCCAAATTACGGAGTAAAAGATGTCACACATCAAAAGGAAAATGACTTTCCATCATTCTCAAATCAATGGGGCCCACGGCCTAATACACGAAACCTTGGCTGGTCAGGAATTGATTTAAGTGGAGGACATTTTCTTTGAAAATGAAGTAAACTTCTCCCCCAATTTGAGTCCCCACTTTCAACGATTGAAATTGAACATTTTTTAACATAAAAATGGACAATTAGATGAGAGGATTGAGGGCTCCGCAACATGACAATTAGATGAGAAAAACTTTAAATTAATAGAAAGGCTCCATATTACGGAGTACTATTTTAGCATAGTAAAAAAAAACAGTCATCGTTTTTTAACCTTCATGACTTTAGCTAAACATGCCATTTTGCAATAGCCTAAACCGTAAACATTCACAAATCAATGCCCCACATCCCATCACAAGAGCCCCACATCCCGACCCGACAGAATGATGAATGAGCAAGTCGCTATGACTTAGTAGACCCAATGATAGTAGATTTTATACTCGTGCGCACCAGAGGTCCAGCCCAGCATGCAGGAGCTGTAACTTTCACACGGCCGTCGCGAGTTTCGAACATTGGTTATTGTTCCAAATTTCCCAGACACTGAACCAACTGTGCTACCCGTGCGAACGAGAATTGAACATAAATAATCTTTTTAGGGATAATTTGAATTTGCATACCATTTTATTGTCCAAATTGGACTTTGCATCCCGTTTTTTTATAATAAAAAAAAATTGCATCCCACCCTTATATGGAACTACAAAAATGCCCTCCATCAGGAATATGTTGAAGGTCAACAAAATTTTTAATGGAGGGGCATTTTTGTCTTTTCATTTGGAGTTGGGTGCAAAACAAAGGTTTTTAAAAAATGGGGTGCAAAGTCTAATTTGCACAATAAAATAAGGTGCAAACTCAAATTACCCCACCCTTTTAAATGTGTTTTAGTTCTATTTAGAGCAATGCATATTAACTTATCATCTATGGCAAAGCTTATGTCCCCTGTTATGTTAAGTCATCTCTCTTTTATACTCCATAACTACTCCTACTAGTCACGGCAAAATACGTGTAATTACTAAATTTACAGCTAACCGGAGAAATTAGACACAAATTAAATAACTGAGAACTGATCTACACGAACCTGGTGGAGGCGAGTGACGCGCAACTGTCAACAATGTCGGTGCACAATAGCAAGTCACGGCGATTTCCGGTGGCCTCAAACGACCGGAGGCAGGTGTAAGCCGTCCCCATCAACCCCGTGTACACCGTCGGATCCAAATAAGCACCCGAACTGCCGCCGCGTGCTTTCCACGTGACCTCGACAATCTCACACCACCAACAAAAATCGAATTTCATTTATTGATTTCCTTCATAAAAATAAATGGCCATTTATTCCGGACAGTGTAGCTCACCTGGTCTTTGAGAGACACGGCGGCCTGAAGAAACGACTCCGGTGGCAGTAGAGCGAAGCTAGGTTCGTCGAGGGTGGAGAAGCCGGAATCGTGCCGGTCGTTACCGTCTTCGTGGTTAGAACTGGAACCATTACTTTCCGGCGAAGGAAACTGGACCAGAGAAGATGACATATTTGTGCTGCGAATGTGGATGGCGAGTGGGAGAACGAGAGCTGGGGCCGAGGTATTTATTCAGTGAATCAATGGAAGTCGAGCTGGTACGGTTGCAGAAACGTGAGAACGGTGATGCATTGGTCACGCGCCACGTTATCCACGCTGTCCGAGTGAGGGCTTTATATGGGCGGGTGGGTCTTTATCCGAAGCAGATCCAAGGCGTTTATGGCAGACTGTGTTGTGACTCACGATAGACCGGCTTCCACGTCTAATAAGAAATTTCTGGTACATTTCGTATTATTCCCTCGATCTCATTCGATTTAACCAGATTTCCCTTTCGAGTTATCAAATAAAACTCTCTCATTAAATAAAGGTTTAAATATGACACACTTTGTTTTAGGTTTATGCAAAATGTTTTTTTTTTCATCCCTGTAATATGTATTTTTTTAGTCTATCTCCAGTTCCAAAACTATTCTATTTACAACAAAAATTATTGTCAGTTACATAAATCTAGTAGACATATTTAAATTTGTCCTTTTATAATTTTTTGACGTTAATATGAGAGTTAAAATTATTTAAACCTAAGAATTCATATTTTAAAAATATATATTAAAAACCTTCTAAAAAATACAATAAAATACTATTTAAATAACATGATAAAGAATTAGAGGAGATCTATTAATCGGGGTTATTTTGAGGTCAAGCGGAGATTGTTATCATCAATGATGAACTAAAAAGAAAACCAACGTAATTGCAGAGACGAAAAACAAAAAAATAATTTTGCAGGGATGTAAAACAAAATGTACTATATTTGTAAGGACTAAACACATATTTAAACCTTAAATAATTAATTTATAGTTCTATTCAAACCTTAATCTCATAAAGAGCTCATTTGGTAAAACGAAAATTGGCTGTTTTGGCTGATTCTGTTAAAATTTATGAAGTTCTGGTTGAAGTGACTGTATTGGCTAATTCTGCTGATTTAAGAAAATTATTTTTAAAATATATTATATTAATAACATAAAGAAAAAATTATACGAGTATGTAAAAATAGTTAAAATGATTATCTACAGTAACTTCAGCCAATACAGCCAGAAAACTAATTCCAACGTTACTTTTTCTGCTTATTACACAATTCAGCGCGTGAAAACAAAAGTTACGTGTTTGGTGAAAAAGTTGGCTGGTAAGAATAATATGCCGAAAAATAGTGTTGTCAAACGGCATCAAAATGTTTTTACTTGCATTGTTTTTAGTTCCAGACAGATCAGATTAGACTTGGACAGTTATAAAATACATAGAGAACAAACATTTACTATACCAGACCAGTTCAGACCAGACTAACAATATTAGACCAGACGAGAAAATCTCAGTCCAAGTAAAAACAACCATGATTTTTAATTTTCTTATTTCTCACATAATTCAAAGTGTGCAATGTCCATTGGAACGAACGTAAATTTATTTTTTCCTTTTTTATTGTTTAAAAAATTTTGTTACTTTTCTTCTTGATTAACCAATATGTGATTCTTATTATTTCTATTTCTTCTATACAAAACTCAATGCCACGTTTTTAATTTGTTATTCCGCGTGCCGATCAAAATAATTAGACAGGCAGTAGAGTCACGGTTAGATAAAAGAGAGGGACTAAACATAGGGTGCAGGCCTTAACATAATAAGTGGAAGGGAGGCCTTGGTAGGACCAATACCTCCAACATTCTTCACCTTATTGGTCCTAGGTGGTGTAGAGTAACAAATACACGGTTGTGAGGAGACTCATCATCGCTGAACCATTACAAGTACATCATTGCGATCATACAAGTAATAGATGAGAACCAAAGTTCCCTTTCGGACCAAGCTTACCATGCAAACCATGAACTCTACCAATCGGTCCTCGAGTTCAGAACCAAAACCATCACAAAACTATTAACGAGCACACCACATGTTAATAGACCACGCAAGCAAGCATCCGAGAGAAGTTGGGGATTCCAACTAATCCAACAACCACACAAAGCAAGTACAAAGAAAATAAAAGAAACAATATTATTTCTATAACTAGCACAGGTAGAGCTCACATCATCACTTGGTATCACATTTTCAAAACACAAAGAAAATAGCATACCAAATACCACAAAGATTTTAATTAATAGAGAATTAAGCACATTTAAAGCAGACTCAGAGGAAATATAGTCCAACACATTGCACATATTATTTCTCTCATGCTTCCTAATGTCTCTATCTCTAATAACATGGCAATCACGCAACTCAAGCATATTGCATACAACATTCATATCATGCTCCACCTTAATAGAAATATTATTTTCTTTATTTTCACCATGAAAACATTTTCATTCACAAATTTGGGTTTGGTTTCAATAAGTAAATCGGAATGAACTTCAACAGGCAAATGCTCCACCTCATTTGGAGCAACATCAGGAGAAACAAGTAGGCAAGGAAATTCATTTTCAACAAAAATGACATTTCTACTCATCAACACATTGAAGCAAGTTTCACTCCTACACCAAAGCCTATAACCTTTCATGCAATCATGATATCCTAAGAAAACATATTCCTTAGTCCTAAGTTCAGATTTATCATTCACACGATTCACATAAGCAGCACAACCAAACACTCTCAAATTTGGCAAGTCAAGTGGTTTGCCCATGAACACAGATTCAGGGCATTTCCCTTCTAAGGGAACAGACGGGGACAGATTAACCAAATCAACAGCGTAACAAATAGCTTCCCCCCAGAACTTATTGGAGAGCCCAGATGAAGCTAACATAGCCCTCACCCTCTCTAATAAAGTTCTAACCATCCTCTCAGCAACCCCATCCGGTTGGGGTGTGGAGGGAACAGGTTTATGCATAGAAATACCCCAAGTATCACATAAATCACCAAGCTGATCATCAAAACTAACAGTGGTCCTTAAAAAATTAATTTTCTTACCGGTTTGTTTTTCAACAAGGGTTTTCCTGTTTTTAAACTTATCAAAAACTTAAGATTTGTTCTCAATCAACAAAACCCACACTTTCTTTGAAAAATCATCAATCAACGTCAGGAAATATTTTTTCCCACCATGAGTGGAAACACTATAAGGACCCCACAAGTCAGCATGAATACAATCAAGCACATTAGTACACTTAGGCAAATTAGAAAAACTAACTCTAGACTGCTTTCCTAGCACACATGGTTGCACACAATTCACAGAATCAAGTACATGTTCAGCATGACAAACATACAAGTTGTTTTTCATCTCAGCTTTGAAAACAACTAAACAACCCTTCACAACTTTCATGATTCCCTTTCCCCATTTTCCCTTCAAACCCTCATTTTCAAGAGAAGCACAAGATAGCAAATTACAACACAGCTCAGGAACATGCCTAACATTCTTCAAAGTAAGCACATAACCAGAAGAAAAACTAAGGCATACGTCTCCTATTCCTAGCACATTGCATTTCTTCTCATTTGCTAAAGAAACAAAGCCATGCTCAATCTCTCTATAGTTTGAAAAAATATTTTTCAAAGGGGACATATGAAAAGTACAACCAGAATCTACCACCCAATCTGATTTACCCAAAGAATCAGATATCACAGAACTCAAATAGTCATAATCACATAGCTTTTTCATCATAAAAACATCACCTAAATCATCTTCGCACGTAGTCAAATTAGCATGCTCACTATGCTCATTTTTCCTAGATTTAGGACAGTCTCTTATGAAATGACCAGATTCGTGACAATAATAGCAACGTCTCGAATTAGACCTAGACTTAGATCTATGTCATCTACTATTATTTTCTCTACCCCTCACATGCATAACTTCCTCGGATTTTCTACCATTACCCATCTGTTTTAAATCTAATTCCTTACTCTTAAGACCATTTACCACAATGTCAAGAGTCACATTATCTCTACCATACTTAATAGCAGATTTCACATCACTAAAGGAATCAGGAATATCATTTAAAAGAGCAATAGGGGAATAATCATCTATATGCTTATCACCACACAACTTAATATCCGAAATAAGTTTGGTAAAAACATCTAGATTTTCTTCAATATCTATAGACATATCTAGTCTAAATTTGAAGAACTTTTCAAGTAAAAATATCCGGTTAGGCAAAGAGGTCTCAGTATACAGTTCATTCAATTTATCCCACAGAATTTTAGCATTCTCTAAAATTCCAACTTTTCTAATCACAGAGTCAGATAAGTTCAAATAAATCACGGAACATGCATTTTCATTCATTTCAACCCTTTTATCTTCCGTGTCAGAAATTAAATAGGTTTCGCCAACTGCTTTAAAACATTTTTGTTGTATTAAAATACATTTAATTTTTTGCTTCCAAATGCTAAAATCAGATTTTCCATTAAATGGAGCCATATCATACTGATTATAAGCAGACATTTTTCACAGAGAAAAATAAGCAACAAAAGAAAAAGTAAATTTTGCTGAAAAACAATTTTAAATATTTATAAGGCTACAAATATACGGAGCAACTAGCACGAACACGCGGGGAGTATTAATGAGCACCAAACTCAAGTTCAAACCCCTTGTTCTTCCGTATAAGCACAAATAAATAATAAATTTTCAGCACAAACACAGTACAACAATTCAATCAATTTTAACAGCAATAATAAACCTAAAAATATAATTTCTACACAATAAAAGACCTAAAAAATCACTACAAAAGCGATAAAAGGGATAAAAGTCAATATACCGGAGCGAAACCCTAGGAGAGGCGTTTCGACCTTACCCACCCAATTTTAAAAAATTGGGATTTTTCTGGAGGTTTTGACTGGAGTTGACTGATCAGTTGACTTGCGTTGACCAAACACCTCTCTGCCAAGTCAGTTCAGCTCCAGGGTTGACTGTGGTTCTAACACCTTCGTATAGCCCGAGCATCCAAGTCCATCAGCAACACCTCCAACCCAAAATCCAACAATTTTGAATGGAAGCACTGTCCAGCCTCCAGGCCTCGCAATTGGGCAGGCCGAAATCCAACCCAACTTCACCCGAAGTCCAGCTCCTATCCCTGCGTCCAGACTACAAAAGTACAGGGGCCCACGACCTTCGTCTCTATCCTCAGCGACCGGTAAACGTGCTCTGCTACAGGCCTTCTGCGACCAACAAGGAACACAGGGGTTGGCTTCGACAGGCGATTGACGGTTCCACCGGCGAACCAGCTCCAGCTCCAGCGGCGATCTCCACTGACGAACTCCGAAATCGACGAACAGCAGGCGGATTTGGGCGGTTTCCAAGCGACGGCTTCCGCGACGAGATTCCAGGTCTCGATCCCAGCTAGCCTCCTGTGACGGGATTCCAGATCCGGCCTCGAGCTCAGCAAACCAACGACCAATGGCTCTCTCTCTCTCCGGCGACGACTCCTAGGTGGACTCGGCTTCAGCGGCGAATGATTTCAGCGGCGAATGATTTCAGCGGCAAAGCAGTCGGCAAGCAACTACCTCTTTGGCGACGAATGTGAACTCGATGGCGAGGACGAGTCGTGAGAAGACCTCCACTGTCTTCAATCAACGACCAGCAACCTCGAACGGCGGCGTGCGGCGGAGTACGGCGGCGTACGACGGAAGACGGCGGCGGACGGCGGCGGAGTACGGCGGCAGACGGCAACCAGGCTCTGATACCACTGTTGGGTGTGTATTTCAGCTCAGGTCTCCAACCAAAACAACTCACACGCACCACCCCAGGATTGTTTAGCCACTCCACCACTCACCAAGTTTAGCTCTGAACTCTCTCTCAACTCACAAAGAGGAAGGAAGAAGAAAGACTCTCAGTTCTCTTTATCTCACGCCACACACACACCTCACTGCTCACTCACAAACACTCTCACTCACCAAGAGGAAAGGAAGGTGTCTTCACTCCTTACTCTCAAAGAAGAAGCTCAATGGTTATTATAGGCAGCCCCTATAATTGAAGTCACGGGTACATTGACAAAGAAAAGGGGAGCCCAATACTTTGGCAGTAGACATATAATAAGTCAAGGGGTGTTGGCTGAATTATTTAGGAGGAACTCTCAAAATAATTAGACAGGCAGTAGAGTCACGGTGAGATAAAAGAGAGGGACTAAACATAGGGTGCAGACCTTAACATAATAAGTGGAAGGGAGGACTTGGTAAGACCAATACCTCCAACATCCCCCAAAAACACAAATAGAAAGAAAAGTTGAAAGAGATGAAATGAAGTGATTAAACTTTTTGTAGTGGCTTTCAAGCCTTGGTGTTGATTGTCCGCTTTGCATAAGAAGAATAATGTATACCATAAGTTCAATTTAGAAGTTCTATATATGCTTTATCGCCAAAAGAAAAGTTCTACCTGGTAAACATAAGAAGAATCACTACGCCAAAACTGCATTTTTTTGACACTTTCGCTTTTCTAAAATTGACTCACAACACACGTCAATTCAATTTTGACTAAATAAATGTGTTGAAAATGTCTTACTTTCTTATTAGATCTGCGCTACAAGTCACAAGCCCAAATTTTCAACAGGCCAAATCTAAAATTTGAAGAGCTCGTATCTATCGCCCATCTTTGCCCGCCAACACTCGATCAAAATCAAAGACAAGAATTCACAATGAAATATAATTTTCACTTCAACCCTTTCTGCGCGCCAAACCAAAAACGAATTCCCGCTCACATTTTTTTATTTGATAAACCTAATTTATGAACTGCTACTCTACTTCAGTTCACCCTAAAGATTGTTTCGTGCAAGAGAGGCAGACGAGAACGACGAGCACAGTACACTCCAACCAGGTACAAACAGCTTTAATACCTAGTTTTTTTATGTCACTCGTTTATTGTTCTTGTTTGGATAGTCTGTTATAAAAAGGTCATCTACATAATGAACAGGTATGGCTGCTTGTTTATTACAGGTGGTATGCAACTTTGGTTATGTCCTCTAACTGTTTGATAAAAGCACCCAAAGTCTCATGAAGATGAAGTGTGATAAATTAAATTAATTTCTGAAATGGAAGTGTCTGACTGGTTTTGAACAACTTATTCAACCAACTTTGGTAAAAAAACTCCAGTTATATTTTAGTCGGGTACATGGATCGGATTAAGACTTAAACTGGAAATAACTTCATCTAAAAGCCACGTTTAAAAAACTCCCAAATAAAGTAATCTGGTTAGAAGTCAACTTTGCTTCAAATAAACTGTAAACAAAACTGGTAAAACCAAGCTGCAGGAGTTTTAGTCTATTACTCCAAAGAGTCTGGGAAATGAATTTTAGGTTTACTAATTGACTATTCAACTTTTTAAAAAAACTTGTAGATTGATTAACTAAAAAATAAAAAGTTGCCCTTACTCAAGCATGAAACATGACACTTTTTTTGGGGGGATGGAGTATTACTAATGATATCTGAAGGGGGATATAATGTTGTTCAGCCTATTTTTAAGAAAGACACATATGTATGTAAATTGTAAAATCAGCCTATTTTTAAGGCTAACTGATGAAGGCAGTTATTTGATTCTATGAATTAAAGTGTAGCTAGTGAAGGCTAATACTTAGTGAACTTCATTTTGTCATAGGTTTAAAAAACACTCTGTTTCATTTTGTTTATGTGTTCTTACAACTCCCAGTCTCCCATATTAGTTATTTTTAGCTGGAGGCTATCCTCGGACATTAAAGTGGTCTGGTTTAAGATAAATACTCCTCATTTAGTGAATAAATTATGTGTGTCAACTATTTATATTAATAAGCATCAAGTAAGTATCATTTGAGGTTAGTTTATGTATTTAGTGTTAATCTTAGGTTTAATTTTACAAATATTAGCATGGAGGATGATATATGTAAATAGAGGACTTATTGTGCTAACTGTTTTTACTTTCAAACATTTTTATGTTTCAAAAATCATAAAATCTTATCATATATGTTGTATGTTGGATAGTTTTAATATGTCAGATGATGAAAATCAATCCATGGAGGATGATTTCCTGGAGGATCAATCTAACGACGAGCATTCTATTGGGAGTGATAGAAATGCACATGATGAGTCAGGTAATCATTTATTTACACAATGACTTATTTTAATAGTTTTTCCTAGTTTAATTATTGAAAATATGGATTCTTTTGTTAGGTCCAAAAAAGGAAATCATATTCAATGAATATGGGCAGCCCGTAGGTCTTGGATCAGAGAAGTTTTCAACTGTAGTTGGAAAAATTGCAAAGGCACATTGTCCACCTGCGATCAAATCATGGAAGGATGTCAGCTTCAGTATCAAGAATACCATATGGAACAATATTACTGTAAGTAAATGGGCTGAATAATTTTTTTTATTTCTTAAGTTCTGTAATATATCTTCTCTCATTATTATTGCAGTATGAGTATTGTGTACCAGAAGTGTATAGGAAAAAAGTGCTAAGAAAAGCAAACATTGCTTGGAAAAATTGGAAATCATCACTTCGTAAGAAGTATGATAAGTATAAAACGGATGTTGCTCGAAAAAAGAATAGGCCAAGAGGTATGAAAAAAGAAGACTGGGAAGATTTTATTGAGTTCTGCTCTATGCCAGCAGACAAGGATCGACGTGAAAAGGGCAGAAAATCAAGGAAATGCGCTAAGAGACTACATTCATCGGGTAGGACTGGGTGTGCAAGGATAGCTCACAGAATGGTAACTCATACACTTCTTAGAAATTCAATTTTTTCTTGACCTGGTTATATTGTATTAAAGAAATAAGCTCACCTTTTTTAACAATGGCGATATCTGTCTTCCAAAAAAACAATGGCGATATCTGATGTTTCATTATACAAAAACATTCAACTTAGAGTTTTAAATCAATAAACATGTTCTACTACTTGCTATGAATATAAAAAGTCGAAATTGATGTCACACTCAATCAATGTGATTGATAGATTGAGCCGGGGCGAACAAACTCAACTCTATCTAAAGAACCTCATTAATCAGTTTCTCCATCACTATACCTTCATAGATCACCACTCTATCAACCGCAATTAGAAGTATTGGGGTGACATAACACTTATGAAGTTCACCATTTTGAAGTTTTTATATAATGGCATCTGCCTTTGCTTCAACAAGAGCCATGACTAAATCTTCTGGCTTTTCATTCCAGATTCCTTTCTCATCTATATCTGCACACATGGTTGTGAATTCATGGCCCATGTCCGCTAACATTTCTTGACGAGATATGGAAGATGAACCCAAAATCACCTTAAATGTATGTGCCTTTTCCATTTTATGGCGTTTAGCCAAGCTCACCCTTTTATATTGTTATATGTTTGTAGAAAGAGGAAAGTCCTACCGGGGACATCAATAGAACTGAATTGTATTTGGTCACACATGTCAGAAAGGATGGTTCTACCTCCATGAGCACAAGTGAAGGATTGGTAAGTGCAATACTTATATAAAAATGATATTGAAAGTTCATTTGGCTAGGCTTATATGTGTCAGTAAATCTTTTTTATCACTCTGGTTGATTACAACATTCAGGAATCCACACTCCACCTTGTTCTCCGTCTCCATGGTAGTTTTTAGATTCCTCTCTTGTTGATCATACTCATGTATGGTGTTTTGCACTTGATATGAAGTGTGTGGTGTTCACTTTTAGTTTTCTTTTATGAACAATAATTATTTTGCGTTGATGTGTGGCGTCTGACTTGTTAGTATTATGCATATCATGCTACTGTGAGGATGTTTATTTGGAGTTCTTTTTTTCTTTTCTACTCCGTATGTTATTGCAATTAGATGTTGTGATCCCGGAGCTAAGCTACTGATCTCATCCTGTTGGATCTTTAGTTTGGAAACCTGGCTTTCAAATATTTGTACTCTGTTTTACATGACTTTTTCTTATAAACTTGGATTGCTAAATAATGAAGTATTTTTGGGTAAAAAAGTGTGAGTAAATCTTATTGGTGTCTTACAGGACCAAATTAGAAGGCTTGTAGTCGATGATCCATATTTGGGACAGAAAGATTTGGATCATGATGCTGTTGCGATGGTTTGTGATGTTATAATTATTGTATATAGTATAAAAACCTGCATTTCTCTAGTGATAATGTAAATCAAGGGAGCATAAATTTCTATTTTAGGTATGTGGTCGTGATGGAAACGGTTATGTACGTGGTATGGGTGGAGGTGTTACAAAGACTGAAATACATGCTTCAGGTCCTTCTAGAGAAATTGCTCGCAAAGAAAAGGAAAAACATGAAACGGTTAACAATGAAATAATAATACTTAGAGAAGAAGTAGCTACATTAAAGCAACTGGTCCAAAGTAATGCAGCAAAATCTCAGCAATCACAAGAGTTCCGTGATACTTCTCAGGTAAGCTTAGTATTTGAGGACATGTTTTTTTTATTCTGTACACTTGAAAATCTTCCCTTTTTTTATTTGAAGAGAAAGAATAGAAGATAACTTAAGCCTCAGGTTTAGACATCAACAAACCTTTAAACTAATAATGGTTTATCACTCTGCAGAGAGAAAAAAACAAGAAAACAACAAATGTCACTTACATATCCAAATGTTGTAACCCAACATAATATCAAGGAAAACACATGAAGAAACAATGATCATTGTCCCTTTTTTCTCAACACCTAGATCACGCAACAACTCTTGATATCCATTTTTGTAATGCTCAAGTGAGAGTTGAAATTGCCTTATCACCCCCCTCTTCTCTTCTTCCCTCTCTGATATCACATTGATTTGCCTATCTATTACTCCCTCCAACTCCTTCACTCTCAATCTCAATTCATCTATAACAGCCTTTAGATTTGAACATGTGGACCGCAGTTCTTGAATTTGTCCATTTCTTGATGATTAGCTTTAAAGCAGCCTTTACCATCTCTGTTCTTCCTACTTCATCTGTACTAAGTTTAGCTTTTCGAACAAACTAGATATGTCAGATTGGAGCTTTTCCTTCTCATAATATACTTTCCTTATATTGGAATTGTACTTTTCCTCTAGTTCCAAAGCATGGCTTTTGATAGAATCAAGTTGAACTTTTAACTTGTAATATTTATTCGTCCGATCTCTCAAGTTCCAAAGAATGGCTTTTGACAGAACAAGTTAAGCTTTTAACTTGTAATTCTCCTCTTCTGATCTCTCAAGTTCGTGTTTAGTCATATCTAGCTCCTTCTCTAAAAAGCTGATAGTAGAAGATGAATTTGACAGTTCATGTCTCTGCTCAGAAGCTTGGGTCTGTAAATGCCATAACCAATGAACTTTTTAAGATATCACTTCAAACAGGTTAGCCTTTAACTTTGTGACCTCTTGCTCTGAAGCCATTAGCTTTGCTCTGGTCATTTCTAGTTCTATTTGAAATGCAAAATTCATTCCCTCATCGTAGTTCAATCCATGTGGAACTAGAACGGTTAGATTTCTTCATTTCAAACTCAGACTTCGGCATCTTAGTTGTACATTACAGAAAACACTCGAGATTCAGAGAGTGAGTGTAGTTTCTGAACTGAGCCAGCAAATGGGGAAAATAAATTGAAAACATAGATTCAATAAAACTTTTCTCTTAAAAACATAAACATTTTAATAGAGAATGTCTACTTGTAACTAGAAAATAAATTGAATTGAACATAGATCAAACTTTAAGATAAATTGCTAAGTTTTGTGAACTGTAGAGGTCATAAAATCACTTAAACACACATATTTGGTTCAGATTATTGTTGAATGGGTATGAATGCACACACACATATATGATTCAGATTATTGCTTTAGTAAGTTTTATAAATTTATTAGTAGATGTTACATTGTTTGAAAGTTGTACATGCCATCATGTTTCAGTTTAAGGAAAGAAGCTCCTACATCATGCTTTCATTGATAAGTTTACTTGATTACCACATGTGTTTGAACTAATTAATTGATTAATTTCTTAAATCTATTGTATTACTAATTTGTTTGACTGATTACATGCCAGGGAGGTGAATCTAGTCTAACTACAAGGGGGTGTTTCATAAAAAATTTAAGGAAAAAGGTTATTGCTTATGGGCGTTTAAATATGGAAGCTCCACCAAATGAAGAAGCTTATAGTATCATTATTGATGAGATCTTTGATGACAGTGAGTACCTATATGACAGAGATGAGAAGTTTGAAGACATATTGATCGGTGAACTCATCAATTGGCCAAAAGCAAATGTTCACTTCACTAGGATCAATTAATGTTCAGTGCTACTTTTGTTCTTTGATCTTTAGTTTGCTAGTTTTTACACGTTAGACTTATTGAATATTAGTTAAAGGGTCAATTTGGACCATGTATGTCAATCGCACTTGATGTTCGAAAGATGGTAGAGATTACTCAATTCTAATTGAGTTATTTGTTGATGAATGAAAATTATTTACTTTATTTTGTTCTCTTAAATATTATTGTAATTGCCTCTATAATTGGTGTGCATGATAAATAAAATAAGTTTACATAATATTGCAATAAAATCTATAATATTATTCACTATATATATATTCTTGACTGATATTTCATGTCGCTAAACATTGACAGTCTAAAGAAGTCGATGTTAAAAATCTGATTTCAACTAAAGAAACGAGTTGAATAAATTTTTGACTCTTTTTTTTCGACGCCCACTTTGACTGGCCAAAACAGTCGAAGATACTTTTTTTCGACTGTTTTTGTAAGTTGAAAAAGGCCATTTTTGGCGTAGTGAATAATGTATACCATCAATTCAATTTAGAAGTTCTATATATGCTTATCGCCAAAAGAAAAGTTCTACCTAGTAAACAGCTTCAGTAAAATATATCCCTGGTAAGTTTATTTTTTTAATATGTGTGTAAGTTAAATCAGGAACTTCTTAGCGGGATGGAGGTTGTATAATAAGACGGGTGAATGTAGTATTTAGAACCGTTATTAACTTCTACGTAAGTATAGAACCAGACCCCAAAAGCCACTTAAAAATATTGGAAATGAACCATTTCTTATTTTGTACAAAGACGCTATGTAAATAAATTAAATGATGATAGGAAATATATTGTCTAATTGATGATAGTAAGGATCGAAATCATAGCAATAGAGAATCAAATAGTATGGCCATTTAATCAGAACTCGCATAATCTTGAGTCCTTTCCTTGTAATTAGCTTTGAAGCAAGCTTGTCGCAATTTCTTGTTTCTTTTAGCAAGTCCCATCTATGGAACATAGCGTCTTACAACATAGTGTTATATGGTCTAGGTCTGGTCCGGTTCAGGTCTTACAACATAGCGTTATATGGTAGAGTTTTTTAATTATTGAAATACTATCATACTACTAAAAATATAATCCGATTGTATCATGTTGATTACGTATGAGCAGCAAGTTAGATTTTAACGGATACATTACGGGGTTTACTAATTTAGTGATCCTTTCTGGACCGCGCCTACCTCTACATCTGGTTACCGTTCTGGATCAGGCCCACCTCTACGGCTCGTTACTGTCTTCATGGTTAAAAACTAGAACCATTACTTTCCGGCAAATGTGAATCAGTGGATGTCGAGTTAAAGAACGAGAGTTGGGGCCAAGGTATTTAATATTAGTTATTGCCCTAAATATGACTAAACCTAGGCTAAAAATTACAAATAGGATTAAAATCCTAAATCATTCTCAAATAGGACTAAACATTAATTTTCTATCCTAAATACTCCTAAGTGTATTAATTCATAAGAAAATGTTTTAATTCATAATAAAATCATAAAAACTAATTAAAATCATAGAGAAAAATAATAAAAATTAATAAAATATTTATAAAGTAAAAATATTAAAAAATCATAAAAAAATAAAAAATTAATTAAAAAAAATAGTAAAATTATACGAGAGCTGTCAATATGTTATTTATAGAAAATATATGGAGTTGATTAATGTTGGTCTTGTAATTGATGTAACAAACATTAAAATCATAAAATACTTCCTTGAGAGGAAATGCAAAAAAATGGAATTCCCAAAATTATAAATAGAAAGAAAAGTTTAAGGTGCTTAAACTTGTATTGTTGTGGCGGCTTTCAAGACTTGGTTTGTTTGTCCGCTTTGCATAAGAGGAATAATCGTATACCATAAGTTGGATTTAGAAAATTTGTACTTGCTAGTACCTTATTAAATCGATAGTTTGTAATAGGATTGGTTTCTCTTTGTGTAAGAGCTGGAATAATCGTATACCATAATTTGAATTCAGAAGTTATGTGCTTGTGTCTTATTAAATTGAAAGTTTGTGATAGGCTTACTCTCACAAACGATAAGAATGTGTATTCTCACACAGATATTAATTTTGCTCAAACCATTATACTTCGTAGTTTGTGGTATCCTCATCCTAGCCTTCTATCTCCCCTCTCACTTATCTCACTTCATTCTGTAAAAATCCAAACATAAAAGTGAGGATTAATTCATAGAACCCAATATACTTCGTATATTATTCCGTACTTTTTTTTAATGAATGAAATAGGCTTAAATTGATAACACATAGTTCAAATAGTAGGTAATCCGACAAAAAGATTTTTGACAACCGTCGTCCCGCGAACCAGACTCAAAATTAATCACCTCCGTAGAAACAATATAATTCGTTGAGCCATTATGCACAAATGAGCCCATTAATGAGCACAAATGAGTCCATTAATCATAAATTATTCCGTACTTTCTTATCAAGTCATAGAGTATCACAACAAATCCATTATATAATAAGATGGCACGAATGTAGTACTTGACTACGGGTATGTTTGGCACAACTAGCTGAAAAGATATTTTTTTGACCTTTTTAATAACTGTTAGCTTTTAGTGACTAAAAAAATCTTAAAAAGAAAAGGTGGTAGCTTTTTGGTAAAAAACTGACTGTTTGATTTAGTTCGGTTTGATATATAAGCTGTTAGGACTAACTAATACTAAAAGTCATGAGCTTTTTTCAGATGCTACTCCATGTAGCATCTCAAAAAAGATCTTTTAATTTTTGAAAAACTCTTAAATATTGTCATGCCAAACATATAACTAGAAGTTTTTATAAACTTTTTAAACCGTACAAAAGCTAGAAGACAGGGACTTATGCCCGCCAAACATAGCCTACTTGTGCATAAGTATTGATGAACCAGAACCCCAAAAGCCACTGAAATATTGGAATGAACCATTTCGATCTTATTTCGTACAGACATTATGTAAATATATTAAATGATGAGAGGCAGTATATGTTCATATTTATGGTAGTAAGGATTGAAACTAAGACAATAGAGAATCAAATAGTACGACTATTTAATCAGAATTGGCATAATCTTGAGTCCTTCTTTTCTTATAATTAGCCTTGAAGCAAGCTTGTCGCAGTTTCTTGGTTCTTTCAGTAAGTTCCATCTCTGGAATAGACTCCACCATTCTCTTGTGGTCTTCCAACATCTCAATCTCTTTAGTCATCCCCAACTCCTGTTTCAAATCATTCACAAATAAACACACTTTAAGCTGTTAATTTTTATAAACACATCCTCATTGAAAATCAATATATAATGTATTTTGATCATCCACCCTTAATTATGGTGTTGACGAATTATTCATTATGAGAACATAAATACCGGTTTGCACACATTTCTAATAATAATATTAACAATACGTGAAGTCCCAAAAGCCAGAAAATTGCAAACTTTAGTGAGGAATTATTCAAATCAATGATTACTTGATTCCATGATAATACGAACTCTAACCATGCATGTTTAGTACACAATTTTTGTACACACTCCATAATCTTTCACACACATTTTTTTTACTATAAATTTAGATAACAAGCAAAAATGAATGTGTAAAGAAAAATGTTAAAATTGAGATTAATGATAAAAATAAGAACTAATATCAAGGGCACTGTATTTCATGTAGAAGGAATAACAATTCATATTTTCTCTCTACTTAGCTTGCGTGACATGCATCATGCATATATACTACAAATGGTGGATATAAAATAATAGAGAGGGAATAATAGAGGGCCATGCAAATCATGTAACCCACACACACATCATGCAATCCATACACACATGTTACGTACTAGGGTAACATAACACATTATGATAATAGTACGGGTCCCATTATTTTCAATAAAAAATCAACGACACAAATGAAAATTTGTCACAAATAGAAATGTTCACATGCATTGACCTTCATGCACATAAACATAGATTTGGGCAACAATAACTTAAAGTTTACCAGTACTTGTAATCACATGAATTGACGTCTGAGATATATGTCAATCGTAAACTAGTTTTTCATATGAATGGAGATTATACTAGGCTTAAGTAGATACTTCCTTCTTTCTTTTTTAGTTGCAACATTCCTTTTTTCACATTTACCAACACACAACTTTGATCGTCATTATATTTAATTATGTATTAGTAAAAAAATTAAAAATCAGATTATGAAACTTAATAATGAGACCAATTCAACCATATTTTTCAAAAATAATAATTCACATAAATAAATAAATAAAATGTAGCAAGGTAGAGGACACGAATAGTATATAAATTGTAATGTTGCAATCCGTACTAAATAGTATAATAAAGGTATAAATTGGTGATGTATATATAATTACCTTAGCATTGTGAATTAGGCACCTCAAACTCTTGATCTTACGGTGTGGCCATCTCGAGATATTGAGTTCCCGACATCGTTTCTTCAAGGCAGTCAACCCAACCTTTAGCTCCTTTGCAGCTTTCGTGATTGGCATATCAAAATGCTTTTGAATCTCTTCAAACTCTAAAGCGCCAGGCTTGCAAACCCTTTCTTCATTCCTCTTCTTCGTCCTCTCATCATCAAAACAATCATCGTCTTTATAATTGTCAATTTTGTTGCTAGATTCTGGACTCACTAAAGACTTCACTTCTTCCTCTTCTCCGTTCTCGAAATGCCCATTATTTTCTTGCAATTCTAGAGCCGAAGATGGCTCGCAATCCCAAATGTTTAGGTCATTGCAAATCTGTTCGAACTCTTCGACTTTAAGATATGGTATTTGAACGTTGGGTTTATTATAAGCGCTTTCTTGAAGTTGGAAATGATCAACAAAGCTGTCTAAAGGGTTAGACGCTATGTCGTACAAATTGAAGCTGTCACAATAAAATCCCGACTGTTGTTCCCATGTTGGCCTACATGTGACATAAAGTTGAATAAATTAGCAAATTAAAAGTGGCACAAACTATTTAACTTACCCTAAGTTAGTTATAAAAGAACAAAATACATAGATATTAATTATTTTGTAATTTCATGAGACCAATAAAAAGTAGTATGTAATACATGTTCATGTGGGACAAGGTAGAATTGGTGATGATTTTTTACTTAAAATACTCAAATAATTGTGAAATAGATGAGCTTCAAAGTAAATCAATTAAAATAAGTTTAAAAACTATGAATATATGTTAAGATCCGAGTTTTCATTGTTTAATTGTTTAATATTTTTCGTGGGACAGATACTAAAACAAGATTATACAAATATATACGGAGTAAAAGCCGGTTGGATTTAGAAATTTGGATTAAAGTGAACTGGAGAATATAATCGAAAGTTTTGCATTAGATTTCTATATTAGATTTATTAGGTTAGATGCATGCATTAGTGTGTGAGCTAAATGAGAATAATGAACAAGATTACACTACAAAAAGTAAGAAAAAAATTGGGTTGCACTGAGATTAGTTTCGATCCATCATAACCCGAGTATAATCCGCCCCTATATTAAAGTATAAACTACTCCGTATAAAGCAGAAAACAATAAGTTAGTGGATCAGAGTTAAAATTAGAGTGTTAGTAGTATATTTTTGGACAAATTAAAAAAAAGCGTTTAATTGAGAAATGGGACACAAATTAAATAGCTGTAGTATACGTAGTATTAAATACTTCTAAGGACTTTTCCATTGAAAAATACACTTTCTGATACTATACCGAAAAAGATGTTGTCGGCGTCGAATTTATTTTCTGCCAGAAAGTGTACTTTCCGGTGGAAAAGTTCTTGAATTGCAAAGATTTATTAGATAAAGGACCAAATTTGCAAGTGATTAAAGTTACAAGACCAATAACGATATGATAACAACCGAAAGTTACAGGACTAAAATTGCAAATCTTCGATCTGTACTATAATAATACATAGTAATACACTAAATTTAAGTTCTTACTCAAGAGAATACTGCTCATCAAAGTATAACCAAGGAGCAGCATTCACGTTTTCAACTCTGGGGTGAACAACTTTGTTGAATGAGAGTGTAGGATCCATCGATCACAGGATGATGAACTCTATGAGGGCATAGAATTGTATATATAATTGCATACACTTATGCACCAAGGATGAAGGACTCCGATCCGTAGTAATTTTGTGCATCATAGTACCTTAATTATTACAAGTACTTAGTAAATCGTACATTCATTGACCACTTATTCAACATTAATACCATCAATTTCAGCAAACATACAACTTATTTTGACTGGTCCTGATACAAATTAAAGCGTGGGTGGCTACTTGGAAACATAGAAGAATGAAAAATTTCGAGTATATGAATGTAACTAATAAAGCTTCATTTACTAACATTGAAACTACCAAAATCAACTAAATTTGCAGAGATTTTCTGAAATATTGGCAATATATGAATTGGCTCAATCGGGGGATTATGAAAAATTAATATTTAAATATTTTTTAATTTCATTTTAGAAGAAATTGGGGAGTATATCAAATTACGAGCACATATACAAAGAAAGAAAATGCAATGAATCAGGGTGGTTGCGTTTATTTCACGTCCTATGTACAAGCAATCCGATCTCGTCTAGTCTGTTTAAGTTTGATTTGGGTGGGTTTGAACTGATCTGATCTGATCTATTTAAGTTTGATCTGATCTCTTAAATTTGGTCTAGTCTGATTTGGGATTTAAAACAATCCAAAGTAAAAACATCTCAATTCTCCATTGGCTTATTTAGAAAAGAAGTTTTTACTTGGTTCTTTTTCGGCCTGAAATGATAATATATCAAACTAGATTTAAACGGGCCAGATCAGACTTGAGCAAATCAGATCAAACTTTACAGGTACAAAACACACAAAGACCAAACATTCATCAGACCAAACCAGGTCAGTTTAGATCAGACCAAACTTAAACAAACTAGATCAGAACAACCCAGAAAATTTCAATCTAAAACATCCCAAATATCACCCATAAACCAATAATAATACGTACTTTGAAAGTGATTTATAATAATACCAACTACTCCGTATTTGAATATATAACAAAATAATATGAAGTCAGTTTTTGATAAAACATGTGATATCAAAAACTATTATCAAAGTATCAAATAAATGATATTTAGTTGGAAATATGATCACTTATTTGATATTTTAATTAATATTAGTTTTGAATGAGTTATATGACTAATTTTTTTAGAGAAATATTGATATAGAGTACGTATCACTTTTGATTTATGTTCAAATAGTTTGTATTATTAAAATTTATTTCCAAAGTATGTATTATTCTTAGTTTATGTAAGAAAATTTGTATTATTTAATTCTATTTTACCTTTTAAAATGTTATACATCCTACTTATTACTCCCTCCGTCTCCCTATCATTGTCTCAGTTCATATTCACCTGGTTAACACAAATCACTCTTCATCTCTTAATTCATGTATCAAATTTTTATCAAATTTGATTCCGGTTTTTGCGACTTTGTAAAACTTTTAATGTAGTTTCTGAATACGATTTTTTTTTCTAAACATTTTTTTGAGTGCAGACAGAGATCTATTTGCTTTATTGTCAATCAAACATCATAAACCGCAATGGGACAATAAAAGGGGGACGAAGGTAGTAATTAATAGTGGAAGTGAATAATGACTGATGATCCACTAAGTTACAGATGAACGAATGACCAATCCATGCAATGATGCTCTTTCTTCCTCATAATTCAAGATTCACATACACTACACGTTGTTTGGCAATACCAAAATCGGTTACATTAGTTGGTTATGCTGAAATTTATGAAATTCTAGCTGAAGTATCTGAATTGGTTGATTCTGCTGATTTTTTGGAAGAAAGTGGCTTATATTGAATAATCAAAATTCAGGCAAGATACAAAAAGACAAAAAGCCCCTTTCCGACTGTCTGCCCTCGAACCAGACTCAAAGTCTATCACATCCAAAAAAGCAATATGACTCGTTGATCTAATGATGTGCTTAGCTGAGCCAATGGGCAATGAAAAACGAAATAGACCTTACATCACACAACCTAAATTTAAGAGTTCTGCTAGTAGAAATAAAGAAAACAACTAAAACAACATTCAGTTCGAACCGAAAAATAAAAGTAAGAGCAAGATAATTAAAATAAATCCAAACTTGAAACAACATCTTCCAAAACCCAACCACGGCGGCGGTTCGAGAGGGGGGCGGACTGGAAATACTGCATCTAGTTGTTGAATTCCCACACCAGAAATGTGTGAAGCAATTAAGTGCTATATAAAGATCTGAATTACTCCTCCAATTAAGGTTAACCTTTTAGGATGGACTCCTGGATCTTAACATGGTATCAAAGACAAACCGATCCATGGTGTGGACCCCCTTATGAAATATGATGATGTGATTGTAAAAAATGACAATGACGAATCGATGAAAAAAGAATGACGACACGATCCAAATGAAGTGTCTAGTCGTGAGGAGGGGTGTTGAATTCCCACACCAGAAACGTGTGAAGCAATTAAGTGTTATATTAAGATCTGGATTACTCCTCCTATCAGGGTTAACCTTTTAGGATGGTATCTCAAATCTTAACACTAGTTTTGTAGCGCGTTGCGCGATTAGGTAGTGCCCATTGTATATTGTTTAACATGAAATTGTTATTTATTTCAATTTAATTAGAAAGTTTGTCTTATATGATATTTTAAAGGAAAAATTGATTGTAATAATCTCAACTATTGGTGGTCCGCTCATAATAATCCCAACTACCGATTATTTCAGAATAATCCCAACTTTAGGGACCTTTCGGCAATAATGGTCCGACGTGAACGACTATAAATAAATTCATATAGTTTCTAATGAAATATAGCACGTAAACCCTATACATAATCCCAAATTGTTGTAAATTCCTGAGAATGATAAGTGTGAATTGTTCATCCTTGTCATCAGGACACTAATCCCATTCTAGTCCTTGTAATAGACAAATGGCTAGGTTTAATGTTGCCAGCAAATTATGTAGAATCATTCTTTGATGATTCATCTCCCAGCCAACTTGTATAAATAGGGTGCTCAATCCTTTGTAAATGTAATTGAGAAACTCAGAAACTTTCAGATATTTAGAAGAAGTAATTCAGAGGTTTTTATCAATAATATATCTATTTCTTAATTTAGTCTTCATCTTCTTCATTTCACAACACGTTATCAGCACGAATCTGCTCAAAATCTTCAACAATCATCCTCTCCTACAGATATGGATCACTCAAATGATAAAGCATATACTCCAGCAAATCGCAGAGAAATTTATTAAGTTTTAAAGATATGCGTCAAAATGGTTATCACATAGAATATCTTTGTCTTACGACAACTAAATCTGGCACTAAATATATTTGCGAAAAAATGTCAGCTTATTCCTCAGGACTATATTTCACATATATTATATTAGTCCATTCGAAATAAAATTGGTTTCTAACACAAAGTTAGATGATCATAAAACATTCATGTTGTGGCATGACCGTTTAGGTCACCAAGGCCATGTAATGATGCATAAAATCATTAAGACTTCACTTGGACACCCATTAAAGAATATCAGGGTTCCATTATCAAGTGATTTTCTTTGTAAGGCCTGTTCTCTTGGCAAAATGATCATCAGGCCTTCTATGAACTAAATTGCAACTGAATCACCTGCATTTTTAGAAAGGATTCAAGGAGATATTTGTGGGCCGATAACCCCGCCATGTGGACCATTTCAATATTTTATGGTGTTGATTGATGCTTCAACACGTTGGTCACATGTTAGTCTTTTATCGACTAGAAATTTAGCATTTGATAAACTCCTTGCTCAAATTATACGATTAAGAGCTCATTTTCCGGATCATTCTATAAAGAGAATCCGACTTGATAATGCAGGAGAATTTACCTCTCAATCATTTAACGACTATTGTATGTCGATTGGGATTGATGTGAAGCACCCTGTTACTCATGTCCATACACAAAATGGTCTTGCTGAATCTTTGATTAAACGATTACAATTAATCGCTAGACCATTATTAATGAAGTGTAATTTACCTTCATCAGCTTGGGGACATGCTATTTTACATGCAGCAAATTAGTTTCGGCTTAGGCCTACTGCATATCATGAATATTCCCCAATGCAATTAGTTACTGGACAAGATCCATACTTAGCACACATAAAAATATTTGGTTGTGCTGTTTATGTTCCGATTGCTCCACCTCATCGTACAAAAATGGGTCCTCAAAGAAGGCTGGGAATTTATGTTGAATTTGAATCTCCCTCAATAATAAAATATCTTGAACCGATGACTGGTGATTTATTCACCGCACGGTTCGCTGACTGTCATTTTAATGAACCTTAGGGGGAGAAACTAATAAATCGGACCCAAGTATGAAAGAAATAACATGGAATGCAACAAGATTATCACACCTTGATTCTAGATCAAATATATGTGAGCACGAGGTGCAAAAGATAATCCATTTACAAAATGTTGCAAATCAGTTGCCTGATGCATTCACATATACAAAGAAAGTGACAAATTCACATATTCCTGCTATGAATGCTCTTGCCAGAATCGAAATCCCAACAGAGAATTCTGAAAAATCTCTTGCAAATGATTCTTCTATACGCAAAAAGCGTGGCAGGCCACTTGGATCAAAAGATATAGAACCAAGAAAAACTAAAGGACATGAATTGATCTGTGATGCCAAAGATGTTCATCCTTCTGAACAAGAAAATGAACAATTTGAAAATACTGGCATAGAAAATGATATTGACAAAACAAACATCACAAATAATGATCCAACTTCCTTAAACAAGGAAGATAATCCATATAATGATAAAAACGTTGATAATTATGAAATTTCAATAAATTACATTTCTACTGGAATGCAATGGAATAAAAAAGATATTTATATTAATAAGATATTTGTCTATGTCGTTGCCACAAATGTTATGAATGAAAACAATGACAATGAGACAACATCAATTAAAGAATGTCAGAAACGTCACGATTGGCCAAAATGGAATGAAGCTATCCAGACTGATTTAAAGTCACTTGAAAAACGTGATGTTTTTGGACTGATAGTCCCTACGCCAAAAGGCGTAACACCTGTGGGTTTTAAATAGGTATTTGTGCGTAAACACAATGAAAAGAATGAAATTGTTAGATATAACGACCGACTTGTTTCCCAAGGTTTTTCTCAAATGCCGGGAATTGATTATGAAGAAACCTATTATCCAGTAGGTGATGCAACTACATTAAGGTTTCTCAATGGCATGTCTATTTTTGAAAGGCTGCAAATGCGCCTAATGGATGTAGTGACTGCATATTTATACGGTTCACTCGATACAACCATTTATATGAAAGTTCCCGGGGATTTAAAATGCCTGAAGCTTATAGCTCGAAACCTCGAGACATGTTTTCCATTAAACTATAAAAGTCATTGTATGGACTAAAACAATCTGGACGAATGTGGTATAATCGTCTCAGTGAATACCTTCTCAAAGAAGGATATAAGAATGATTCGGTTAGTCCATGTGTTTTCATTCGGCGATCAAATTCGGGATCCGCCATAATTGCAGTTTATGTTGATGATCTGAACATTATTGGAACTCCCGATGAAATTGAAAATACTGCATAATATATTATGAAAGAATTTGAAATGAAAGATCTCGGGAGAACCAAATTTTGTCTCGGACTTCAAATTGAGCATTTGAAGAATGGAATTTCCATCCATCAATCCAATTACACCGAGAAAGTTTTGAAGAGGTTCTATATGGACAAAGCTCATCCTTTTACATCACCAATGGTGGTTTGATCTCTCAACATACACGATGATCCATTCCGTCCCTGAGAAGACAACGAAGAAATACTCGGTCCCGAAGTACCATACCTAAGTGTTATTGAAGCTTTAATGTATTTAGCTAATAACACTAGACTAGATATTGCATTTTCTGTAAATTTATAAGGTAGGTACAGCTCATGCCCAATAAGGCGTCATTGGAACGGGATCAAACACATATTCCGTTATCTCCGTGGTACAGTTGATCTCGGCATATTCTACGACAAAGACGCAAAAGCCTCTTAAATCGGATATGCATATGTTGGATACTTATCAGATCCTCAAAAGGCGAAATCACAAACCGGGTACGTATTTACTTATGGTAATACCGCAATCTCGTGGAGATCTATGAAACAGACGTTGACAGCTACATCATCAAATCATTCAGAGTTAATTGCACTATATGAAACTGGAAGAGAATGTGTATGGTTGTGATCTATGATTCAACACATCCAGAATGAATGCGGTATGAAGCCTATTACTGTATATCCTACTGTGATCTACGCAGACAACACTGCATGCATAGCTCAAATTAAAGAAGGCTACATCAAAGGAGAGAGAACGAAACATATATCTCCAAAAAATTTCTCTACTCACGACCTTGAGAAAGAAGGGACAATCAACATTCAACAAATCAGATCCAGTGAAAATCCAGTCGATCTCTTCACCAAATCTTTACCCCCGAAGAAGTTCATTGAACTTGTACAGAAAATCGGCATGCGCCGCCTTAATAATTTATGTTAATTTCAGGGGGAGTATTTGAATGCACCGCACTCTTTTTTCCCTCATCAGGTTTTTATCCCACTGGGTTTTTCCTGATAAGGTTTTTAACGAGCTGAGACAGTACATCCAAATACAACGACATTATAAGTCGTAATTCTTACCCCTTAAACTTTAAATTGTTCATAAATAAATCTTAATATAACAAATATCTATTCAAGGATGAACATTCAAGGGGGAGTGTTGTAAATTCCTCAGAATGACAAGTGTGAATTGTTCATCCTTGTCATCAGGACACTAATCCAATTCTAGTCCTTGTAATAGACAGATGGCTAGGTTTATTGTTGCTAGCAAATTATGTAGAATCGTTCTTTGATGATTCATCTCCTAGTTAACTAGTATAAATAGGGTGCTCAATCCTTTGTAAATGTAGTTCAGAAACTCAAAAACTTTCAGATATTTAGAAGAAGTAATTCAGAGTTTTTTATCAATAATATATCTATTTCTTAATTTAGTCTTCATCTTCTTCATTTCACAACACAAATTTTAATTTTTACTCTTAATTTCTATTAAAATTCACCTATTGTAGCAGGTAATGTGCGATCATGGACCATTATTGGAGGACAATCCATATAGTTGGGATTATACAAAAATAATCAATAGTTGAGATTGTTGTTAGCGGACCGGCAATAGTTGAGATTATTATTTTCAATTTTTCCTATTTTAAACTGGATGGACTAATAATTTAAGAAACAATGGCAAAAGTAAGACAATGGGCTTTCCATTCGACAAAAATAAGACCCGATTACCGTATGGACAAAAAAGAGGGCAAAACAAACTGAAGAGAATAAAATACCCTCAAATCCTGAATTCGCAGGTCATCCCCCAATCCTTACTCCCGTCTCTTAGAATCGCAAGCAATCAGCCCCAATACAAGTCCAAATCGCTAGTCTCTCCTCCGAAGAACTCGTCGCCACCGTCAACCAGAACACCTCCGCCGCCAACCAGAACACCTCCGTGCGCCATCACTGTGCGGCATCACCGTGCGCCTCGCCGTTCCTCTCCATTTCCCTACACCACTCGATCTTCATCTATTTCTTTCCGATGGTGGGGAAAAACGCAATATATCGTCCGACGGACACGAGAGCAGGGATTGGGCGTAGGGGTTTGGGAAGGCGCATGGGTGTGGCGGAATTGGGGCTGGGGTTTGGGGGTGAGGCGCGACATGAGAGGCTGTGGAGGGGGAGGGGACTGGATCCGGGCTAGGGCAGGGTCTGAGGCTAAGGTTAGGGCTGGGTCCGGGTCAGGGAAGGAGGCTGGGTTTGGGGCTGGGTCCGGGTCTGGGAAGAGGGTTGTGTCTGGGAAGGGAGCGGGACAGAGGCTGGTGTGGGTGCTAGGATGGCATTCGGGGTATGGGGAGGGGAAGGTGTAAACGGTGGTGGCGGTCACTTAACGAGCGATAACTAGATCGGGTGGAGCGGCAGTTAATGAACGGGAGGTGATACTGAAAGTCTGAAACGGGTGGGGTGGTGGTCACCGGAAGGGGATATTGTTCACCGGATGGGCAAACGGTCACCAAAAGGGTAGGTCTTGATCACTGGACGGGCAGATGTTAGTCACTAAATGGGAGTCTATCAATTGGTGATTGGGTGAAAGTCACTATTTTAATTGTTCATTGAACGGAAGTCATTATAATGTTGGTCAGTGTCATGGTGGCCAGCGATGGTTGGGAATGGTGGCCATAGTGGTTACCGGCGGTGATGGCTAACGTTGGACACTAGAGAAATGTAATTAATATATCCTAGTAACTGTAATTGGATGATGGGTCAGACGACTGTAACTGGATCACGGGTGGGTAACTATAACTGGACGGGTCATGTAACTATAACTGGAGGGGTTTGGTAACTCTAACTAGACTGGTTGGGTAACTGTAACTGGACGAATTGTGTAACTATAATTGGACGAGTTGTGTAACTGTAACTGTACAGGTCGAGTAACTGTAACTGGACGGATCATAAAATTGAACGGGTCGGATAAATGTAACTTGATGAGTCATATAACTGTAAATGAGCATAATGTGTAACTGTAACTAGCAAGTTCGGATAATTGTAATCGATCGGATTGAATAAATGTAATTGATTTGATTGATTAATTGTAAGTTGTAACTGGCCCGGCCAGATAATGTAATTGGTTGGATCAAATAAATTCAACTAATCAATTGTGACGGGATAACTATAAACAGGGAGATATAAAAGTCAATCTCTTTTATTGGTTCTTGCTATCAATCTTCAAAAGTGGGAAAGGCATGCAGCCGTAGGAGGAATTACACGTAGGCAGTAGTATTGCCTATCTAATTTGATCAATTGATGTGCAGTGATTAAAACTTAAAAGGGGCGAAGGGGTATATGTGGCATTCAGCTAGCCGATGGTTTCTTTTTAGGAAATTTTTAGAAGAGGCCACATGTTTGTCCAAATCATTTTAATTAGTAATATTCATGACCTAACCCCATAATTTAACTACTTTGCGCTAATATCGAATCCAATACTATATTTAGAATCAGTCCTAGCACATGGATGACCACCACTTGAGGCTAATATTTTTCTACAGTGTAGCACATCATTCTCAAAACACAAGAACGGTCATGATAGGAAATAATCATTTATCATTCAAAAGGAAGCTAAGCCTACCTTAAAAGATTAACAATGAACTCATCTTCTTGAAACAAAACTAAACAAACAAAAGCAGTAAGCTCATATATCTAAAAAAGATTGGCGAAAGGGATAAATAGGCTCCTGTATCGGTCGTGCAAGCTCAATTCAGTCCTTGAACTAAAAAGAGGTCCAATTCACACACCAAATCGGCAAAAAGGATTCAAATTTCGGGTAAACAACAGATTTAGTATTACCATTTATCATACTTGTTGCCCCCCTTTTTGAAAAAAGGATTCGGAATCCATTAATCATATATATATATATATTTATGATGCCCATGTATTTAAAAGGTATGAGATTACTTCAAGAAAATTGTTGGTATCCTCCAAACTCAAAGTCAGAGAACCAATAGATAGTTAATGTTCTGTTGGTGGATCAAAGCAGGAAACACAACTTTGATGGATTCTTTTAGACACAATCTGTTGGGTATCATTGTGTGTCACATTTGAAAGATCTATACTAATTTGGTCTGGGGAGAATTAAGTTCTATGCCATCAACATAATCAATTATCTTTCAAATTAAGAGATATGTCCAAGATTGGTCTTTTAGATTGAAAAATCTGAAGCAAGGTAAACAGAGGACTGATATCGACCTGCTTAGGTCTAAAAATTTGATTCACATAAACTTCAAGCCAAAACAGTCGCCTCTAAAGCTGGTTAGATGAAACAGACCAACAACCAACTTCAAGTTAAAAGTAGATGCCTCTTATTTACTAGACAAATGAAGTGCAGGGGTGATTATGAGAAACCTAATTGGGGGCTTGAAGTGGAGGGGTTATTATGAGAAAACTAATGAAGTAGACTAGCAACACTTTCCCTTTTGGGAAGTTTCAAAATAATTGCAACACTTCTATTTTAAGATATAAAAAAGTGTGCAATTGTCTTTAATACCCTCAATTATCCATGCCAACCACATCTCTCTCATATTCCATCCGTATACACCCACCCATATCTTGAAAGGATTTTCTTGGCAATAAATCATTCTTTGAAATACTTCGGATTTTCAAGATGAATAAATGGTCCCATACCCTTTTCTCCCTCATGATAGAACAAATTCTTCACCACCGACGGGAGAGGAGAAAACAGGATTCGCCAACCATTGACGTTCTCACCACTGTATAACCTGTCACTGTACAACCTCAATCTGTTGTGAAACTGCCGCCAGTCAGGGGCGGACCGTAGTAGAGACCCAGAGGGGCAGTGGCCCCTCCAACAACAAAAAATTAGTGTATATATATACCAAAAAATAATTTTCGCCCTCCCCAAATTTTTTTTTAAGTTACTGCCCTCCCAAGATAAACTTCCTGGGTCCGCCCCTGCCGCCAGTGCTCTAAAGTTATTCGGTGCCTTAGCTTCGGTCACCAACGTCGGCTTGATTACACACGGATTCTAGATCCGGAACTCTCAACAGCATTCACCTGTCAATTTCAAGACCTTTACACCGTTGATGGCTCACACACTTTAATTTTCAGATATTTTAGCGTCAACATAGATGATGGTAGGTTGTTGCTGCTTTCACCTCAGATTACAGAAATGGAAGTAACATGGAATCAAGATGAAAGAGATGATATGAAAAGGTGAAGAAGATAAAAGGAGAACGGCCCATGGTTTCTCTGTCAGACATTTAGAACAAAAGTAAATAGTCAATAGTGCAATAAGGGCATAATAGGCAAAATGAAACATTAATAGACTTTCTTAAAAAACGTGCTCGTCTCCTATGTTGCAAATAAAACCGAAAGGGGGATAGTATGAAACATGCTGTGAATCACAGTGTCGTGGGCTATTATGAGAAAGATAATAAAGTAGACCAGCAACACATTCCTTTTTAGGAAGTTTCATAATAATTGCAACATTTCTATTGTTAAGATATAAAAAAATGTGTAATTGTCTTTAATACCCTCAATTATCCATGCCAACCACATCGCTTTCTCCTATTCCATACGTATAGGCGTATACACCCACCCTATGTTCTAAAAATCGTTCTAGGCGTCCGACTAGTCCCCACCTAGGCGCTAGGCGGTAGCCTGGCGCCCCGATTTTCGCCTAGGTGCTCCGACTAATTGGTTTGCCATATAGGTGAATTAGACGGCCGCCTATGGCACCTAGTTGCCCGCCCAAAGCGCTTAATCAGACGTCTAGACCGTCTAGATTCACCGAACATTATTTTACTTTTTAATTTTAATTTTCTAAGCGATATAAGTACTTTAACTTTAGCCACAAATATAAAGAAATGAAGTTGTTTATTAAGATAAATGTATATATACCTTAATTTTATTATTATTTATATTTATAACACAATGAAATTAAGTGATTAGTTATTATATATTATGTATGATTAAATATGATTTTTTATCATTCATGTTTGTTAAATATGTAGTATTAATTAACATATTTATGCAAAAATATAGATAAAGGCGCAATTTCTATGTCTCCGATTAGTCCCTGACTAGGCGCCCGCCTAGCCGCCTAGGCGCCAGGCACTGGACTGGCGCCCGACTAGCGCCAAGCGCCTTTTAGAACATTGCACCCACCCATATCTCGAAAGGATTTTCTTGGTCATAAATCATTCTATGGTCCCATACCCTTTTCTCCCTCACGATAGAAAAAATTCTTGGCCACCGATGGGAGAGGAGAAAACAGTACTCGCCAACCATTGGCGTTCTCACCATTGTATAACTCGTCACGATACAACCTCAATCTGTTGTAAAATTATTGTTGGTGCTCTAAAGTTATTCGATGCCTTAGCTTCGGCCACCAACGCTGGCTTAATTACACACGAATTTTAGATCCGGAGCTCTCACCAGCATTCACCGGTAGGTGGTTGCTGCTTTCACCTCAGATTTACGGAAATGGAAGTAAGAGGGAATCTAGATGAAAGAGATGATATGACAAGGTGAAGAAGATAAAAGGAGAATGACCCATGGTTTCTCTGTCAGACATTTATCTATGTTGTAAGACCCGAACCGGACCGGCCGGTTCGACCCGGAACCCGGTCAACCGGCCATTTGTCTGGTCCGGTTGAACATTGACCCGCAAATATGGTCAAAACCGGTATTAACCGTTGACCCACTTGAACCCGGGACGACCCGAACCGTTTGTAACTCGGAAAATTGGAAAAATCGGAAAATACGTCGCCAACAAGATTCGAACTCGCGCGGATTGCTTGACATGCTAAGCTGCTAACCAACATGCTACAATAGGTACTTGTTCTTAACGGTTGTTTAGCTTTTCTTATACTATCAGCCTGTGATTATTTATTAACTAGTATAGTACCCGTGCATACGCACGGGAAAGAGCAGTTGGTGCACATATTTTACTCATGATCTAAATAAATATTAAAATAAAAAATAACTTTTATGGATTCCACATTTTCGAAAAATAAAAGTACAATGAGCTAATATCATAAAGTATAAGCCCACACAATAAATATTTGATGAAAAGTATATTATGAAAAGTATATTATGGAAAACTAATTGACACCACTCATTAGAATTTGCTACTTGTTAATTTTAATGATTAATTACTATTCTAAGAAGGGGCAATAAGTTAGTGACATAAAATTTAAGTGAATACAATAAATATTAAACTTAACGATATTAGTTAAATAAGAACTTGTTGCGCATTAGTTAAATTAGTGGTAACATATGAAAGAAAAAATTATTCTGCTAAAAGAATAATTGCTCAATTGTTAGCTAGTGGGCTTATCTTATAGTTCGAAGAACTACATATATGAGAGAAAATCATCAACTCAATATCAAGAAAGTTTATCTTGTAATAATAATACCTAAAAGCACAATATAAACTCTTCTGCTCAATTATTAGCAAATTTATCTTCTTATATTCAAAAGTAATACATATGACATAAAAAGTTCTCCAGCTCAATTGTTAGCCGACTTATCTTCTTATACCTAAAAACACTGCATATGGGAGAGAGAACTCTCCCGCTCAATTGTTAGCCGGTTTATCTTCTTATATACCTAAAATCACTACATATGGGAGAAAAAATTCTCCCGCTCAATTATTAGCCGGATTATCGTACTTAAAAGAACTACATATGAGAGAGAAAGTTATCCCGCTCAATTGTTAGAAATTTTATCTTCTTATTTTCACATACCTAAAAGCACTACATTTGAGGGAGAAAATTATCCCGTTCAATTGTGAGTCGACTTATCTTATACGGAATACTTAAAAGAACTACATTTGAGAGAGAAAGTTATCTTGATCAATTGTTAGTAAACATGTTTTCTAATACCTAAAAACACTACATATGAGAGATAAAATTATCCCGCTCAATTGTTAGCAAGCTTATGTGCTAATACCTAGAAGTACTACATATGAGAGGGAAAATTCTTCTGTTCAATTATTAGCAAATTTATCTTCTTATACCTAAAGTCACTACATATGAGAGATAAAATATATCGTTAAATTGTTAGTCAGCTTATCATATAATTAAAAGCACTACATATCAGGAAAAAAATCCTTCCACTCAAATGTTAGCCGGCTTACCGGCCTTATACTTAAAAGAACTATGTATGAGAGATAAAGTTATCCCGCTCAATTGTTAGCAAATTTATCTTCTCATACCTAAAAACATTACATATGAGAGAGAAAATTTTCCCGCTCAATTTCCCAGCTCAACTGCTAGCAAGGTTTTCTGCTAATACCTAGAAGCAATACATATGAGAGCGAGAAATACTCCCGTTCAATTAGTAGTAAACTTATCTTCTTAATCTAAAATCATTACATATTATGAGAGATAAAATTATCTTGCTCAATTATTAGCTGACTTATCTTTTCTCTTATACCTGAACGAACTACATATGAGAGAGAATGTCATCTCGCTCAATTATTATTAGTGTGTCTTCTACTCCGTAGTAATAGTTTAAAACACTACATATGAGAGAGAAAATTTTTCCGCTCATTTGTTAGCTGACTTATCTTATATCTAAAAGCACTATATATTCGCTCAATTGTTAGTTTGATTTTCTTATCTTACTTATACTTAAAATTAACTACATATTAGTGAGAAAGTTCCCCCGTTCAATGGTTAATTACCAAGCTTATCTTCTACTCTGTAGTACTACTTAAATGCACTCCAATTGTTAGTCGTTTATCTTATACCTAAACGTATTCCACATGAGCGAGAAATTAGGTCACTCAATTGTTAGTCAGTTTATCTTATACTTAAAAACACAACTGTGAGAGAGAAAATTATCTCACTCAATTGTTAGAGGGCTTATCTTATACCTAAAATCATTTTTGGATTTAAAACAACCCGAAAATGATAAATCAATATTATGGTGTGATATGAAATATCATACAAAAAATTGGTATATCTTTTACTTTATATATCAAACTTTTATCAAATTCAAATTTTCTTGATTAGGCTTTGTAGCGGTTTTAATGTAGTTTCTGAATATATAAATTTTATTTACTAAAAATAACCTGAGTGTGAACATGGATCGAGTTGCTTTATCGTCAGTCAAACATCGTAAACCGAACGGGAAGTTGTTTCAGGGACGGAGGTAGTACTTAATACCAAAAAGTTATATTTGTGAAAAAAAAATATGATCATGGTACTAATATAACTTTTTAGTATATTTATAAGGAAAAATTGATAGTAATAATCCCAACTATTGGCGGTCCGCTTATAATAATCCTAACTATTGATTATTTTAGAATAATCCCAACTTTAGGGACCTTCCGCCAATAATGGTCCCTAAGAATAAATTCTTGTAGTTTCTAAAGTGGATGAGAAGAGATATAGCAAGTAATGCCTATATATAATCCCAACTTTTAATTTTTACACTTAATTTCTATTTAAAATTCAATTTTTATAGGAGTTAAATCTAATCATGGACCATTATTAGCGGACGGTCCCTAAAGTTGGGATTATTCTGAAATAATCAATAGTTGGGATTATTATAAGCGGACCGCCAATAGTTGGGATTATTACTATCAATTTTTCCTATTTATAATGTTATTTAGAGCCTATTATGTAACACATAAAATGACTGAATCTATTGAGATTGTTGAAGTTCTTGCTTAAACCGTTGAAATGGCGGGATATAGTGAATTATGGAAAATTTGATTTTAAAACATATATAAAACATATTTATTTATAAAATAAATAAACATATATCTGAAAAAGTAGCTACAATTTTCGTTTATAACACAATTCAGGCATAACATTAACTTGAAGCTTTCTTATTTTGATCATAACACAATTTTAGCTTGCGAAAATAAAATTTAAGTATTTGATGAAAAATTGACTGAATTTGTCCATTATACTTTTTTTGAAAATCTATTTATATTCAAAGTGTTATAACATTTTCATCTAAACTCCAACTTTACAAAACATATTAAAATTCATCATTCTTGTAACGTTTCATATGACAATAATATTGCATATAATTGTTTTTGATTATTTAATAAACAACTTCATGTTTTTCAATCACGATATAAATTTAAACATAATTATAAATAATTAATTTGATGTGTTTCTTATGAGTATACTTTTATAGTCACTATGATATAATTTTAAACATAATTATAAATAGGTTACTTAATAAACCTTCAGATTTTTTATTATTATTTTATATGCAATATTGGTCTCATATGAAAGATCATAAAAAGTTATGAATTTTAATATATGTTTTTTAAAAATTAGAGTAATTATGAAAAAGTTATGACATTTTAAAGAAAATGGGTGTTTTATATGATGGGCCCCATCAATTATATTTCTCCCCAAGCCTACATTTCCTTGTTGGTGCATATAGTTCGGTACTCTTATTAATATAATTAGCCACATGGCATCTTTATAGCAAATGAGCAAAATGTGGAGAGAAAGACACATAGGATTAATGAAGGGTGTAATTGTCTTTTAATGAGTTATTTCTTTTCTTATATATAAATAGACTCCTAATTCATTAGTTTATTAATTAATTAATTTATAATAAAAATACTAATATATAATTAAATACACATCAATACTATTATTATACTTTCCAATTATTTATATAGTCTTTTAAATTTTTTAAATTTATAATAGGTATTATGTTTGTATTTATTATCCATCTAAATCCTAATGTTTTTTTAATTTTGTTAAAATCAATATACTTAAATACTATATATAATGTTTTTTACATTGCATATATTGTATTATCAATATCATAATATTATGAGGGAGTATAATTTTTCTATTTAAGAATTTAAGCTTTTATATAATAAATTAAGTATATGTATTGTTGTTGACCGGGTTTTCCCGGCGTTGACCGGGTTGACCCGCCGGGTCCGGGTTGACCCGTGACCCAGTGACGCGGCCGGGTCGTTCACCGGTCCAGTTTTTACAAGACATTTATAACAAAAGTAAATAATCAACAGTGCAATAAGGGCATAATAGGCAAAATGAAACTTTATCATACTTTCTTAAAAAACGTGCCCATCTCCTATGTTGCAAATCTTAAAAGCTTATAATGTCCAATGAAGGTAAGGGTATTTAAGGAATGAAAAAAATGTTGGTGTAATCGTCTTGCTTAATTGGGTGGTACAACCTGTTTTGCAAGTTATACAGCACTAAAAGGAAATTACTTTGTCGTTTTGTTTCCGTCTGTAACCTCTCCCATCTGTTTATCTCCGTTCTCACTTCAATAGACCTTACATCTAGGCAAATAATACGCCTCTTATTTGCCATCAGGAAAACCTGGCCTCTCTTTTACCTACATTCTTCTTCAGCCGCACACCCACGCCAGTTTGGCCGTGCCAGTCAACCCCATCCGCCGTGGAAGACGATTTGGTGAAGGGGAAGAAATTCAGGTCAAACTGGTAAGTGAACTACCCATGGGATTGCAAGGCAGGGCCTCGGGGCTTGACAAGTAAACACAAACGTCTTTAAACTTGAGCGCACTTTCTGTATCTACGGATGCTATTCTTCTATCTGCAGAAAATAACCATAATCAAATAGAACCTGAATTTAGTAAACTTATCATTTTTAAATGGAGGCTAAATCAGAACAGGGACTGTCTCATACTTAATTGTTGGTATCATTGCATTTTTCAAGACCAGAGGTAGTAAATTGATATTAAGTGGGTGGAGTCTGCTTCCAGGAATGCAGATACCGATATTAAAGAAAACGTTAAAAAAAGTTTCATATGAAGTACTTCATTTGTAAACAAAGGCAAAAATGTTTCTAGGCAACATATTTAGCTACTTGCACTTCGTTTATGATGATTTTCGGTACTCGATTGCAAACAAAACAAAAGGCAACCAAGCATTCCAGCCTAGCTGGTTGTGAGGTTATCGTGTTTAGTGGGAGGTCTCGAGTTCGAATCCCGCTAGGCACACAAGGGTTGAAAACTCAGTAGAGTGGGTTTCAGTCCAGATTACTCCAGGCTCCCCCCAGCCCTCCTCTCCCAGACCCCTGGAGTAAAAAAAAAGGTAACATGAAGTTTGTATGATTGTATACTCTTTTTATTCACATGCGATTCGAGTTTGACTCAGCTGATATCTAAATTTTTATATGTTTACTATATTTAATTTAGTAATTTCTTACGGAGTAATATTTGTATGCACCTTAAGAGTATATCTATACTAATATAGAGTTCTAAACAAAAATAGAGTTGATGTTATTGGAAGATAGAGTTATAATCCAAAATATAATGTCGTGTTTGGTGTGGGTTGAAGTAATCCCCACCTTAAAAGTTTGATATTGTTTGATGAGTTTTTTGTCCAACATGAGTTTATAATTTTGGGTTGCTGCAATTTTGGATTTAGTGTATTATAATTTATAAACTACTTCCATGGAGACGGGGTGCTCTTGCATTTCATCACTTTTCAACATGTACTACTTCCGTCCCTCAAAACTTTGCCAAATTTGACCGTCACGAGGATTAATAAAATAAAAACTGTGTGTTTGAGGTTTGTGCAGAGGAGAGAGAATTAACAGAAATCATATAAAAAGAAAATTGACAAAGTTTTAAGGGACATTATGCCAGTTGATTTATTACCTTTTGGCTCATTTGGATAATTGTATTCACACTCAATTATTTGACATTTTTGTAGGGCAAAACTAAATGTGTTAAAGATGGAGATGAATGTACCAGTATAAGGGTTGGTTTGCAACTGCTTTTAAAAAAGCACTTCTCATCTTTTGACTTTAAAAAAGCACTTATTTTCCAAAACACTACAACTTTTATTTTTCTCGGCTTCCGCGTCAAAAGTGCTTTTACTTTTTCTATTACATAAAAAGCATTTATTTTACCAAACACTACCCACTTTTACTTTTCAAAATCATTTTTTTCTCAAACACTATCAACTTTTATTTAATCACTTCTCCCCATTTCATTAAAAAAACACTTTTTTAAAAGTAGAAGCTGTTGCAAACAGACTCTAAATATCTGACATTTTTGCAGGGCAAGACTAAATGTCATTATCAAAGGCAAAAAAAGGAAGTCTCAACTCTCATTGATTCATTTTCAGTCACAATGTTGAAAGGATGCTCTAAATCACAAGCAAACCAATAATGGAAAAAGAAGGATAGGCAAGACATACACACCATATTTTCCTTAACCAAACAATAACAACTGCAACCAATATTTAACACTAATACCGCATTACCGCTCTACATATTTCTCAAACATCTATACAATACCTTAGAATAGTGAATTTCCAATGCAATCGGGCCAACTTGAAACACTTCATTTACTTAAATCAATTGCAACTTTCACTATAACTTCTCGTTTTCTCTTGAATTTCAAATATAATACTACGTATTATCTTTTAATCCTCACCACTGGCTTCTATTGGTTTTACAATGCGATGCTTGCTAAAATACAAAATGCTTTGAAGTTTTTGCACACACCTTTATTCTTTATTAAAACTTTCATGTCCTTTATTTTCATTCGATTTAACTTACAAGTAAATTCATTACATTATATATGTGTAATTGTTCTAATCACATCATTTTATTAATACATTAATACATCATATTAAAATTTACTTTTGTACTTTCAATTGCTTATATTTGGAACTACTTAGTCACACTCCCACCTACAGTTCTATGATAAATTTCTTAAATAAGCACCATAGTTTTTTAAATTTCCAATTCCATTGCGGTAAAATATACACATTGTCTGATATATATTGGGCATCATCCCACACGCGCATCGCGTGTCCAAAAACTAGTAAAAGTATAAGGGAAAATGGAAACTAATAATCCAACCTTTTAGCGATCTTCTTTCAATAATCCGACCTTTTGATTATTCATGAATAATCCGACCTTTGCACCTCATCTTCATTCATTGGTCCCTGGTCGGTTAATGACCTACTATTCCAAGTTATTTTCTTATCTTTCCAAAATATTATCTTTGTGAAAGATGAGATTTATGGCATAATGATTTGCAAAGATAAGAAAATAGCTTGAAATAGCAGGTCATCAACCGGTCAGGGACCAGTGAATGAAGATGAGGTGCAAAGGTCGGATTATTCATGAATAATCAAAAGGTGGGATTATTGAAAGAAGACCGCTAAAATGTTGAATTATTAGTTTCCATTTTCCCAAAGTATAAAACAGAACTGAGGATAGTATGAAACCGACCGTGTCGTGGGCTAAGATACCAACATCTCTAATGGGCCTTGGCAGTCCAAATTTCTAACGGCTCGCGTGTCTTTCTAAAATGAAAATGGAGTTGTAACAAGGGGAAATCCTAGAAACCGATTCTGAACTTTCTCTCTCTTCAATAGCTTTCTCTCACAGACAAAGACAGGCATCAATGGCGACTGCACGTGAGGAGAACGTGTACATGGCGAAGCTTGCAGAGCAAGCTGAACGGTACGAAGAGATGGTGGAGTTCATGGAGAAGGTGGTAGCGGCCGCGGACGGCGCCGAGGAGTTGACCGTGGAGGAGCGCAACCTTTTGTCCGTTGCCTATAAGAATGTGATCGGCGCTCGCCGTGCTTCGTGGCGTATCATCTCGTCAATTGAGCAAAAGGAGGAGGGCCGCGGAAACGAAGACCACGTTGCCTCAATTAAGGACTACAGATCTAAGATCGAGTCAGAGCTTACCTCGATCTGTAACGGCATTCTCAAGCTCCTCGACTCCAAGCTCATCGGCGCTGCTTCATCCGGTGATTCAAAGGTCTTCTATTTGAAGATGAAGGGTGACTACCACCGCTACTTGGCTGAGTTCAAGACCGGAGCCGAGAGAAAAGAGGCCGCCGAGAACACACTCTCCGCTTACAAGTCTGCCCAGGTTCTTTTCTGTCAGAGCAAACATTCATTTTTTTTAATCAACATTTGGTTTATGTATGGAAATTTAAAATTTTGTGTTCTTAATCTTTTCAAATCACAATGTCAATTTGAAACTTGAATCCCGTAAGTAATAGGCTGTTTGGACAGGAAATTGCCAATGCGGAACTAGCTCCTACACATCCCATTCGTCTTGGCCTAGCCCTCAACTTCTCAGTATTTTACTATGAGATCTTGAATTCTCCAGACCGTGCTTGTAATCTTGCCAAGCAGGTAAGTACCTAGGACCCCTTTTGCTCTTTGTAAATTTATTTCTACAAGCAGTAATGCATTGGGAGTCAGTTATCATTTTCTAAATTTCTGTTCATTGATAGCTCATGGTGCCTTTGGAGTGTTTTTTAGTTGCTGCTTTGATGATGTGCAGGCCTTTGATGAAGCAATTGCAGAGCTTGACACTTTAGGAGAGGAGTCCTATAAGGACAGCACTCTGATTATGCAGCTTCTTCGGGATAATCTCACCCTGTGGACATCAGACATGCAGGTAATTGATTCTTTTGTTTCTTGTTGACTATTTTCCAGAATAGACATTATTTATCTAAGCATGTATGCCTTGCAAAGGGTTCTATTGATTATAACACATGTGGCATCATCTACTTAGGATGATGGAGGAGATGAGATCAAAGAAGCTGCCAAACCTGATAATGAGCAATGAAGTCATTGAACCTTGTGAAACTTTGAAGAAAGCCTTGTTTTAGCTTGCTGCCAGGTTGAAATTGTGCTTTCTAGTGCTAGGCTTAATTTCAAGCATTTGCAACTTCTGAAAGATCTACTTTATATTTTATGTTTCTAATCCTTGGTTCTTATTAATTTTTTCCTACTTGGTTTTGTCATTGGGATGGTTTCCTTTTCCTCAAAGGAACTTTGCATTAAGCTATATTTTTTTTTTACTATATACCTATTATCAGAGTTTATTTTTAGAAATTACCTCTCGAATTAATTGTGTTCAGTATAGTTCACCAATCTTGATTTTTTGGTACACATTGTGAGTTTGTGACAGAGACCACATTGCACTTGACAACTTTCTATGGTAGGTGTTGACCATATATTTTTCTGATCAAGTAGGAAGTTTCCACCCCAACAATTGAGAGTTCTGTTTTTGTGGGCATATTCCTTTTAATGTCTACTAATGTCTAGGTGTTTTATCCCTTTTCTTTTAATTGAAAAAATAAGAAATACTAACCATTTAACTTTGTCCACCTGGTTGTAACTCAATTGGAGGAGCCATTTACACAACTTTTTTGTCTAGAGTGTGGGGTGCACAAAAATCTGTAGCAATGGAACTTTCACTGGAAAAGGTTTAGCAGGATGAAAACCACAGTTTTTTGTAAACTCCCACAACAAAAGTTTCTTTCTTTTTGACTAAATAAAGCTAGATGTCAATAGGCACTTTTAGCTAATCTTTATTAACTTTACAGTTGGTTTGATAAAACGCTTTTTGTGGATAAATTGAATGGCCTCCCTGTCCCCTGGGGTGATCTTTTACGATATGGTTGGTCTGCGTTGTACGTAGTTTTTTTTATTGTTGATCCAATATTATGCTGATTATGTCCATACCCCTTTGTGATTGGCTAATGCACATTATACACGGGAAATTTGGCTTGGGTTGTGGGTTGGTGAAGAGTGATTGGTAAGCCGACGAAAGACGCAAAGCTGCGCACCTCCAACCCTAATTGCTAGGGAGACGACCGCTCTTTTAACCTTCTGAATTGATAGACAATTATATATTTATATTTAAATCATGTTTATTAATTGGTTAAAGAAAAAAACTAGAGTACTCTGAATTTGAAAGCAACACACATTTGGGCATGTTCGATAATACTCCCTCCGTCATGAAAAGGTTGGCCAGATTTTCTTTTTGGATGTTCCAAAAAGACTTGTCATTTCCATTTAAAGTAAGAAATATGTGACTAAAGTTTATTCTCTCTCCTCAGTACAAGTTTCAATCACACAATTTTTATTTTATGAATTCACGTGAAAGTCACATTTGACCAACCTTTTCGGGACAGAGAGTACTAAATAGCAGCACATAGGGGGGAATATTTGATTTGACGTACTGAATCACCCCTGGCAGAGTAGCAGCACATACATTTGGGCATGTTTGATAATTCTAAAATTTACCAAATCAACTCAATTTCGTGAGTGATAAAATGTTGGTTGAAGTGGTGAATCAAATGTTATGAATTTTTTTTGAACTCCAAATGTTATGAATTGTGAGACAATTATATTTGAATTATATTTTAATAATAGATTAAAGAAAAGTTATATGTGAGATTGTGAGACATTTGCTTCAGTAAGTTGAGTTTATATATTTCTAAAACAATCGTATATTTTATTGGGGGCATGTGCCCCCAACACCAATACACTGCATCCGCCCCCGTGTATAACGTTCAACATACACAATAGGCCATTAATTAAGGTCAGGATTAGGGAAAAAAGGGATGGCACTCCATCCCTCAGGGCTCCCAACACCAACCAGACAATTAGATGAGGTGATGTAAATTAGAAAGGCCAAGATTAGGTATTTGAGGAATGTAAGTGAGACATTTAGGTACGAAAATATAACAAAAGAAAATGTTATTTTGACTACTCGTCGACGCCCATTAACCTAATTAGCCAGTTCACTGTAATTGCCACCACTCGTTAACTTTCAGGAGTTTCAGCAAGTTTGAGTCATTTACCCGCATCGATCAAGACATTCAATTCTCCATATACGGAGTATGAAATTAACTTTTTTTTTTAGGGAAGATCGTAACTTTAGCCTTTTACCTTTCGATTATGTAATTGTTGGTCCTGTAATAATATAAGATCTTTTCCACCTTAGATAAAATATTTAATAAAAAGATAATGTTGAGAATGTTGATAGTGATAATGATAATGATAATGAAAATATAGTAATAATAATAATAACACAATAACAATAGTATAAGGAGTAATGTATAAAATAATACTATGTAATAATAATACTTCTAGTAATGATTGTACGGAGTAGTGACTTTGCATGTATAATCAGTTTAACGTTATAATAATAATAATAATAATAATAATAATAATAATAATAATAATAATAATAACAATAATAATAATAATAATAGTAACAATATAAAATTCAATAGTAACACAATTGGACTTGTATTGATTTGGACTTTGAGGCATGATGATATACCTTCAACGAATTCAGGAAGGTAAGAAACTCCTTCTCGGCTTTGGTTTTATGTTTAGCAAATTTTTTTCTTTCCTTTAGCACGGAACTTTCCCACACCGGTGGGAATAGAAGAGTTCCACTTCACGGAACATTATAAATAATCTCATCTACGCTGCATGAGATTAGAAACCGCCTGCTAGGTTTGAGAAAGCCAAACGCTGATGAAAACCTGAGCCTGGAATAAATTGTCTGCCTTTTCTCGCGCATAAGGGCAATGGAAGAGAAGCCATATATGGATCCTTCAGAACCACGATTTGTCCCTCGCTTTTCCGAGCCATATGCGGATCCTTCAGAAAGACGATTTGTCCCTACCTTTTCCAATCGATATCCAGATTCGCGTCCAATTCCGGAAGACGACGAGCATGGACTTGATCAACACAACTATTGCGCTAAAATGGCTTTGGAATATTATAACAAGAAAAATGGGAAGAGGTATGAACTTGTGGAGGCTGGGTTTAGTTCTGGCTTTATAGCTCCTGGGATCTGGTTTCACTGCAACTTCAAGGCTAGGCCATGCGGAGATGGGAATGAGAAGACCTCCACGAGACCACGAAGCTCTTCTTTGCTGGTGAAAACCTGAGCCTGGAACAAATTGTCTGCCTTTTCTCGCGCATAAGGGCAATGGAAGAGAAGCCATATATGGATCCTTCAGAACCACGATTTGTCCCTCGCTTTTCCGAGCCATATGCGGATCCTTCAGAAAGACGATTTGTCCCTACCTTTTCCAATCGATATCCAGATTCGCGTCCAATTCCGGAAGAAGACGAGTATGGACTTGATCAACACAACTATTGCGCTAAAATGGCTTTGGAATATTATAACAAGAAAAGTGGGAAGAGGTATGAACTTGTGGAGGCTGGGTTTAGTTCTGGCTTTATAGCTCCTGGGATCTGGTTTCACTGCAACTTCAAGGCTAGGCCATGCGGAGATGGGAATGAGAAGACCTCCACGAAGCTCTTCTTTGCTGAGATTCATCAGGACTCTAAACTCCGAAGAAATGTTGTTAATGCCTGTCGTATTTTAAGAGGTAAAACTACTCTTGGTTGTCAGTTTTGCCGCAATGATATTGCTCATCCTACCCATGGATTTCGTAAGGGCCTCTACCGTTATGAACCCCGTGCATTGCGTTCTAAAAAGGGTACAAGTTTGGTGGATGGTGGTACTGGATATAGCAAGGAAATTTCCTGAATGTGGATGGTGTTTTTTTGGGAAATTATCAATGACCTCCTTTCAGGTTTGATATATTATCACTCACGTATCTGCACTATAAAAGTTGTACTCCCCTCCCTATCCGTTAATGATGGTTAGTAACTTTCTGTCACGCCCCGGACCTCCCCGGACACGTCAACAATCCGCCGTACAATACGAATAGTCAACCGCAGTCCAACACATTCATATTATACAAGGCGTCTTGAATATCATTCACACATATAACATCCATAAACATACATAATAAGTAATTTAGTACACAGCGGAAAACATAGTATGAAATCAAATGCCACACGAGGCAAACATGAGCACGCAGGCTCTAAAGTAAGATATCCATGAGTAAATTTATTAGCGTTCAAATCAGAATGGAGGAAGCACGAACCAAGTCTTCTCTCCGGGAAATCACTCGATCAACGAGCACAGGAAGCAAGCTCTAGCCTCAATCTGAAATGGTGGTGGGACGCCCCCGAAGGGGTCAGTACTCTATAGGGCTATAAAGTACTCGTGTGGATGGCATCTAAGAGATATACAACAAGTATTTCAAACATAAGACCCTCAAATAGGGTGATAGTACGATATGACTGTAACCTCGAGTTACCCCATTTAAAAATATACTTACTTTATATAAAAGTCAAGTAGTCGGCCCGTAGGCCCATGTTTATTTAGAAATCACCATTTCCCATCCCCCGTGATTACTAGTCACGACAACTCATAGAGTACATCACATTACCGTTGCATAGCAAGGGCTCAGCCCAACTACATTTCTATGCAATCCTTTATGTCAAGTACATCCTATCATATTTGCATAGCAAGGGCTCAGCCCAACTACATTTCTATGCAATCCTTTATGTCAAGTACATCCTATCATATTTGCATAGCAAGGGCTCGGCCCAACTACATTTCTATGCAAATCACAATTTATATCCTATCACATTTGCATAGCAAGGGCTCGACCCAACTACATTTCTATGCAAATCACAATTTACATCCTATCACATTTGCATAGCAAGGGCTCGGCCCAACTACATTTCTATGCAAATCACAATTTACATCCTATCACATTTGCATAGCAAGGGCTCGGCCCAACTACATTTCTATGCAAATCACAATTTACATCCTATCACATTTGCATAGCAAGGGCTCGGCCCAACTACATTTCTATGCAAATCACAATTTACATCCTATCACATTTGCACAGCAAGGGCTCGACCCAACTACATTTCCATGCAATCATAGAGTCCGGCTCTAATTCCTCATTATAGTCCAATTCCTAAGCAAACCTATGCCCAGGATTGACATCTCAGTAATCTACCTTGGGTCATTCTTAATGACTGCCCATAACTTACCCTTAGCTTCATACTAAGTCATTCTATACACTTGAGGTACATTCAAGTGCATTTCATACAATCCAATACTTAGGATCAATTCTATCAACAACTTCAAATAATCACTAACTAGTATTTCAATACTATTAAGATTATTGTCATCATACGAATATCCTCATTTTGTAATTCTCTACATATTTATAAGTATGTAGTAACAACTTAAGTACTCAATTTCAATACATAAATATTCGTTTATGTATCCACATAATTCATACATGAGTAAAATGTCTATTTCACAAAATAGTTCATTTATAACTCATTTAATCTCATGTTATTCATACAATCTCAAACCATTTCCAATTTCATTCTTTGTCAACTATATCAATAGTTCATCAATATTTAAGCATCATAATCCATGAAAAATTATGATTTAGACATTTAGGTAATCTCATGCTTAACCTACAAGTTGTAAGCAATTAGATGTCGATCCTCACCTTAATTGAGCTTAAACCTTTCCTTCTTGATTCAATGGTCAAAGCTTCCGTCAAGGTGGATTAAGAACTGATTCCTTGCTTAAGTATGAGTGTTAAACAACCTCCTCGATGTGCTAGCTCAACCTCTAAATGTTGATACGAAAACAGCCCCTAGAATGGGTGTTTTCCAGCGAACTTGTTTCCTAGTTTTTCCAAGATTTGCTCTAGGTTAGTATCTAACCCTTACATCAATAAAATGATCTTATAAGGACATATTATACACTTGGAATAGTGTATAATAGTTCCACAAACCGTTCATATCATATAGAAAATGAAAAGGAAGGGTTTGGGTTCAAACTCACTTTGAAGAGGTAAAATCGTTTCTGCGAGGTTGGGTTTTCCTTCGATGATTTGAAGGTCTTCCACTACTCCATTTGATGCAAACCAGACCTTCACGGATTCCTCGTCTTGAGAGATTTCTTTGGGTATGTCACACGCCTTATTTGGACGAGTAAATCTCAAGTTATGGATCAAACAAGCAACCCTATCTACTGAAAAACGAACCTGCGGCCAGCTTCTTTCTTCACCTCTCTCTTGAAGTATGTGGCTCTCCCCTTCTCTATTATCTTTGGGAGTGCGAATGGGGGTTGTGGGAGTGTTATCTTGTCCCTCACTTAGCCTCAAAGGTCAATGGGTAAGAGTGGGTTGGCATGTGGGATGATGGAGCAAATACATTCAATCAAAATGGGGAGAGGGTCCATTTGGTTCCCAAATATGTCTTGTTCAGCCCCCTCTCTTTTTGTCCGCCCCAAACATGAATTTTAACCCATTCTCTTTATTTTGCAGGTGCCAAGAAGGTGTGGGGTGCTCTCCAAGTGATCCCAATTAATTTGGGGTCCAAAATATCTACCAATACTTCCAAAAAAAATGGAAAGATGGGTCCTATTGTTTTATCTTTGTCATGAGATGTCTTTTTGTATTCATTAGACCATTTGTAGTGGTCAAGAGTCCAAATAGTTAAATTTGGACTCCGTCAATTTGAAAACAGTGTTTAGACTCCGTCAATACTGTTTTTCCCTGCATCCGTGCACCGTCAATAAAATACACTCTGCATATTTTTTACATATGAATTTAGTAAAATATTAATTAAATTATAATAAGTAATGTTTTACTTTTAATTTTTTTCCCTGAATAATTATGAAATAAAAAATACACATTTTGATGTAAAAATAAATAATTTTCATAATTTTTTTAACATTTTTCTGTTAAAAAAATGAATTTGTTTAAGTGAAGTTTGATTATAGAATATTCAATTATTTGTGAAGGTTTCATGAATTAAGAATTCCTGTTTCATTTTTTTAGCTCAATAAACTGTAACAGTTAAAATTTAAAAATAAAATCATTTTATATATCACATATGGATGTCATATGAAAGATCATAAAAATTTATGAATTTTGATATATTTTTTGAAAAAATTAAATGACAAATAAAAAAGTTATATAAGTTTAAAAAAAATGGGATATAATGATGCAAGGGTGACGCCAGCATGACATCATCCTCACCAAAAGAAAACATGTGGTCGTGTCTTACTTTTCCTTTTTTCTTTATTTTTTCTTTTTCCACTCCTCTAAACTCACCCTCTATATTTAACACCCTCCACCCCTTTCCCACTTTTAATACCTCATATAAACCACCACTACACACAATTAGGAGTCCAAAAGTTCCACATTTAACATTTTGGACTCCTAATACCTCACCACTACAAATGGTCTTATAATTTATATAGACCAAGTCAACTCCCTACATCATTTTATTGATCTCAAATATGTGTAGCATCATCCCAATAATTTACATGATGAATATTATAGAAGGAAAATCTTACTCCCATTATTTAGCTCAATAATGTCAAAGATGGGACCATAGGCATTTGTATTCTTCTTTAATCATTCTATCACTTATTTTGACATTTGTCATTCATATTATTGGACTACTAGCCGTGTGGCTCACCCCCGAGTGGGCCTACGACGCCATTCTTGAATACTTGCTTTTTTTGCAGGCTTGGCCCAAAATAATGTTTGGACCACCCGACCTTCCTCAACTTGTCTTGAAAGGTTATGTAACATTATTTAGGTAATGTTGGGCTCTTATGTTCATTAATAAGGCCCAAATAAGTATTTGCAAAACCCGACACTAATATACGAGTTTGAACATGACATTATTCAATCATGCACTACGTAAAACAACAATCGTTTTACAATTGTTTGGGAATCGGAAATTCAATACATAAACTTTGAATTTTTTTAATTGAATTTTCGAGGACGCTCGGGTGCGGTGTCACACTTTCAACTTACGTTTAGAGAAAATTATGGACATAGTTTCGTAACTTTTTATTGTGTTCGCTATTAGTGTTGTAATCTTTATGCAAACACGTATTTGATGGGATAATTAATAAATTTTGTCTATATTAAAGACTTTTCCACTTGAAATTGAACCTAATAAAATAAAAGGTGATAAAACTGATGAATTGAAAAAATTTGAATAAAATTACAACATTGAAAGTATCACTAAAAGATAGAGCGGGGTACATGGGTGTTCGTTATAATACACTAAACCTCATGAGAGGTCAATGATTTTTTTTTTTTTAAATTTTGTTACATGGTGTTGATGTGTCAAACACTTTTTGAATGTTTCTTGTCCTAAAACGAAATTGGAGAGACAATACATGTCAGAAGTGTAGCTCAACAGGTGGGAAGAGTTAATAATGTAATTATATAAGGATTATCTTGTAATTTCCTAAACTCATTTTAGTATAAATATTACATCAAGGCACCCAATAGGGTAAGCCATTATTTCCCAAAATTATTGGTTTGTATAAGAGTGTCATGCGTTGGGGAACGCACGGACGTGCGTAGGGGAACGCACGCCGTGCATTGCCTATTTTCACGCGGAGGTCCGTCGGACGCACGGACGCTACGCACGCCGTGCGTAGGCTCCGTGCGTACCGCGGATCTGTCCTTTTTCGACCCAAACTCATTGTTTTCTATAAATAAGGCTTCCCTAACCCCGTTTTGGGGTTCGGAAACCTAGAGAGAAGCTTAGGGACGTGTTTTACAGTGTTTTTCCGATATTTTGTTCAAGACCCTGAGACTCTTTGTAAGTTTCATCTTTTTAATTAATGACAATTATTTCTTTTCATTCCAATTCTGTTGATTCTTCAATTATGAATTGTGAGTAGTTTAATTAGGGATTTGGGGTTGATGAAGGGGTTAATCATGATGTATGGCTAGATTCTTGTCGGTTTAATTGCATGAATGACGTTTAATTTGTGTATGAATAATTTAACTGATATCTCTTGTAACCTAGATGGCCACTAGAATTACAATTGCTTATAGAATAAATTAAGAGAGATCTAATTTGTTCTAGGACACATTCACACACACTTAATCGTTCGCTAAGAGATTAGTAGCGATTAAGGGGCCGTAAGATCGCTCGTCTTGGCAATAATTTAGGATCTTGTCGCATGAGAGATCAGTCTGGTCCCCTAAATTATTGTACTCTACGCTGCGAGAGCGGTAAGAACTTAGTAATGATTAGCTAGGCTCAATTAAATTAAATTCATGTAAATTAGGCCTGATCTGCCAGAAATCTGGTTACCCCGGAATCAATCCCTGTTCCCTTCGTCGTTAATTGAGAAGAAACCACTTTTATTTTAATCGTTCATCTGCATTAGTTTAATTTTAATTCACCAATCAATCTCGCACACTTGCATTTATTTATTTTATTTCTTTTTAATCGCTGAATTTAGTTAATCTTTAATTCCCTTTTGTCCGTCCCTGTGGAGACGATACTCGTACTTACAAGCAAAGGCTTAAGTGTGGGGGAATTTGATAAGTCCGTATTTTGACACGTATTTGATGCATGTTGAGATCGGCTTTTGATGATTTTCCTAGTTTTAAGGTGTTACAAGTCTCAATTTTAGCTCAAGTTATGTTTACCCGGCGTTGGTTCGAGTTTTGTGTTGTTTGTAGTCAAAATCAGGGAATTTGAGCCCGATACCGGCACTTGAGGAACAATCGGGATGATTTGAGAAGCATTTGAGAATGATTTGATAGCTTTGGAGGTCACCGGGAGGTTCACGATGAAGATTTGAAGGAAAAAGAGCTCTAGGATTGGCTTCGGGATCAAAAGAAGATGAATGAAGCTTGAAAACGACGATCAGGATAACCTTCTGTCAATCATTCGAGCATATATCCTTGTAGAAACAACCAATGGACACGATTCAAGTTCCATATGAAAGCCAACTTCAAGAGCTACAAATCATATGAAGACACCTTTGCGAGAATCTGAGAGGAAGAAGGTGAAAACAGACAATGAAGTCAGATGATCCCTGCTGCGATTTCAGAATGACACCTTCTACCGTTTTGATCATATTTCTTGATTGGATGATTCAAATCACATTCGGCAAATTGGGGTGGATGGAGGACTTCATTATCTACAACTTTCATGAAGGAAGCTTTGTCAAATTCGGAAGTTTTACACATGCCGTGCGTAGGGGAACGCACGACCGTGCGTATGAGGCGAGAAAGCAAAGAACCTACTGCCAGCAACGCACGGCCGTGCGTGGGGGAACGCACGCCGTGCATTCCATATTTTTACGCGGCTATGCTCCGGACGAACTGGGGGACGCACGCCGTGCGTTGGCCCCGTGCGTTGCCCCTGGAATCCTAATTTCGCCCGAATTTGTTCCGTTTTTCCTATTTAAACCGCCTGTAAACCCCGTTTTCAAGGGGGAGCTTAGAGAGAGTGCCTAGCACGAATTTACGAGGGCTTTTCAGCCTTGTTCATCAATCTTTTGGGATTCTTTGTAAGTTCCACCTTTTTAATTAATGACAATTAATTCTTTTTATTCCAATTCTATTGATTCTTCAATTATGAATTGTGAGTAGTTTTAATTAGGGATTTGGGATTGATGAAGGGGTTAATCATGATGTATGGCTAGATTATTGTCGGTTTAATTGCATGAATGCCGTTTAATTTGTGTTTGAATAATTTAATTAATATCTTTTGTAACCTAGAATCGCGACTAGAATTACAATTGCATGTAGAATAAATTAAGAGAGATCTAATTTGTTCTAGGACACATTCACACACACTTAATCGTTCTCTAAGAGATTAGTAGCGATTAAGGGGCCGTAAGCTCGCTCGTCTTGGTAATAATTTAGGATCCTGTCACATGAGAGATCAGCCTGGTCCCCTAAATTATTGTACTCTACGCCGCGAGAGCGGTAAGAACTTAGTAATGATTAGCTAGGCCCAATTAAATTGATTTCATGTAATTAGGCCTGATCTGCCAGAAATCTGGTTACCCCGGAATCGATCCCTGTTCCCTTCGTCATTAATTAGAAAGAACCCCCTAGTTTAATTGTTCGCATTAGTTTTATTTTCCAAACCAATCATATCTCGCACGACGCTTTTATTTTATTAATTTTTAATCGGTGAATTTAATTAATTCTTGATTCCCTTTTATCCGTCCCTGTGGAGACGATACTCATACTTACACCACTATATTACGATCTATTTTAAGTGCGAGAAAAACTGATGAGTGTTTTCTCGTACTCATCAGTTTACGGGGCCCCCGTTCTGCCCCCTCCCCAGGGACATGTGTTTCCCAACTCTTGGGAGGGGATGCATCAGCATATGGAGGATGTCTATGGCCGACTGTATCAGCACCAGCAACAGTTTTTCACGCAGATGAGCAACGATGTCACTGCAGGCTTCTCCGGTCTTGATTTGAGGATGACGTCATTGGAGCAGAGATGGGACAGACAGTTCCCCGATGATCAGCAGCCACCCCCTCCCCCATTTTAGATTATGATACATTGTACCCATCTTGATCACATTCTGCACTGAGCACCTGACACTACTTCTATTCTTTGTTTTCGTGGATGTTTTCTTTCTGCTTTGTTGTGATTGCAGCTTTTATTGATAATTGATTGTTGCTTAGAGGTTTGGAATGAAGGATCGATTGAGTTCAAGGCCGACCAAAAACCTAGGGGAGTTTCTACGTTCCTTACTCGTACTTTTTCGCCTGCCTTTTGTTGACTTGAGTTGATTTTGAGCACACGTGACCCTTCCCCTGTTTCCCCCTTGTGCATTGTGCATTTTTGGTCATCGAGGGCGATGCCAAAGTTTAAGTGTGGGGGAGTGAATTGGGCATTCGGGCATTAGTTGTTATTTGTAATTATTAGAGTTAGCATGCGCAGGTGTTAGTAGTATATTCATAGGAAAGTCATGTCAAAATTTTCGAAAATTTTTCTTTAAACTGTATCTTTGTAAGATTGACTAGCGTTTTGACTATGCTTTTAGAACATCTTTGAAGTGTTTAGATTTAAAGTGCTAGCACTATATTCCAGTTACTGAGAGGATGAAGGCATTAGTCACCAATAAAATAAATTCATAAAACATCCACCTCACCGAAATTTTCCCCTTAGGAGAAGCCATTTTGAGCCTGACCGTTCTTTGTTTACCCAATTAATTGAGCTCCATAGCTAAATGGCCTGTGTTTTCTTAACCCGTGAATATGTCTGACTTAGTCTTGATGTTTAGGGAACTAGGGGATGAATTTGCTAAGATTAGAGAATTTTTGTATGAGCCATTTTGTTTGGCACTGTTCCTATGCCCCAAAGGGGGTAAGAGCAGTCACTTTTTAGGAATTTGATACTTTCGAGGATTGCATTGTGGGCATGGATTCACTTTTTAATTAATGAACTTTAATGGCTATTTTTCCTTGGTGAGGCCGAGATTAGAATGGGGTAATGTCTAGTGAGAATCCGAAAGGTGAAAAATTAATATAGCTAGACCTCTTACTTTGCGAAAAAGAGAATGGGAGCCCCAGTCAAAAAGCGTAAGATGAGACTTGGGTATCTTTCGAAAGAAACGGCGTTCTCGTGCCAACATGACAAGGAAAACTAAACTTAATTAATGAACTTGGAGGCTATTGCAAAAATTAGCTTTAGTCCTCCGCCTACTTCAAGTATACGTCAAAGCACAAATGTGCCGCGGCGGTTTAGCTTAGTTGTACACCATGTCTACTCTTTGCATAGGTTTAGATGATTGTTCCTAATTTGTGGCCTACTAAGTTCTTTGATCCTAAGAATAGGCCCGAAATTTCTGAATGCATTAAGTCTTTGTTAGAATATTTCAATTTCTCAAGAAAAGGGACTGTTATTGTTTAACCATTCGCCATTCACCACCGCCTTCACAAGTCCTTCTGATCGGTGGCCAATTTATTGATGCTGGCTGTCACTATTTTAAGGATGTTGTAAGTAGTTTTGGTCAAAACTATTAGCTCGTGTACAAAGATGTAGTTTAGGGCAGGATTTTCTTGATTTAAAACTTTCTGTTCTGTGAATATCCCTTTAACTACGTGTGCATGCTAACTGTTTTAATTCCGGGTGATGATTATGTAAATCCCGTTGTTCAGTTTGCTTGAGGACAAGCAAAGGCTTAAGTGTGGGGGAATCTGATAAGTTCGTATTTCAACACGCATTTGATGCGTGTTGGAGTCAGATTTTGATGGTTTTCCTAGCTTTTGGGTGCCATAAGTCTCAATTTTAGCTCAAGTCATGTGTACCGGGCATAGGTACAAGTTTTGGTATTTTCAGAGTTGAAATCAGGTTTTTGGGACCCGGCATCGGCATTTGAAAAGAGATCGGGACGAGTTAAGAAGCATTCGAGAATGAATTCGCAGTTCTGGAGGCCACCGGGAGATTCACGATGATGTTTTGATGAAGAAAGAGCTATTGGATCGATCGAGTGGTCAAACGGAGGCTTAAAACGGAAGAAATCGAAGAAAATGAAGAAGAAAGGCCACGCACGGCCGTGCGTACAGGGACGCACGGCGTGCGTGCGTGGCAGTAGCGGCCAAGAAAAGTAATGAGCAACGCACGACCGTGTGTCCGGGTACGCACGCCGTGCGTCCAAGGCGTTGATTGAGGAAGAGCTACTGGCAGCAATGCACGGCCGTGCATCCGGGTACGCACGCCGTGCGTTCAAGGCGATTCAACGACGAAGGGCTACTGGCGACAACGCACGGCCGTGCGTCCGGGTACGCACGCCGTGCGTCCAAAGCGTTAAAGTTTCGAGAAGCTACTGCCAGCAACGCACGGACGTGCGTAGGGGAACGCACGCCGTGCGTTGCCTATTTTCACGCGGAGGTCCGTCGGACGCACGGACGCTACGCACGCCGTGCGTAGGCTCCGTGCGTACCGCGGATCTGTCCTTTTTCGACCCAAACTCATTGTTTTCTATAAATAAGGCTTCCCTAACCCCGTTTTGGGGTTCGGAAACCTAGAGAGAAGCTTAGGGACGTGTTTTACAGTGTTTTTCCGATATTTTGTTCAAGACCCTGAGACTCTTTGTAAGTTTCATCTTTTTAATTAATGACAATTATTTCTATTCATCCCAATTCTGTTGATTCTTCAATTATGATTTGTGAGTAGTTTAATTAGGGATTTGGGGTTGATGAAGGGGTTAATCATGATGTATGGCTAGATTCTTGTCGGTTTAATTGCATGAATGGCGTTTAATTTGTGTATGAATAATTTAACTGATATCTCTTGTAACCTAGATGGCCACTAGAATTACAATTGCTTATAGAATAAATTAAGAGAGATCTAATTTGTTCTAGGACACATTCACACACACTTAATCGTTCGCTAAGAGATTAGTAGCGATTAAGGGGCCGTAAGCTCGGTCGTCTTGGCAAAAATTTAGGATCTTGTCGCATGAGAGATCAACCTGGTCCCCTAAATTATTGTACTCTACGCCGCGAGAGCGGTAAGAACTTAGTAATGATTAGCTAGGCTCAATTAAATTAAATTCATGTAAATTAGGCCTGATCTGCCAGAAATCTGGTTACCCCGGAATCAATCCATGTTCCCTTCGTCGTTAATTGAGAAGAAACCACTTTTATTTTAATCGTTCATCTGCATTAGTTTAATTTTAATTCACCAATCAATCTCACACACTTGCATTTATTTATTTTATTTCTTTTTAATCGCTGAATTTAGTTAATCTTTAATTCCCTTTTGTCCGTCCCTGTGGAGACGATACTCGTACTTTACACCACTTTTCTACAACCATTTTAAGTGCGAGAAAACACTCATCATGACACGAAGGCATATGATTGTTCAGTCCCGGCTTCTTTTCTTCGGGCTTCTTCGTTCATAAGGGCATCTGTGACCATCTGCATAGTCACTTTGCCATTGGGAGCAGAATTGCTGAGAGTGACAACAAGAGTCTCCCAGCTGTCAGGTAGAGATCTCAAGAGTAGTATCGCCTGCTCTTCATCTTTGAGAACCCATCCTGTGGTGCTCAACTGATTCACAAGATCCTGGAATTGACTGGTGTGTTCTGACACCGAAATACCTCCTCGTAACTTGTGGTTTACTAATCTCCTCATTAGTAACGTCTTATTTCGGGCTGTTTTTGCTTGATACATGCTACCAAGCTTCTCCCATAGTGTGTAAGCACTTTGTTCTTGCGCAACATGGTGGAACACACTATGATCTATCCACTGTCGAATTTGTGCGACAGTTTTTCTATTCATTTTTGTCCATTCTTCATCCGTCTTTTTATCCGGTTTCACGCCATTATTATCAAGAGGATCGGCTAAATCCCTCAAATTTAGCAAATCCTCCATCCGAGGCTTCCACATATTGTAATTTGTGGAAGTGAGCGCAATCATGATTTATCCATAATAAAACGCTCAAAATATCTCGTACCTTATTTTCGGAGCCGAATTTGGACAAACGGAGCTCACCGTTGGATCCGGAATGGCCGAAAATGGTAGGAACTGGTCTGACCTCGTCCAAAACCGGTCTGGAAATGGGTGAACCGGCCTCCACAACTTCGAACCGGTTCGGTCCTGTTCAAGCAGCAAACCAGTGGGCAGACCAGCAGGCGGATGACGTGGCAACAGCTGGAATGCGCTGGCGCTGACGTGACGCCACGTGGCGCTGACGCGGCACCCAGATGATGGCTTACACGGATGACGTGGCGACTGACATGGCGCTTACGTGGACTGACGTGGCGCTGACGCGGCGCTGACGTGGACTGACAAAGCCTCTAATGGCGACGGCCGGACAAAGCCTCCTATATAAAGACTTATTTGATCCTTTTTATGCAACTTTGACTACCAAATTGACCCTTTGGTCAGAGTGAAAGTCTAGAAGCAAGGTAGCTACTTTGTTTTTACATTTGTTTTGTTCGGTGCATACTTGATGGAGAAATATAGTTCGCGTGTTAATGTGTTGTGGATTTTTTTCTAAAATAAAACATACTGATTAATATTTGACAATATGTCCCGAAATAGGACTAAAAAAGTTAGAAAGTGCAAAAATAGGATTGTCACGTTTTTATTCCCAAAATAGGACTAATTACTTCCATGTTTTGGCAGTATTAGACTTCAAACATGGAAATATTTCTCAAATTTGGCATTAATTACTTTTATTTTTGGAATAAAAACACGGCAGTCATATTTTGGAATTTTCAAACTGTTTTAGTCCTATTTCGGGAACTTTCCCTTATTATTATTATTATTATTATTATTATTATTATTATTATTATTATTATTATTATTATTATTATTATTATTATTATTATTATTATTATTATTATTATTATTATTATTATTATTATTATTATTATTATTATTATTATTATTATTATTATTATTATTATTATTATTATTATTATTATTATTATTATTATTATTATTATTATTATTATTATTATTATTATTATTATTATTATTATTATTATTATTATTATTATTATTATTATTATTATTATTATTATTATTATTATTATTATTATTATTATTATTATTATTATTATTATTATTATTATTATTATTATTATTATTATTATTATTATTATTATTATTATTATTATTATTATTATTATTATTATTATTATTATTATTATTATTATTATTATTATTATTATTATTATTATTATTATTATTATTATTATTATTATTATTATTATTATTATTATTATTATTATTATTATTATTATTATTATTATTATTATTATTATTATTATTATTATTATTATTATTATTATTATTATTATTATTATTATTATTATTATTATTATTATTATTATTATTATTATTATTATTATTATTATTATTATTATTATTATTATTATTATTATTATTATTATTATTATTATTATTATTATTATTATTATTATTATTATTATTATTATTATTATTATTATTATTATTATTATTATTATTATTATTATTATTATTATTATTATTATTATTATTATTATTATTATTATTATTATTATTATTATTATTATTATTATTATTATTATTATTATTATTATTATTATTATTATTATTATTATTATTATTATTATTATTATTATTATTATTATTATTATTATTATTATTATTATTATTATTATTATTATTATTATTATTATTATTATTATTATTATTATTATTATTATTATTATTATTATTATTATTATTATTATTATTATTATTATTATTATTATTATTATTATTATTATTATTATTATTATTATTATTATTATTATTATTATTATTATTATTATTATTATTATTATTATTATTATTATTATTATTATTATTATTATTATTATTATTATTATTATTATTATTATTATTATTATTATTATTATTATTATTATTATTATTATTATTATTATTATTATTATTATTATTATTATTATTATTATTATTATTATTATTATTATTATTATTATTATTATTATTATTATTATTATTATTATTATTATTATTTTAGTTTTATTAATTGCCTAAATAGGTGTAAAAACGTTTTGAAATTCCAAAATAGGATTATCATGTTTTTTATTCCCTGAATAGGAGTAATCTGCCAAGTTTGAAAAGAAATGACATGTTTAAAGCCTTGTAATGCCAAACTTGGCAGAAATTTACTCCTATTGTTAGAGATATTTTCATTATATTGTGATCAATGTTTCTTAGCTCTTTATATTTAGCATCTTAATTAAATAGATTAGCTAGAATAATGAATAGGCCTTTTAAGGCAATTTGTAATAAAAGGTTTTATACCTTTTTAGGTATGGGCCTCCTAGAAAAAGGAGCCCAAATGATTGTAAAACCTACCTTTCCCGTCAGGCTATATATATGCCTTAAGGGAAAGGCTAGGTTAAGCTTTTCGACATTCCCTGCCGCAGTGCCTATATCGGTGTAAGGTTTTTACGCTGAAACATTCATATCATTCTGTAAAACCTTCACATCAATGAAAAGCTTCATTCCCAGATCTACCTTCCATACATATACATTATAGACTAGAAAACAGGGACCTAACATCTGGTATCAGAGCCGGAGCTGATCGATCGATTGAAGGCTGAAAAACACTCCTGCGCGATTCTTCATCGTTGAAGTTTCGCACTTGAGCGATCTTCTGTTCTATTTTTGTTGTTATTTTTGCAGGAAATGGCTTGAAGGAAAAGGTTTCTACTGTTGCTAGGATCATTCCTGGAGAAAATCTCAATCTGAAACTCGGCGTACAGGTTAAGCCAGATTTGAGCGATCCTGCATTTTCGCGCAACTCCCTGGAACGAAGAACAGGTTCACGCAAAAGGACTTCTTGCGCGATCTCAAGGTTCGCGCAACACCTCTTGCGCAATCTCCAGCTTCGCGCAACACTTACCTGCGCGATCTGTGACTTGAGCGATTTGGACCTGCGCTATCCATAAGTTGCGCCATCTTTGGACTTGAGAGATTTTCTGAAGTTGAGCGATCTTTTCACAAGTTGAGAGATTGTTTGTTGAGTTGAGAGATCTTTTATTCAGTGTTGAGCGATCTTTTTACAGGTTGAGAGATTTGTAGTTGAGCAATCTAACACTTGAGCGATCCTTTAGCAACTTGAGCGATCTTTTTATAAGTTGAGCGATCCTTTAGCAACTTGAGCGATCTTTTTATAAGTTGAGCGATCTTTTGTAAACTTGAGCGATCTTTTTGTAAAGTTGAGAGATTGTTTGTAAAGTTGAGCGATCTTAGTGAAGTTGAGCGATCCTTCAATACCTTGCCCGATTTAGATACTTTGCAACCAGAACAAAGACATCTGACTGAAGACTCAAACAACAGAACAGAACTTATTCAATCAACTGATCAGCCCGATCAATTCTAAAATGGATGCCCTATCTATTGGAAACGATACAAGACCCCCGATTCTACGAAGAGGGGAGTACAATGTGTGGAAGAACCGATTCCTGAACTTTCTGGAGAGCAAGGACCAATCCTCGGGTCTTCTTGACTCTATCACAAATGGACCTGCTCAATTGATGATAGCTGTTGAGAGAGACAACGGGAACAACCCACCTGTTGAGATTGAGTGGAGACCCAAGACGGTAGATGAATATGATGATGAGGACAGAGCAAGACTCCGGGCAGATCTCATTGCCAAGACCTATCTTCTGCAAGCCATCCCGAACGACATCTACATGCAGATCGACAGCATGTCAACTGCAAAAGAGATGTGGGATGAGATCTTTAAGATCATGCAAGGCACGGAGATTGGAGTAAAAGCGAAGAAAGCTAGCACATTCACTGCTTATGACTCATTCAAAGCCAAGCTTGGAGAATCACTCGAAGACACCTACCTGAGATTTCTGCAATTGATAAATGAGATGAGAAAGATTGGCGTGCATAAGTCCAATATGGAACTGAACGTGAGATTTCTATCTTCTCTTGGAGCTGACTGGAAGAAGCTGAGCTCACAGATAAGGCACACGAAAGACCTTGATGAAATGGACATCCATGCTGTGTACAATACTCTTGACCAGTATGCGGAAGATTTTTCTGACTTCGTGGTCGCCTCTGTGACAGCTGATAAAGGGAAGGGAGCTGTGGACAAGCTTGCTGACACCCTTGCCCTGATGCTTGACAAGCCATCGAAGTCTGGCTCCAAGAAGGATAAGATGATTGCAGAAGAGAGTGAGAGCGCAGACAGCGACATTGGTTTTTGGGATGAGTCTGATGATGATGAGCTGCGTGATTTTCAGAAGCAGATAGCCCTTCTTACCTCCAGGTTCAACAACCAAATGCAGAAGAAGAAGAACCCCTCTAACAACAGACTCCGCAAATCCTCTTCTAGCAACAACAAGAGAAAAGAGCGATCTTTTGATTCTTCTGAGAATATTGTTGCTGAGGATGCTCCAAAGTGCTTCAATTGTGGGAAGACTGGACATCTGATGAAGGATTGCAGGATGCCAAAGAGGAGGAAGGATGCTGAATATTATAAGCAGAAGATGAATCTGAACAAGAAGAAGATGTTGCTGGCAATGGAAGAAAGTACTGATAAGAGTGCTCTCATGGCAGAGAAAGATCACTGGATGGATGATTCTGATGAGGAAGAGAATCTGGCCTTGATGGCAATTGTTGAAGAAGAAGAGAAAGAGAAGGATGCTGAAAAGGAAGGAAAGATGAAGTCAACCCCTGCTGCTGATGAAAAGGAGAAAGACAAAGCTGAGGAAAAGAAGAACCTGCCTACTGCAACCAATGCTGATGTAGCAACTGCCCTGACTGCTGAAAACAGAAATGCTGACAACGAAGTAAGTACCTCTAATTCATCTATTCATAACTGCTCTAGAACAGATATGCATGATAAATTTAAGGAGCTTGAGGTGAATTACAAACGGTTGTATGAGGTATATAACCAACTGCGTGAAAAACAGACATGCTCAAACATTAAGATAATCAATTCAGAGAAAACAATCACTAAACTCACAACTGAGAATAAGCGACTTAGTGCTAGTGAGAAAGAGTTGACAGAGAAGCTTAGAACAACTGAAAAAGAAAGAATTATGCTTTTTGGTGTCAATAATTTGCTGATGGAAAGAAGGGGTGCTCTTTATACTAAAATCAAAGAACTTGAGGATCTGTTAGCCAAAAGGGACCAAACAGATCAGACTATTTTCCTTAACCAGCCTAAGGACACTCGTTTCTATAACGCCAAAGAAGGCTTGGGTTTGACCAATCCTCAGAACCTGAAAAAGGTTAACTGTAGACAACTCTATGATGTTAGATACATGAAAATAGGATTGACCAAACTCATGGCCTTCACTGGTGCTGAAGAAACGAATGCCCTTGAGGATGAAAAGAGAAAGACAAAGGCTGGTGTAGAGGTTCCTTTTGACTACACAGAGTTAAACAAGAGCTACAAAACCAAAGCACTCCCTTTGACCCCAGCTGAAGAAATCTTGACCTATCCTCCTGAAAAGGAAGCTGAGAAAGACGGAGAGGAGGCTTCCACATCTGAACCAATTGAGAAACCAGCTTACATTCCACCATTGGTGAGAAAGTTTGCTGAGTTAAAAGATTCTTTTGAAAAGGAAAAGCAGGTTTTAGAAAAAGAAAAGGATGAACTTTTAAAAGAAATATCTTCTTTGAAAACCGCCTCTCAGTCTAACACAGCTTCTCAACCCTCTTCCCTTTCTACTTCTGAAAACACTTCTGAAAATTCAAGCGATAGTTTTAAGACTTCTCCTTCTCACCCCAAGTCTCATTCTCCGACAGGGAAAGATGTGAAGAAGAGAGTCGAGAAGAAAGGAGAGTGGATAGAAGACAAAATAAGAAGGAAGAAGAGAGAAGAAGAGTCGAGATCAAGAAATAAGTGTCAGCGGCCGAGCGCCATATTTTATGTTAAGAATAAGTCTAGTTCTAGCATTAGTGAGCCATCTACTAGTTATGCTAAGAGAGTGGCTCCTAAGTCTTCTAGTTCTAAGATTTCTGTCTCGAATCGCTGTACTAAATGTGTTTCTCTGAATTGCATTAAATTAATGAAATGTTGTTGTCCTGAGTCTGTTTCTTCTTGCAAAGCAAAAGATCCTGTGATTGTTAAGAATGTTGTGAATAAGCCCAAGATTGATAGGGTGAATGTTGAGAGTGAGGTGAAATTGCCATTTTTAAGGTATCCTCTCAAGATTCACTCAGTCAAACATCTGAAAAGGCTATCATGTGAACCAATTTTGAAAGATCATTTATCTGAACAATCACTTAGGACAAATGAAAGTTCCCTCGCTCCAAAAATCGTTCAAATAAAACAAAAATGGGTTCCTAAGGCTGAAGCAGAACAATTAAAAATGAAAAACTCTTCTCAATCAGCCAGCCTAGGATCCCAAATCAAAAAGAAGTTGAAACAATTGCTCACTGTTGATAAGGAAGGACCCATCTGGAGATGGGTACCTAAGCGAAACTAATCTGTTTTGCAGGTCAGTCATGTGTGGCATCTTGATTCGGGTTGCTCGTCACACATGACTGGACAGATTGAACTACTGAGCAACTATTCTGAAAGGTTTGGAGGAAATGTGAGGTTTGGGAACAATGCTTCATCGCCCATACTCGGGATAGGAGATGTCATTTGTGAGAGCGTCACTATCAGAAACGTGTCATATGTGCAGGGACTGAAGCACAACTTGCTTAGCATCGGACAATTTTGTGATAATGGAATGGAAGTGAGATTCCATGCTAGGCAATGTTGTGTGATGGATATGGGTGGGACACCATTATTAAGGTGTCAGAGGAAAACCAATCTCTACACCATTGATCTGAAATCGGTACGATCCCCCATATCCATCTGCCTCCTGTCCAAAGCATCAGAAGAACAAAGCAGCCTATGGCACAGACGTCTCTCACACTTGAATCTGCCAGCCATCTGTTCCCTCTCCTCGAAGAAGTTGGTGAAAGGACTGCCTGTTCTTAAGAACTCCCCCAACCATCACTGTTCTGCATGTCATTTGGGAAAGATGAGGAGAGCATCACACAAGTCAAAACAATTTCCCTCCTCATCTCGTCCCCTGGAGCTACTACATATGGATCTGTGTGGTCCGATGCGCGTGCATAGCATCAGTGGACGCAAATATACTTTGGTAATTGTGGATGACTACTCACGCTACACATGGACCAAGTTTTTGCGCTCCAAGGACGAAACTGCAAACTTAATCATGACGTTCATCAGGACCATACAGAATTATCTACAGCAGAATGTGAAGATCATCAGAACTGACAACGGGACGGAGTTCAAGAACAAGGAACTGACCGAATTCTATGAATCTCAGGGAATCACTCAACAGTTCTCTGCAGCTAAGACACCACAGCAGAACGGTGTTGTAGAACGACGGAACAGAACCTTGGTGGAAGCAGCCAGAACCATGCTAGTACAGTCAAAGCTTCCTCACTTCATGTGGGCGGAAGCTATCAACACGGCATGCTTCACACAGAACAGGACGGTGATCCACAAAAGATTTGACAAGACGCCCTATGAGATTGTGTTCAAGCGGATCCCTAACATTGCCTTCTTCCGCGTCTTCGGCTGTAAATGCTACATTATGAATGACAGGGATGCTAGGGGGAAGCTTGATCCAAAAGCAAATGAAGGGATATTCATTGGGTATTCTACCAATTCCAAGGCATACAGAGTATACTTGAAAGACAGAAGAACCGTCATGGAGAGCATCAATGTGAGCTTCTATGAAATGGCGGACTTGGCTTCTGAACATTTTCATTCTGAACCATCAACCTCTGCAAACAATGAAACTCCATCATCTTCTGGAGTAGGAGGGCAGGGAGGTGAGACTAGATCAGATGAGCATGTGGTTCTGGATTCTCTTTTTGAGCATTTCTACAGCCAACCACGTGCACCACCAACTACAAATGCTACACCTACTCAGAACCCCCTGTTACCTGCTCCAATCACTGAAGAAACCAACACTCCTACTCAGAATGATGATGAGCATACAGATAATGAAGCTGAACATGAACCAAACACTTCTGTTAATGATCAACCTGAAGAAACTGCATCGCAAGAAACCCCAGAAGCACAACCAGAGCAAGAATATTCTGACCCTGATCATCCAATCATAACTCCACTACCTCTACAGCACGAGAGAAAGTGGACAAGGGCACATCCGCCAGAGCTGATAATTGGAGATCCATCTCAAGGAGTCAGAACCAGAACGGCATCAGTCAATGAATGCTTATACTCATGTTTTCTGAGTCAGAAAGAACCAACAAAGATGACTGACGCATTGGCTGATCCGGACTGGGTAATTGCAATGCAGGAAGAAATGAACCAGTTTGAAAGATTGAAAGTGTGGACCCTGGTGCCAAGACCTTACAAGAAAACCATTATCGGCACCAAATGGGTATTCAAGAATAAGAAAGACGAAGACGGTGTGATCGTGAGAAACAAGGCCCGCCTGGTTGCAAAAGGTTACAATCAACAAGAAGGAATCGACTACGATGAAACCTTTGCACCAGTGGCAAGAATTGAAGCGATAAGACTATTCCTCGCTTATGCTGCACACAAGAGCTTCACAGTGTATCAAATGGATGTAAAGACGGCATTTCTTAATGGAGATTTGAAAGAAGAAGTCTACGTTGCACAACCTGACGGCTTTGTTGATCCTGAACGCCCCAATCATGTGTATAAGCTGAGAAAAGCATTGTATGGTCTGAAACAAGCACCGAGAGCCTGGTACGAAGCTCTATCAGATTTTCTTGTGGAATCAGGCTTCTCGAAGGGAAAGATAGATCCAACTCTCTTCATTAAAAGACACAAGGGTGACATCATGCTGATACAAATTTATGTTGACGACATCATCTTTGCCTCGTCGAATCCAAATTTCTGTAGAAGGTTCAGCAATCTGATGCGCACCAAGTTCGAGATGAGTATGATGGGAGAGTTGAACTTCTTTCTAGGGCTTCAGATCAAGCAAATGCCAGACGGAATATTCATAAATCAGTCCAAGTACATCCACGATATGCTAAAGCGCTTCAAAATGGACAGCAAGTCGACGATGAAAACCCCTATGTCTCCCTCCCAAAAGCTCGACTCTGACCCTTCCGGGAAATCAGTCGATGCTACCAATTATCGGGCTATCATCGGTTCCTTGTTGTACCTTACATCTAGCAGACCAGATATCGTCTTTGCAACCTGTCTATGCGCCCGCTTTCAAGCAAATCCTAAGGAATCACATCTGAATGCTGTTAGAAGAATACTGAGATATCTCAAAGGAACAGTCAATCTGGGCCTTTGGTATCCCAAGGAATCAGGCTTTGACCTTGTTGGATACTCAGATGCTGATTTCGCCGGTTGCAAATTGGACAGAAAGAGTACATCTGGCGGTGCTCAATTTCTTGGTGATAAGTTGGTGTGTTGGTCCTCCAAAAAGCAGAATTGTGTGTCCACTTCTACAGCTGAGGCAGAATATGTCGCGGCTGCTAGTTGTTGCTCACAGATATTATGGATGAGGACCCAACTGAAAGACTACGGGTTCACATTCTCACACATCCCGATCTACAGCGACTCTCAAAGTGCAATAGCCATCACGTGCAATCCGGTCCATCATTCAAGGACGAAGCATATTGACCTCAGATACCATTTCATAAAGGATCACGTTGAGAAAGGCACCGTGGACATGTACTTTGTGTCTACGGAATTGTAACTGGCTGATATCTTCACAAAGGCCCTGGATGAGAAGAGATTCAATTTCCTGATCTCTAAGCTGGGGATGCTGAACCTGAACGAATGAGTAACTCTGAACTGTGTGTGTGCGTGTGCTCTCATGTTTTGCATTTTTTTTTAAATTTTTTTTTGTTTTCTTTGCTTCACATTTTCTTTTCTCTCTCTCATGCATCATTTTTTTTCTTTTCATCACATGTTTTCCTTTTAAATTTCATGCTTCATTTTTTTTCAATGCATAAGTTGAGGGGGAGCTTTTCTAAACTGTTCATAAATTGAGGGAGAGCTTTTCTAAATTGTATATAATTTGAGGGGAGTTTGCTAAAATTTTCTTTCTTAAAAAGGAGCAAGTGTTGAGGGGGAGCAATTTTTTAAATTAAAATCAGACTGATTTGGGCCCGTTAACTTTTGAATTTTCCCGGGCCTATTTAATCTCTAAATCGCGCATCTCCCCCTCCCCATTTCTTCCTTGCGCGAAACCCTTGAACTCCCTCAGAGCTAAACTATCATTTCTCCCCTCCGCAAACTCGAGCTCTCGATTCTCTCCCAAATCGGTAAAATCTCCATGCCTTTGTGCTATTTTTCTACTTGTTTAACAGGTCAGCTGATGAAGACGATGAACAGGCTCTCCTCGCGCGAACCCCCATTGCGCGATTCTTCACTATTGCGCAATCTACACCCCTGCGCGATCGCTACTTGCCCGAAGACTAGGGTTGCGCGATTAAGCCTTGCGCGATTTAGGCTGGTGCGCGATCCTGGTCCATTGCGCGTTTACAGGTTTGCGTTATCTTGGCCTCTCCCGACTTGGCCTGGCGTGTGCAATCCGAAGACCTTGCGCGATACAGCCTGCGCGATCTCTATGGGATGCACGATTTTAGACTTTGCCGAATTACTTAGGCTGCACGATCAAATGAGACCAAGCAGGCCCAAGTTAGACCCAGCCCAAGTTCCAACCCTTAGAGGAAATTCATTATGTGGGACAAAATAAACCAAGTCTAGACCCAAAAACAGATAGAGAGTAGTAACCTCTCTATTGGGCCCCACTTTTCAAAAAAATAATAATAATAAAGGGCCCCAGTGAGAAATAAGTTGCGGACTTAGCCATTTTGATCATATGCTCTAATCTCTTTATCATTTTCAGACTGAAATGGCTGCCAACACTCCAATCAACATGATCTACGCTAGGGAACACTGGATCCCGATCAAAGAGAACAACTCACAACTTGATCCAGAAGTGTTCTCTTGTCAAGATGACGTGGTCGTCTCTATTCTGAAAGGCCACAAGCTGTGGAAAGCACTGAGCGAGAACGCTGAAGTCCCTCAGGTGTATCTCCAACAATTCTGGGGTACACTTGACAAGGACGTGGATGCAAATGGCAGGCAACTCGATGATGTACTAGCTGCCACAATCTGCAACACAAGAGTCACCATCACCAAAGCGCTGGTCCAACAAGTGCTACAAATCCCGGAGGAGGAACACTATGACGCGTTGGCCTCAGAAACGCAAATCTTTGAGGACATGATCACTCTAGGCCACGCTGAGCCCCTCCGGTTGATGTCTGCAATCAAGACCGCACGATTTCCACGACCTTGGAGGACACTAATGGCCACACTAAACAAGTGCTGCACATCTAAGCACAGCGGCTTCGACAAATGCAGTGGCTACCTCGTCTACATCTTTCACGGAATCGCTTTCATGAAGAACTATGACTTCGCCTCACTAATCTGGGGTGACATTCTGGAAATGCGAAGAAGGAAATTTGAAACTGATCTGATCAAACATCTGCCATACATGAGATGGTTCTCACTGCTGGTGCGACACTTCTGCAGAACAATTCCAACTATTCAAAGACGCAAATCATCTGAGAATGTCAGCACTCCAGCCCTCCAATATCTGAAGAGAATGCCAGAGGTACGCTCACTGGTACCATTACCTATTCCTGTCCCTCTCCTCCTGCTAGCCGGTCGAAATGATCCACATGTCATACGCTACAGCGAGGAGAACAACATAATACTCCCTATGGCTCAGATAAACCCCCCTGAGCCTACCCCGGGGAGTCAGCCGAGAGTAAGTGAGGGTCCTGAGAGTTCAACCCGGCCACAGAGACCAGTGGCAAGCCGGCCCCATGATGATCAGACTACGTCTGCTGAGGGCCACCCCCGTGCTGAAGAGTTTACCCATAATTCGCCAAGCGTAGCCACAACACAAGACGCTGACGATGAGGGCTCTGGGAGCAAGGCTAGGAACGATGACGATGACGATGATGAGGATGACAACAACGCCAATGCAAAGGGCAAGAAAGTCGAGAAAGCCCGCGCTAAGAAAGGACGACTCGTTATCAGGCTTTCTCGGGCTACAACACAAGAGCAGTCTCACCAAATCAAGGACACACAAGGAAATATCATCAGTGAGACTCGCTCCAAGGTGCGTCATGACCTTGCCTCATCATCTACTCCTGAGCAAAGAGTGCAAACCGCAAGCAACCTGGCGGAAGAGTTAGCCTTGTATGACAGCTGCTCTGACCTAGACACAATAAACCGGGCTAACCCCATAGGTGCAGAAACTGATATTTTCAGTTTCCGAGTAGAAGACGCAGCATCTAGCCCAACTGCGCATGCACAAGCCTCACCTAGCCACTCTGCTGCCTCCCAACAGGTAGTAGTTTCACATATAGGGGATATTATACCCACCTCGCTGTCTCCCTACGAAGCAGCTGAGGATTTACTTTGTGGTCTTCCGCCCCAGACCACTACCCCTCCTTCTAGCACATTGAGTCTAGTTTCCACCATCCCAACATTTTCAACATTTTCTAGGACACATACACTGCTCACACCACCGCACACGACAGGTGCACTTTACTTGTCCTCAACGATCGGAGATACGTCAATGATGATCGGAAGTCCTGCTGCTCAACAGATATCTCCATCATTATCTGAGGCCACACATCGGTAATCTTTACTGATGCTGTGACAACGGTTACTACCCCTGTAACCGGACACCCTGACCCTACCGACCTTTCTGTCATCCTGCAGCGTTTCTTGGATTCCACCATTAAACCATGGGTGCACGAAGCAATAACCGCTCGGGCACAGGAATTCAGGAACACCCCGGCGTTGCTAAATGACATCATCCAACCCCAACCAACATCCTCACATACCCAACAAACCCAACCACTTCCTATCATACCTACCCAACAAACCTCTGAACCATCCACAACCCTACCCCACTCACCTACTGCTTCAAGGGGAACCCAGGATACAGAACTAGTGTCCTCCCCTACTTCGACCACACCTTTTCCTGACCCTAAAACTTTACCGTTCGAGGTACTCGAGAACCTTATGCTAGATCAACTACTAGCTACCGAAGAAGGCAACCTAACCCAGAAACAAAAAGACCTTCTTCGGATCCTTAAGCCTGACAGCTCATGCCGTGATAGTCTCCTCGGTCACAAACGTTCGCATGAGGACCCCGATGACTCGGATCCTCATGAGGGGGAGAACAAGAGACAAAGGACACTTGAGTGTGATGCGTCAACAAGCCAACCCTCTACGCAATCCAACCAACCTGAATCCTCGAACAATCAGCCCCCACCATCCACTCAACACAAAAGCCAAACAGCCAACTCACCCACATCTAGCCCGGTCGAGCTAGAAACAACACTCCTAGGCTCATCTTTCATAGATGTAGACCAAGGATGGAGTGGAAGTCCTGAGGTTGCTACTTCGAGTACACCATTTTATTCAGGCCATCAGAAAGAACCTAGTTCTAATCTGATGATAACGGGTAATCCAAGTGATCCCGGTGTTACTATTGACAGAGCGCCACAACAACAACAGACTCCCTCCAACCAACCTGATGATCAGACACCCGATGAACTTGAAGAAATTCTAGTCTATGACAAATGGCCCCGTCAGTGGACAGAATGGGATGATCTTAGAGTGGAGGCGGAGCAGTACGAAATGTGTCGAAGTTGGCAGCTCAAAGAGTTTCTCAATAAATATCATGCACAAATGATTGGGCTCGACAATGATGAGATAAAAGAAGGAGAAAAACGCAAAGAGCCTGAATCTATCACTAAGCAAAAGGCTACTCAGAAACCTGTAGATAGTGTCAGGATCAAGAACCCCTTCCTGGAAGAAATCAGAGAACGAATTTGGCGCAAACCAGAGAAGATCAAGACCTACACAGAACTCAGGATGCGTGGCATCAATCATCTCAAAGGAAGAGACAGAGGAGGAAACCTGTACATGCTCGGACATAGATCCACTGGAGAACGACGACAGATTTTGAATCATAATCTTGCAACAAGCGGATGTCCAGTGCAAACAATCCTGAAAGTAACAGAAGAGTACCTGGAGAAGATCAAATACATGGTCTTTCATCTACAAAGAACTGATGGATCAACATTCACTTGTCAAGAAAACGATTTCTTTCTGCTACATATGGACGACGTGTATCAAATGTTTATGAGATGCAGAGAGTTACCCGTCCATAAAGATAGACTTGCAAGAGAAGGATTTGAAGCCATAAAAAGATTCATGATGAGACAAATTCGATACTATGGAGGTCATGATCTTCAGATGGGTCTGGAAAGTAATTATCCCAAAGTGAATCTTACAAAGCCAGAACTTTACAGACCAGAAATAGAAGACTTCCCAGAAGATCATATCTTCGACAATCCAACCTCAGTCATCTACCTGAATCATGAAGGAAAGAAGCGCATTTTGATTATCAAAGAAATAAACAAATACTGCGACGGAACACTGAAGATCATCAGAAATAGGTTGAAATCAAAGAGAGAAGAACTTGTCAAGAAATCAACAGAAGCCACAAAGAAAGAAATCAAAGAACTGGAAAGAGTTGATGAAGTTCTGAAGGCCATCAATAAGCAAATCGATGATAGAAGATCTCTCAGAAATTACGAGCATGCACTCAATCTTAGAAAGCATTATTTTAAAGCTCAGAAGTGAAGAAAAGAAGTAGCAAGAACATCTGATCACAAAGGGGGAGATTGTTAGAGATATTTTCATTATATTGTGATCAATGTTTCTTAGCTCTTTATATTTAGCATCTTAATTAAATAGATTAGCTAGAATAATGAATAGGTCTTTTAAGGCAATTTGTAATAAAAGGTTTTATACCTTTTTAGGTATGGGCCTCCTAGAAAAAGGAGCCCAAATGATTGTAAAACCTACCTTTCCCGTCAGGCTATATATATGCCTTAAGGGAAAGGCTAGGTTAAGCTTTTCGACATTCCCTGCCGCAGTGCCTATATCGGTGTAAGGTTTTTACGCTGAAACATTCATATCATTCTGTAAAACCTTCACATCAATGAAAAGCTTCATTCCCAGATCTACCTTCCATACATATACATTATAGACTAGAAAACAGGGACCTAACACCTATTCAGAGAATAAAAAACAAGATACTCCTATTTTGGAATGTTAAAACATTTTTACTTCTATTTAGGGAATTCTCTTTTAGTTTTCATAGAATTAAATAAGTTATTTTTTATTTTAGGACATGAAACATAATCATGAATGAAAACATTGTTCTTGTTTTGAACAATTTTTCTTGGTGATACACAAGTGACTGAAGTAAGTGATGATATCATGTGTTTAGCTCAAGTTTGATGAATATCTGAAATCTTCATATAGTAATATAGGGTTTAAGTATGAGTATCGTCTCCACAGGAACTGATAAAGTGAACCAGGAATTAACTAAATTTAACAGTTAAAATGCATAAATAAAATGCAATTGTGCGAGATTTAGATTTGTTTTGGAAAATTAAAATGTGAATAAAGCAACTAAACTAATGAGTACTTTCTAGTTAATGACGATAGGGAACTGGGATAGATTCTAGGGTAATCAGATTTCGGGGCAGATCAGGCTTAATCACATGAAAATCAATTAATTGAGTAACACTGATCAATAATAAGTTATAACCGCTTTGGCGGCGTAAATTACAATAATTTAGGAAACCGGGTTGATCTCCAATGCAACAAGTATCTAAATCATTGCCAAAACGAGCGAGCGCACGACTCGCAAACCGTTACTAATTTCTTAGCGAATGATTAATTGTGACTGAAAGTGTCCTACAATAAATTAGATCTCTCTTAATTTATTCTATGTGCAATTATAATCCTAGCTGCTCTAGGTTACAAGAGATATCAATTAAATCATTAAAACACAAATTAAATAAATATCGTGCAATTAATCCATCAAGAAATTAACCCTAGATCTTGATTAACCCCTTCATCAATCCGAAATCCCTAATTAAAACTACTCACAATTCATAATTGAAGAATCAACAGAATTGAGATGAAAAGAATTAATTGTCATTAACAAAAAAGATAGAACTTACAAAGAATCCCAAATTCTTAATAAACAAGGTCGAAAAGCTCTCACAATCTCGTAATAGGGTTTATCTCTCTAAGCTCCGTAACGTAAAACAGACAAAACAAGGCTGAATTTATAGAAAAACAACAAAAGTGGCCGAAAATTAATCCCAACGGTCGTCCGCACGGCGTGCAGACTACTGTGCGGGTGCGCATGATAAGATCGGCGTCAAATTTCTCTTCCATGCGCACGGCATGCGGCTTCCCGCACGGTCCGACCGTGTGGGCACTCATGAGGGTGTGTTCTGAATTGTGCGGCGTGTGGCCTCATCTGCGGGGCGTGCGGTTCAGACTTTCAACTTCATGCTTTCTGAATCACCCGCGGGGGGTGCGGGCAAGATGTGCGGGACGCACGGACCTCTTTTGGACCGTTTTCTCACTCTTTTCTTCCATGTTTGACCCCGATCGATCCCATCTTCATTCTTTGACCACTTTTGACTCAAATCATGCTCCTTAATCATCCCGTGAACCTAACCAAGCATTCCAGACCAGCTCACCCGTGAACCTAACCAAGCATTCCAGCCCAGCTGGTTGTGAGGTTACTGTGCCTAGTGGGAGGTCTCGAGTTCGAATCCCGCTAGGCACACAAGGGTTGGAAACTCATTGGGTTGAGTTTCAGCCCTGATTACTCCAGGCTCCCCCCCAGCCCCCAGCCCCCAGACCCCCCTAGAGTAAAAAAAATAAAAATAAATAAAAATAAAAATAAAAAATCATCCTGTGAACCTCCGATGCTTCTTGTTATCTCTCGACAACGTCCCAAATCTTCTCAAATAAAGTTCTATCGCTGATGCCAGGTCCAAATTCCTGATTTTCTCTTCTAAACACAAACCAAACCCGGTAAACCGTGACTTAAGCTAATTAAACACTTTGGGACTCATTATGATTAGTGATAGAGTATATGGACCTGGACCCCACGGCCCGCATACTCAAGTCAACGGCGACCAGAAGAACACCCACGTGGCCCCTTCGGCCAGTGGGTCCGCATCGGCCAGAAACCAAACCGGCCCAGGAATCGCATCTGGACTCCCGGGGGTCGCATCGGACCATGGACCGCATCGGCCATGAGACCGCATCGGCCAAAGGGTTCCGCATCGGCCAGGGTTCGGCCTGGCAGAATGCATCTCTCTCTACTTTATTTGCTAAGTATTGTACACAGCCCATTAGTGGCCCTATTTCGCCCAAAAGAGGCATGATTATTGTAATGGGCCTCCTAAGCCCATGGCTAGGGGCCCAAATCCACATTTTTACCTATAAATAGACCCCTTGGGGCTAGTTATAGAGGGTTGAGAAATATAATTACTCACTTTCTCTCTCTAGCTCTCACTTCTCTCTAGAATTAATACTCTATCATTTGGTGCTTTCATTGAGAGCCTAGAACAGATCAAGTGAGTACCCTTCGTCGCTACCAGACACTACCACTAGCTATGACAAGGACTAGATCGAAGAACACTGGTAGGAATGCCCCTCTACCAGGAAGGGCAGGGAAACGTTGCTGACAACGTCCCCAATGACCTCATCCACCAGGATGAGAACGCCCAGGAGATCGAGCCCGCGACGGCTGACCTTCGCGTCCAGCTCAACAAGACTGCCCCAGACGCCCGCATCGGGCTCGAGGACAGGCGCAATGCTGATCGCGCTTCGGGCCAGCAGGTCTCTCACCCTGCTGCCCCCCAGATCAACCCGGCCGCACTATCGGCCATCGTCGCAAGCATTCTCCAGGACCCCAACGTGGTCAGCGCTCTCGTCGCAAAGACAGGGGAGAACAACACTCCGGCAACTGGAGAGGTCGCAACGGTGCCACCACCGCCACCTCGTCCGCAAGGCGTCACCTTCTTCGGTGACAACGAGGACGTCCTCGCCGTGGACACCCACTCCCACACTGCCTCACCTACCCGGGATACACCGGCCCAACCTCGCGGTAAAATCTCAGCCTTCAACAGGCTGGGTGACATCGCGAGCCGTCGGGTACCTACGGGAGGGGTGGCGGGTCGGTTGGGTGGCCGCGAACCGGGGTCGCCAAAGGAAAGCTTCGGGTCCGTTTCCCGAACAACGGATCGGCCCCGACAAGACAAAGGAAAGGGAAAACTGAATGATGATGATGCGCGTCACCAGATCAACCTGGCTCACGCGGCCCGGATCCAAACCCCGCTGGGTGGCGCTGCGGCCAACACGGACCCGAGGGACGAGATCATCGCCCGCCTGGAGAAGCGCCTCGCAGATATGGAGGCCCGAGAGGCCGCAGGGCGCGCATCGGCCCAGACATCCCAGCACCCCAACTACGACGCACTCCTGAGCAAGGTCAGTGCTCTGGAAAGGGAGTTGGCTGACCGACGCGATGAGCCCGTCATCCAGATACGGACCAGAACCCCCTTCTCTGCGAGAGTGCTCTCCGCTCCCATCCCAGAGAAGTATAAGGGGAACCCGATCAAGCCATATGACGGCCGCACTGATCCTCAGGAGCACTTCACCCGTTACCAGAACAATATGATGATGACCAACGCTTCGGAGGAGTACATGTGTCGCTGGTTCCTATCCACCTTGGAAGGACCAGCGTACGATTGGTTCAACAACCTTCCGGAGGGGAGCATCGACTCATGGCAGGATCTGGCTCAACGCTTCCTCACCCACTTTGCCGGGAGGAAGCGCGCGAAGAAGCACTTCGCTCATCTCTTGACCATCAAGCAACAATCGGAGGAGACGCTCCGAGCCTTCCTCGATCGCTGGACGAGGGAGGCAGACGAGTGTGAAGGAGCCGATGAGCGCACCCTCCTGGCTTTTCTACGCGGAGCACTCCGGCCTAGCCACTTCGCCCGGAGTCTGTTCACGGAGCCGCCGCGGTCATACCTCGCGGCGCTCCGACGCGGAGATAGGCACGCTGATGCCGACGAGCTCCTGAACCAGAAGAAGGGTGGGGAGAAGCAACAAAAGAAGGACTCCTCGTCCAACCCCCACCACCCGCCGGCCAACAAGGGACAGCACCAGCCAAAGAAGGCGCACCAGGAGCAAGGCGGACAGCGAAGAGAGGACCGTTCATGGCGCCCAAAATTGGAGGCACAGCGCATTCCTCTCACCCACCCGGTGAGCGTCATCCTCGACCACGCCGAGGCGCAGGGCCTCATTGTGAAGGACCCCAGGTCAGAGGAAGAGATATTTGCGGTCCACAAGGGAGGGACGTATTGCAAGTACCACCGCCAGACATCCCACAAGACCGAAGATTGCACCACCCTGAAGAGGCACATCGACGGCCTCGTCCGACAGGGGGAGCTTTCCCAATTTGTCAAGGGTGCCCCCAAGAGTAACACTTGGGTTAACCCTGGCAAAAGGGGGGAAGGATCCTCCGGGAAAAAGAGGGAGATCGGCGCCCTCAGTGAAGATGAGGACGAAGAGGAGCCCCGCCAGAAGAAGCATCATATCCACATCATCGTCGGCGGGAACACAGGGGGGGACTCGGCTACCCAACGGAAGAAATGGGCTCAGTCCCTATACATTGGTGAGGTAACCCACGCCCCCCCTCAGCCGAAGCGGCGGCATGTGGAAGCCATCACCTTCACCGACAAGGACCTCCCCTTCGGCCCCTTGCCCCACAGGGACGCCCTCGTTGTCAAATGCGAGATTGACAACAACATCATCCACCGCAACTACATCGACACCGGCAGCTCTGTCAATGTGATGTACGTTGACACCTTCAGACAATTGAAACTGAAGAAGACCGAGCTCCGGCCGATACGGACTCCGTTATCCGGCTTCACCGGGGACTCTATCGACGCCGAGGGCACGATAGTGCTTCCCGTTGTGGTCGGTGACGGTACCTATCAGGCGAAGATTGACATGGAGTTCGTGGTTGTCAACCTGGACAGCGCCCACAACATGATCTGGGGCCGACCGGCCTTGGAGGACCTTGAGGCCATCATCTCCATGAAACATCTATGCCTCAAGTTCCCCACCAAGGACGGCGTCGGCTACGCCAGGGGAAACCAGAAGATAGCCCGAGCTTGCTACCTGAAGCTCACTAAGAAGATCAATGAGGCCGAGGAGCGGATAGACACTATCACCACCGCCTCGACCGAAGAAGACATACCAAAGGCCGAACCGATCGGAAACGTGGAAGATGTTCCGTTGGACGTCTCCCGGCCGGAACGAATGCTGAAAATTGGGACACAACTCCCCCAACAGATCCGGAGGGACATCCTCTCTGTCCTGAGAGCGTACGCCATCGTCTTTGCATGGGGACCAGAGGATATGCCGGGCATCAGCCCGAAGGTCATCACACATCGGCTATCGGTGAACCCGGCATCCTCCCCCATCAAACAGAAGAAGCGCTACCTCTCAACCGACAGGAGGGAATTTGTCAAGGCCGAGGTGGCCATGCTGCTCAGCATCAAGCACATCAGAGAGGTGAAGTACCCCACGTGGTTGGCGAACGTCGTCCTCGCCCCAAAGCCGCCTACGTTCAGAATGTGTGTTGATTACACTGACTTGAACAAGGCGTGCCCAATGGACCCATTCCCTCTCCCCAACATTGATCAGTTGGTGGATGAGACGGCGGGGTGCGAGTTGATGTCGTTCCTCGACGCGTTCAGAGGGTACCACCAGATATCCATGCACGAAGATGACGCGGAGAAGACTGCTTTTATGACCCCGGAGGGAATCTTTTGCTACCTCGTCATGGCCTTTGGGCTCAAGAACTCCGGCGCCACCTACACAAGGATGGTAGCCCGGATTTTTAGAGCAGTCTTAGGTCGGACGATGGAAGCATACGTCGACGATATGATCGTTAAGAGCAAACAATCCACTACGCATGCCGACGACCTCCGGGGCATCTTCGAAATCATGAAGAGGTACAACCTCCGGCTCAACCCGAAGAAGTGCACCTTCGGCGTCCAGGGAGGTAAATTCTTGGGGTACCTGGTCAGCCGAAGGGGCATCGAGGTGAACCCGGAGAAAATACAAGCCATCATCAATATGGAGCCGCCCCGCAACATAAAGGAGGTGCAACGGCTGACGGGACGCCTCGCGGCCCTGAACCGTTTCCTCTCAAAATCCGCTGAGAAGTCTCTCCCCTTTTTCCAAGTGATGAGGAAGGCCACCAGCTTCAAATGGACGACGGAGTGCCAGCAAGCCTTTGAAGAGCTGAAACAATATCTCGCCTCCCCACCCGTCCTATCCAAACCCCAACCCGGCGAGACTCTCTTCCTCTACTTAGGGGTGAGCACGTCGGCCGTCAGCTCTGTACTCATCAGGGAGGATGACGGGGTACAAAAGGCAATATTTTACGTCAGCAAGACGTTGCGGGAGGCCGAGCTCAGGTACTCCCCCATTGAAAAGACAGTGCTGGCCATCGTCCACACGGTGAAAAAACTTGGGCACTATTTCCAGGCTCACCCCGTCCACGTCCTCACACATCAGCCGTTGGGCGCCCTCATGAGGAGCCCAACCAGCTCTCCAAGGATGATCAAATGGGCAATATTCTTAAGCCAGTACCAGATTGAGATCAAGCCAAGGCCATCCATCAAAGGCCAAGCCTTAGCTGACTTTGTCACCGAGTGCACGGCAAGGGAGACGGCCGTTACCACCACAGGAGCTGAATCGGACGAAGCCTGGACCCTCTACACGGACGGGTCCTCGGCCACCAAAGCTTGTGGGGGGTGGCGTCGTCCTTATCTCCCCGGAAGGATTCAGAGCATACTATGCCATACGCTTCAACTTCAAAGTATCCAACAATGAGGCCGAGTATGAAGCGCTCCTCAGCGGACTCAGATTAGCCGCTGGCCTTAAAGCACGCCACGTCAAAATCAAGTGTGATTCCAAACTCGTGGTGAGCCAGATGGAGGGTTCCTACGAGGCCAAAGAAGGGAGGATGAAGCAATACAAGGAGGCCGCTGCGGAATTGCTCAAGGCGTTCGATACCTACGAGATCACTCAGATCCCAAGGGCAGAGAACGCCGAGGCCGACATACTCTCCAAACTCAGCTCCGACACCCCTGAGCACATCTCCAAGATAGCTAAGGTGGAGGAGTTGAGCATGTCAAGCATTCATGCTAGCCCTATACTCTCCATCCAACACCAGCCGGAGGACTGGATCACTGACATCGCAACATACATCACCTCCGGCACACTACCAGAAGACGAGGAGAGGGCCAAACTAGCCAAACTCAGGGCCCCAAGCTATGTCATTGAGGATGACAAGCTCTACAAGAGATCATACAACGGCACCCTCCTCCGGTGTCTACACCAGAATGAGGCCGAAGTGGCCATGGAAGAAGTCCACTGCGGCGTCTGTTCATCACATCAGGGGCCCTTTAGCATGTCGCGCCGCCTCGTCGTCCAAGGCTACTTCTGGCCAACGATGGCACGTGATTGTGCTGAGGTCGCCCGCAAATGCACCGCATGCCAACACTATCAAAGGGCACCTGGCCGACCCGCTGTCAACTACGCCCCGGTCAGCACCGCCATCCCATTCTCCAGATGGGGCATCGACCTCGTCGGCCCTCTACCAAGAGCTGCGGGCAACAACAGATACATCATCGTCGCCATCGACTACTTCACCAAATGGGTCGAGGCCGAACCACTCGCAAGCATCACCGGAGCGCGGTGTCGAAAGTTCGTCTACAAGAACATCCTCACCCGCTTCGGCGTGCCTCAGGAGATCATATCAGACAACGGCACCCAGTTTGAGGCCGAACCATTCCAAAGCCTCCTCCAAGAATGGGGTATCAAGCACCGTTTCTCCTCCGTTGCCTACCCTCAGGCCAACGGGCAAGTTGAGAACGCCAACAGAACCATCTTGGAGGGGCTGAAGAAGAAACTCGAAGAAGAAGGCGGAAGTTGGGTCGACGAGCTCCCCAACGTCCTATGGTCCTACCGCACTACGCCGAGGAGGGCCACCGGGGAGACACCATTCTCCTTGTGCTACGGCTTCGAAGCCAAGGCTCCCACTGAAGTCACCCTCCCCAGCCGACGGGTCACACAATACGACCCCGAAGCCAATGAAGAAGCCATGAAGATTGACTTGCACCTCATTGATGAAAGGCGGGAGATGGCTTACCTTCGGGCAGAGAACTACAGGCGACAAGTCAAATCCTACTACGACGCCAAGGTCCGCTCTCGCGAATTCCAGGTGGGGGACTACGTCCTCCGCCGAAGGGAGGCAAGCAAGCCGACGGAAGGAGGAAAGCTCGCCGTCAAATATGAAGGGCCCTACATCATCAGCGCCGTCATCAAAGCCGGCACTTATAGACTAAAGAACCCTAATGGGTCAGATGTACCACGATTGTGGAATGTACACCACCTGGTGAAATTTTACCAATGACTCGAGAAGTGGTGAAGCGGGCAACGTCCCCCACCCCTCGGCTTATTGGTTGAATAAAACACCCTCGGCCTAGCGCCACTTATTGAATAAAATTCATGTTTCAACCAATCTTTTAAGATTTGAACAAAGGGAAACCTAAGGACCGCATCGGCCTAAGCGGTGCAATCACCCGGGTTCGATGCAACCTAAAGCCGTCGCGATAAACGACGCACCTAAAGCCGTTGCAATACACAACGCACCTAAAGCCGTTGCAATACACAACGCACCTAAAGCCGTTGCAATACACAACGCACCTAAAGCCGTTGCAAAACACAACGCACCTAAGGCCGTTGCGATCCACAACGCGCCTACAAAGCCGTTACAATAAACAACGCACCTAAATATCGTATCGGCACAGGCGGTGAAACACCCAAATCGGCCGACGATATGCAGGACGAAGGACCTGTGTGCATGGTCCAACGTCTTCAAACGGAGAAGCATACCGTGTCGTCCTCGCGGAAACCGCAGGACGACAGGCCTGAATTAAGGCTGAGGTTACAAAAACTCCACCCGTCAGTAAAATTTCGCTCAGGACCACAAAGGGCGGCCGTCAATAGACGATGCCAAGTCCAGTCCCTCGTCGACGATAGACGTGGAAAGGCCAAAAAAGGTGCCACTGACACACCAAGCCGAGGGCGTATTTACTCCCTCGCACTAATTCACGCGAAGAGCGCAGCGGACAAACTACCGCACATGGACGAAGGGACAGTGACCCTTCGGCCACCCAAAAAAAAAAAAAAAAAAAAAAAAGAGGGAAGCCGACGGACCGTGCACTCGCCGGCCTCGAGCATAAAAACAAAATCCCCACAAAAAACAAAGCCTCAAATCGGCTAAGTACATATCAGGTTTTTACTAAACAGGAATCCGAAGTACATGCTTCGGCCTCAACCACAAGATCACAAGAGTAAACCGCTTCGGCCTCAGTCACCCGAGATCACATTCCAGCACTCGGACGATGAGTCGCATCGTCTACAAGTAGCAAAACCTAAGTGATAAAAAGGAGCGAAACACCCACAGCTAGGCAAGCTTGACACTTAGCAAATTATCTAAGCCGTATCACCACAAAGACGATGCACTACCACTGCGTATCGCTTCGTCCCCGACACTTCAGGATCAAAATCCAAGAACATGACTCGGAATAGTTGTCAAGACGCATCGTCCCCAAGAACAATAAAGGCGGGAAAATCGCTACGTCTCAATCAAGAGACGCCAACAACCTCAAGACAGAGCCTTGACACTTAGAAAATTTTACAAGAGCAAACATACTTAACTACAAAGACGACGAGGGGATCATGGTGACAAAAAGATTATCATTAATGGATGAAAAGATACAAGAGGTAGGCGCTTCGGCCGTTACATGCACTTCGTTGCTAAAATTACAAAAGTAATAAAAAAGCCTACAAAACTACGCTGCCTCATCGGCTTGCTCTTTGCTATGGCCGACGTCCTCCCCGCCACCGCTACTGGTTTCGGCGTCATCATCTTCATCGGCCTTGGAATCGGCAGAGCCCTCGAGCAGATAATCGTCACTTTCACTCCAGGACGCTTCCCCCTCGTCCGAACTGAGAATTGGAGGCTGCCTCTCCGACGGGGGGAGCTTCATATCCTCATCAGGATTTCTCATCCGCCGGGGTAGACTCAAGCCCCTCGGCCTCATCTTCCGGAAGCGACGACGAAGCTTCCTGTAAATCAGCCTCTGCATCCTATACTGGCCGCAGTTGTAGAAAGCTCGCGTCTCGTTCATCCAGAAGTCCTCGCCGGCGGGGTCTTTTGTCACCCAATCCGTGAGCCTCTCGGCCACCACCTTATAGCAGAAGGGGATCTGATCTTCATTTTTCCACCCCTCAGCCGTGAAATCGGCTACGGCCTTAGCAGCGGCCACCTCGGCGTCAGCTTTGAGCCGCTCCGCCTCCTCGGCCCTCTTGACGGCGGCGGGCAACAGCTTCATCGGCCTTATTCCGGGCCGCCTCGGCCTCATCAAGGCGCATCCGAAGGAGCTTCATTTCATCCTCCGCGGCCTTGGCCCTGTCCCTCAGATCTTGAAGGGCCTCATCGGCTGAAGCAGCCTTGGCCTCCATCTTTTTCAGCCGCTCTATCTCGGCTTCCTGCCTCCAATGCTGCTCCCTCAGCATGAGGGCACCCTGGACGAAGCAGAACAAAGTTAGAGAGAAGAAAAAAAAAAAAAAAAAAAAAGCAAAGGAAAGATCATAAAGGAAAATGTCTTACCTGGACGACATAATCTATCCCTCCGTCGTACAACCGAACATGTTGGCCTTGTCGGCCGAGATACTGACGATCATACTCAGGCATAGCCTGAGCAAGCATGTCGTCGCCACCAACAGTCTCATTAAAAAGACCACCTTTCACGGGGTATCGTACGGTGACTTCGTACGACCCCTTGGCCAGAGCCTCCTCCAGACGGGCAGCAGCGGCCGTAGAGGGAAGCACATGAGAAGCCGAAGCCACCACGGCCGAGGAAGGAGGCTCATTCGCGGGAGGGACCACCGGTGGCTGGACGTCCACGACAGCCTGAGAAGGAGCACCGGCCTCATCAGTCGTTGAAACCCTCTTCGGCTTCTTTGGGGCCTGTGGTTTCAGACCCGCTTCGGCCAACGTTCTCTGGCCTTCATCGGCTCCTCTCTTCTTCTTGGGAGCAGCCTTCTTAACGGCCTCGCCCCCTCCTTGAGAACCGCCAGCAGAGGCCTTTGCTTTCTCGGCAGCTCGGGCAGCCTTAAGCTCCGCATCGGCCTTCTTGGCAGCTCGAGCCATAAAAGATACGCGGTCCATAACAAAACCTGCACAAAACAAATGAACGTCAGTAAAGCAATAACTAAAAAAGCTACGAGAAGGGTGAATAATTAAAGGACAACCTTCGGCTTCAGCGGGAACACCAAGACGGGGCCCATCGGCCTGCTCATAAGAACCGGTGATCTTCGGCCAGAAGCCATCATCCACATCACCAGGACAATAGTACCTCACGAAGCCAAGGGCGGCCATCTTATACTCCGTCACATATGTCTTTATACTCCTCGGCCCGCCCTTAATAAAAGCCTCCACTTGGTTACTTATTTCAGCGTTCCAAGGGGGATTGTGCAATTCAAACATACCGTCATGACCAACGGACGAGAAGAACCCGCCTCGGCCCAGGGTAACAAAGACAAACTTCGCCTTCCAACCATGGATGGACGAAGGCAGATCTGTGAACGTCCTCCTCTTGGGAACCTGCTGCAGGGCTGCATAACCGGCGCAATTTTGGTGGCTCCCTCGGCCTATCCTATACAGATTCATAAATAAACCCATCGTCGCCGAGATGCCCAACTCAGCGCACCGAATCAGGAAGCCAACGATCAAAGAATAGCTATTTGGGGTCAACAACGCCGGAGGGAGGCCCACCATGTTCAAGTATTCCGTTATGAAGGGATGAAGGGGGAACCTCAGACCCTTCGCAAAGCTCATCGGATAAATCCCGAAGTAATCCAGTGGGGGATTCAGCACATGATCCGTCGGCTTCGGCGCTCGAACCCGCCCATATGGCCCCACATACAACTGGGCGACATGATACTCGCCGAGGGTCCCTTCCGGCCGAATAATGTAGAGGTTACTAAGATCAAGCTGCGAGTGTCCCTGCGGTACTCCCTTACGCTGCTTCCGCCGATACGGTTTCTTCGTCTTGGGAGCTGAGGGGCCTTCCCCCGCTACGGACGATATCGGCGGAGGACAAGGAATGTTAGCAGAAGAGGATGCCTCATCCCCTCTCAGAGGCGAGCTAGATATCGCCTCGTCTTCACCAGAATGACGCGCTCCCGCATCGGCACTCATCCTCTCCTCATCTACGGAGGTACGGTAGTCAGCTGTATTCTCCATCTCAGCTTCAAATGCTTCCACTATCCGAGGATCAACTCTAGGGGAGGTATCGTCCTCGTCAAAGGGCCAGTCCTCTTCGTCCAACGAAGCTGTTAAGTCAATAGGGGAGGGAGCGCTACGGCCGTTAGAAAACGGCATAACACCTACACCTATTCCTAAGGGCGGTTTTTCGGATCAAAGTGGTTTCCCTACAAACACTAGATCTAACCCCCTAGGAAGCAAAGTATAAGGAAAAAACGAAGAACAAAGAAGAATCTAACCTTTGAAGATTTGAAGATCTGGAAAAGATTGATGAAGACTTGAAGGAACACTCCGAAGGTTTCTCTCTCTAGAGAGTTTGACAGCACTTCGTTGCTCAGCAAGGTTGCAAATGAGGTATCGCCTCGGGGGTTAGGGGTATTTATAGGCACCCCTCCAACGGTCACTACACGTGGCAACCCCCAATTGGCCACCCCAGCGGCACCTCTTCTACAACCAATCAACGCCCGTCTTTTCACATTCCACTCTAGGACAACCGCTGCGGCCCAACAGGCCCCGAGACTAGGGAAGGCACCGGCCTACTCACTCAAAACAAGGAGAAACCCGCTACGGCCCAATTTTACCAAAGGCATGGACGCATCAGCGAAACGCGCTACGGCCCCAAAGCAACCCCAAGAACCACAAGTACCGCTACGTCCACTCACGCGCACATCGTTCGATAATGACCCTGGTATTGCGGCCTTCGTCCAAGGGTTCTCCCACAGGGTTACCTTGGACAGGTTCGCCTAAGGGTTGGACTCACGACTAGCGCAAAGGTATCGTATCGGCTTGGGTACACCATGACTCCCTTGTGCCTCAAGTACTCTTCGGCCAAAGGAGTGGGGGACTGGGGGACTGTATCGGCTACAGAAAAAGGAGAACAGCGTAAATGGGAACGCGACGGCCTCAACACACGGAGGATTCGCTACAGAAAACATTCACCTCAATGGCATTGCATATCGCATCAGCTACAGAGCCCAGAAATTAGAAACCAAAAAGGCAAAATCTAGTGCGCAATAGCTATATACACTGGGGGACTGCGTCGGCTCACCGAGGCAAGAACCCACAAGTCAAAACGCTTCGGCTGCGTGACAGATCAAAAGCCCTCGCATCGTCCTCATAGACGAGATCAAACATCTTCGCCTCATAGAACTATGTCACCACGACGGCAAGAAGCACGTGGGGATCTCTTCGGCCCCAATAAAATGGTAATAAAACAGGCTAGTTTTTCCATAATTCACATCTACTGGAAAGAGAAAGCGCACCGCATCATCCTCAAAAACACCTCTCTCAGAGAGCGCATCGGCCGCACCAAGGCTATGAAATCCTCGAGCGCGCTACGTCTACATCGAATAAGGAAACCGCTTCATCCAAAAACCAAAGTAGAGCCTCTTCGGCCACCAAGCACCGAGAGCTCACGCAACGGCCAGCCAGAAAGGAACAGGTACTCCCTTTCGCTTCGGCTTCACCACAGCTCAGAGAGTGGGGGACTCCTGATAGAGTATATGGACCTGGACCCCACGGCCCGCATACTCAAGTCAATGGCGACCAGAAGAACACCCACGTGGCCCCTTCGGCCAGTGGGTCCGCATCGGCCAGAAACCAAACCGGCCCAGGAATCGCATCTGGACTCCCGGGGGTCGCATCGGACCATGGACCGCATCGGCCATGAGACCGCATCGGCCAAAGGGTTCCGCATCGGCCAGGGTTCGGCCTGGCAGAATGCATCTCTCTCTACTTTATTTGCTAAGTATTGTACACAGCCCATTAGTGGCCCTATTTCGCCCAAAAGAGGCATGATTATTGTAATGGGCCTCCTAAGCCCATGGCTAGGGGCCCAAATCCACATTTTTACCTATAAATAGACCCCTTGGGGCTAGTTATAGAGGGTTGAGAAATATAATTACTCACTTTCTCTCTCTAGCTCTCACTTCTCTCTAGAACCTAACCAAGCATTCCAGACCAGCTCACCCGTGAACCTAACCAAGCATTCCAGCCCAGCTGGTTGTGAGGTTACTGTGCCTAGTGGGAGGTCTCGAGTTCGAATCCCGCTAGGCACACAAGGGTTGGAAACTCATTGGGTTGAGTTTCAGCCCTGATTACTCCAGGCTCCCCCCCAGCCCCCCAGCCCCCAGACCCCCCTAGAGTAAAAAAAATAAAAATAAATAAAAATAAAAATAAAAAATCATCCTGTGAACCTCCGATGCTTCTTGTTATCTCTCGACAACGTCCCAAATCTTCTCAAATAAAGTTCTATCGCTGATGCCAGGTCCAAATTCCTGATTTTCTCTTCTAAACACAAACCAAACCCGGTAAACCGTGACTTAAGCTAATTAAACACTTTGGGACTCATTATGATTAGGAAAAGTGATAAAACTCAATCCCAACACGCATCAAATGTATGTTGAAATATGAACTTATCAATATCCCAAAAAAAAGTAATGGGCCTAAATATGAATAAATTGTTGCCCTATTATCTAAACAGGAGCCCATGTTATATATTCCTTAAATAGTACTCTGCATTAAATATTATTTTGTCATTTTTAATATAATTAATTGTGTCCTAGTATCCTCAGCACAACCGTACATATGCAGTCCGACTGTCTCATGGCAACTGAGTTCTGGTGATTGGCGGCGACGACGGAGTTGCAGCGGCTGCAATCCAGTGGATAGTCCCAACCTCTACAGGAGTATTTTTGTCTAATCACAAAAATCTCATATTTAAATGTTTTTTTATTAAACATCAATTCTTAGTTTTGCATGCTGTTTAACATGTTTTGCTCTTATTGTGAGAATTATTTTTAATCAAAGTTTACGTTGCCAAGTACTTTGTATTAGATGATATCATGATATCATGGTGATACTTTTAAAAAGGAGATAATGGGGGTGTTTGGAAATTGGTTGTTGGCTGTTGGCCGGTTCTATTGGCTGATTGGTAGCTGCAGATTCTGTTGGTTGTTTTGATTAACTAATAATATTAGTTGTTTATAAAACTGTGTTTGGTTATACGGTTGTTTAGAATCGGCTGATAAATTGTTAAATTACTGTTAAGGACTTCAATTTATTTATTTTTGCAAATATTACTAATACAGCTACTAAATCTGTTTTTATTTAGGATGTTTTCTTTTGGACTGAAATTTGCTGGTCTGATCTGATTTGGTCTGATCTGGTAAACGTCTGGTCTTTGTGTATTTATAACTACGGAAGTCTGGTTTGGTCTTGGACAAAAAATAAAACATCTTTAATAAAAATAATTTTTTTCAACGCATGTTTTTACAAAACATGTCCAAACATTAAACTCATGGTTTCAAGTTTATATTATAACTAGCGTTTGCTCGCGCAAGGCGCGAGAGCTTGTGCCCAATATTAAAATAATACTTTTTTATAAATAAATGTCACTATTATATTATATGTGAGATTGTTATGACGTTCTTAAATAGTGTGTATAATTATCCTATATTTCATAAGCCTTGAATCAGTTTTATTCCAGTGGACCAACTCATGTTTGGCAAATATGCATATACTTTTAAAATTGTGAAAAATTGATTTGGTTGTCTTTTTTTAAGGTATAGTTTTTTTTGGAAAATATATGGTATAGTTGTAATAGTAGTAGTTTTTTTTATGATGAATTGTGATAGCAATGTTTTCGCACACCTTATATAATGTAGACATTGAGTTGGTATAAGCTTAAGTGTTGAGTGTATTATGAAGCATAAAACTTTTTTTATTGCTGGTGCTCTAAAATTAAAGGAAAGAACGTTAAGAATTTAGTGTTGATCACGTTGCTCAATAATTAAATAATTTTCATGTTATTAAACCATAATCTCTTTTGAAGTCCATATATGCCATAACCAATCCTTGTCAAGTGCCTTCACGCTTGTTATTAAATCATATGTTCAAAATAATTTAATCTGGTTTATCTGAATTTAATATCTCAAATCAATCTCGTACAGTCGTTTTAAATTTGTTGAATTCAAAATAATTTAACACTTGATTTGAAGCTGTACTCGGAATTATTCTAAATTGCTTCGTTCTCGTTGGGAACTTCGAAAGAGCTAGAGGCTTATTGAGGAGATGAGTCATTAGATAAGATATTAATAGTAGGACAGAAAGTTGCTAATCTGCTATTGTAAATTGTACTGAGTATTATTTTTATGATATAAATACATGTGTAAGGATATCATTTGGTAAGCTCTATTCTATTTTTGTACACATATGAATTAGTGATGTTTCGATTTAAAGTTAAATTGAATGTGTGGCGAATGTCATTCTTCAATTAACTATCTTTCAATAATAGATATTCAATTTGAGAGGGATCGTGATTGAATGATTAAATATAAAGATTTTACAATATTCACTACTCTCCCCGCTCTCTTCTGATCTACGGAGGAGTAGAACTTTTTGTTTTGAAAAAGAATCCATGGAGCTGTAGTTAAATATATTTCTAAAGCTTTGCCCAAGTAATGTGTTATATTTTGAATTTCTTTAATAATTAAAAGTTGAAGAACTAGTCAACTAACGGAAGAAGAACTTTGGATGGAGTAAGGGTAAACAAGCAAGTTAAAAAACAATGTCCAACTTTCTAAAGAAGATGTACAATCACTTGTGCATGAGAGTATTGACATAAATGAAGGGTACTAACCATTGTTCACAATTATAATGTTGATGATAGATATTATATAAGAATCCCTACTATATACTTCGTGTTTATTTATTTATTTATTTATTTATTTATTTATTTATTTATTTATTTATTTATTTATTTATTTATTTATTTATTTATTTATTTATTTATTTATTTATTTATTTATTTATTTATTTATTTATTTATTTATTTATTTATTTATTTATTTATTTATTTATTTATTTATTTATTTATTTATTTATTTATTTATTTATTTATTTATTTATTTATTTATTTATTTATTTATTTATTTATTTATTTATTTATTTATTTATTTATTTATTTATTTATTTATTTATTTATTTATTTATTTATTTATTTATTTATTTATTTATTTATTTATTTATTTATTTATTTAATGATGTAGTCATGATAGATCGATAGCCCATGCCCCATAGTTGTACTTTATTCGTGGCCTTGTCCCTAATAGTGATATAATGATATTCTGACAAAGGTCTCCCACAGCACCAATATTAAGAATAGCCGTTGTTTTTTGCTGGCACAATAGGAATAATAAATCAAAAATGATGTTTTTAACCACTCTTATACACACTTTTGTACCCACCTATGTTTGTGAAGTGTTTTTTTTTTGTTTGTGAACCCCGGTTCATAGACAATATTTTGCACAAACAAAATATTGTATGTGAATCGGGTTTACAGACAAAAAAAACATTTCACAAACATGGTGAGTATAAGAGTTGGTACATCAAGCATTGTTGAAAATGGCTGATAGCCTTCTAACCAAACATCCCCAATATGATCGAAACTCATCCCAATCAAGAATATTGATAGTTAAATATTATTATTACTAGTCTACGTATATACTGTGAAATAATGGGAAAGAGTGCTCCAATAGCAGCCCTGACAGATATATTTATATTAAATAAGAGTTACCAAAAATACACAAGGATGCCTAAATTATATTAACTATTACACCCCCTCAAGCTGTGCGGGAGAAACAACGCGCAGGTTGTCTTTCAAAAAATGAAACTGCTGACTAGATAAACTTTTAGTAAAAATATCTGCGAGCTGTAAATGTGTCGGAACATACTTTACTAACAAATCACCATGAGCAACTCTCTCACGAACAAAATGATAATCAATCTGTATATGCTTGCTTCTAGCATGCAGAACCGGATTTGCTATCAGATAAGAAGCAGAAATATTATCACAGAAAAGTTTCACAGGGTCTTGAACCGCAAAACCAAGCTCAAACAGGATCGAACGAATGTGTAGCGTGTCCTGAACTGTGTATGCTATGGCTCGATATTCAGCCTCTGTCGAAGACTTAGACACCGTAGGCTGTTTCTTGGACTTCCAAGACACAAGATTTGGACCCAAGAAAACAGCAAAACCTGTAGTAGAACGCGAGGTGTCACGCCCCGGACCTATCCGGACACGTCAACAACCCGCCGTACAATACGAATAATCAACCGCAGTCCAACACATTCATATTATACAAGGCGTCTTGAATATCATTCACACATATACATCCATAAACAAACATAATAAGTAATTCATAACGCAGTGGAAACATTGTTTAAAACAAAAGGGCCACACAAGGCATTTCATGAGCACGCAGGCTCCATAGTAAAATGTCCATGAGCATGTTTAGAAAGGTTTAAAAACAGAATGGAGGAAGCACGAACCAAGTCTTCCCTCCTATATGATCTCTCGAGAAACGAGCACAGGAAGCAAGCTCTAGCCTCAACCTGAAAAATGGTGGTGGGACGCCCCCGAAGGGGTCAGCACTCTATAGGGCTATAAAGTGCTGGTGTGGCAGGCATCTAATAGATATACAACAAGTATTTCACACACAAGACCCTCAAATAGGGTGATAATATAGTATAGGCCGTAATCCCAGATTACCCCTTTCAAAATACATACTTACTTTATATAAAGTCAAGTAGTCGGCTCAAAGGCCCGTGTTTGTTATAAAACATTTCCCAAACCCCGTGACTAATAGTCACGACAATACATAGGGTCCAACCCTAATATAACTTCTCATTTCTAGAGTTAGGCTCGAGTACATCATCATGCACTCGCATCATAGATCTCCTACTTCATATAATCATATCATAGATCTCCTACTTCATGTATTCACCCCATAGATCTCCTACTTCATACAATCCCACCATAGATCTCCTACTTCATATAATCACACCATAGATCTCCTACTTCATATAATCACACCATAGATCTCCTACTCCATACAATCACACTTGACACTTGAATCTTATTCAAGTTCATCACAAACAACTCAAACCTTAAGTTTGATTCTATCAACATTTTGAACAATCCTTAACTAGCATCACAATACTATTAAGATTATTCCTACAACTCATTTATCATAAATGGTAGCCCCTCCATATCAATAGATATGTGGCAGCCTCCCATGTGCTAAGCATCATCATGAAATTATACATTTACATACACATAACATTCATACATGAGTTGGAAGGTCAATTTACCATATTAGCATACTTTTATCTCACATGACTCCATATTCATCAATATGGTTTCAATTCATGGTCAAGTCCATTACTTATCATTCATATCATGTTCAAGCATATTTATTCACAAAAACATGATTCAAGCATTTAGGTAATCTCATGCATAACCTACAAGTTGTAAGCAACTAGATGTCGGTCCTCACCTCAAATGAGCTTTAAAACCTTCCTTCTCGATCCAATGACCAAAGCCTCGGCCAAGGAAGATTGAGAACTGGTTCCTTGCTTGAAAATGGGTGTTAAACAGCTTCCTCAAGTTGCTATTTCAACCCCTAATCGTTGATACGAAAACAGCCCCTAGAACGGGTGTTTTCCGGCTAACTCGATTCCTAGTTTTCCAATATTTGCTTTAGGTTAGTATCTAACCTTTACATCAATAAAATAACTTTTCAAGGACATATTATACACTTGGATTAGTGTACAATAGTCCCACCAATCGTTCATATCATTTGGAAAATGAATGGAAAGGATTTGGGGTTAACAACTCACTTTAGAAGAGTAAATCCGTTTCTGCGAGGTTGTGTTTTGCTCGGACGATTTGGAAGCCTTCCTCTACTTTGATTGATGCAAACCAGACCTTCACGGATTCCTCGTCTTTAGAGCTTTCTTTTGGTATCTCACACGCCTTAATTGGATTGGTAAAACTCGAGATATCAACCAAACAGTCTCAGCACTCTCACAGCTCGAATTCACAGACCACTGCTCGCTTCAGATCGATTTTTGGATGATTACTCAATCCTCTCGAACAGAGACCACTCAATTATGAAAATAGACTTCAAAGGCTATCCAAGGACACCTTATACACCTCATTTGGACGAGTACAACTCTCAAAATGAAGGGAGACAAAACAGCACACCTGTTTGTGCGAAAACAGTGGTGGTGGCCCCAAAATTTGATTCCAATTGTGTCATGGGCAGTGCTTCTCCATGTGGTGCGGCCAAGGTGAGTCTTCTCACATATTTTCCTTGTCTTGCAGGTACTAATATCATGTGGAGTGGTTCCCAATTGATCCCATTAAATTTGGGGTCCCAAATATCTACCAATACTTCCAAAAATGGGAAGATGGGTCCTATTGTTTTATCTTTGTCAAAAATGTCTTTTTGTACTCATCCTAATTTACTTAGAACAAGTCAAATTCCTAAATCACATTATTGATCTCCAATATGTGTAGGCTCGTCCCAATAATTTACTTGATGAATATTATAGAAGGAAAATCCTACTCCCATTATTTAGCTCAATAAGGCCCAAGGTGGGGTTATAGGCATTTGTATTCTTCCTTAATCATTCAATCACTTATTTGACATTTGTCATACGTATTATTGGGCTCTTTTATTTATTAATAAGTCCCGAACAAGTATTTGCGAAACCCGACACTAGTGTACGAGTTTGAACAGTACGATATTCAACCATGCACTACGTAGAACATTAATCGTTTTACAAATTGTTCGGGAATAAAAAATCCAATACATAAACTTTGAATATCTAAATCAAATCTCCAAGGACATTCGGGTGCGGTGTCACAAGTTCACCCCCCCTTAACAGGAATTTCGTCCCCGAAATTCACAGCTCTACTCGAATAGGAAAGCATACTGCTTCCTCATCAAAGCTTCTGTTTCCCATGTTTCTTCCTCGACCCGATCGCTCTTCCACAGGACTTTAACCATTGGGACTTCCTTGCTCCTCAGTTTCTTCACCTTTCTATCGGTGACCTTGATAGGTTGAACAGCGTAGTTCAAATCCTCACGTACCCCTACAGGTGGCTTCTCCAATACGTGAGAGGGATCATGCACATACTTCGTAAGCATGGACACGTGAAATACATTGTGAATCTTCTCCAACTCAGGAGTCAACTGTAGACGATATGCTACGGCCCCAACCCTCTCTATAATTCTGAATGGGCCTATATATCGTGGGTTAAGCTTTCCTCGGGTTTGAAATCGAATGATTCCTTTCCAAGGAGAAACTTTCAAGAATACCTCGTCATCAACCTTAAACTCTAAGGTTCTTCGACGCTTATCTGCATAACTCTTTTGCCTATCCTGAGCCTCCTTGAGTCTCTCTCGAATCAATTTCACCTTTGATTTGGTGACTTCATCCAACTCAGTACCCTCGAGTTTGGCCATGCCAACCTCGTCCCAGCATAACGGTGTACGACACCTCCTCCCATACAATGCCTCGTATGGAGGCATGCCGATGCTTGCCTGATAACTGTTGTTATAGGCAAACTCCACAAGTGCTAAGTGGTTGTCCCAACTTCCTTGGAACTCCAATGCACAAGCCCTCAGCATGTCTTCCAAGATCTGTATGACACTTTCAGACTGTCCATCCGTCTGTGGGTGGAAAGCAGTACTGAACTTCAACCTCGTTCCCATAGACTCCTGAAATTTCGGCCAAAAACGTGATGTGAATCGTGGGTCTCTATCGGATACAATGGTCATTGGGACCCCATGCAGCCTCACGATCTCATCCGTATACAATTTGGCTAACCTCTCAAGTGGGTAGGTAGTGTTGATAGGCAAGAAGTGTGCACTCTTTGTGAGCCTATCCACAACGACCCAAACTGCATCATAGTTCCTGATTGTCCGTGGTAAACCTACCACGAAATCCATAGTCACGTGCTCCCACTTCCATTCAGGAATGGAAAGTGGCTGCAATAAGCCTGCTGGGTGCTGATGTTCCGCCTTAACTTGTTGACAAGTAAGGCACCGACTGATGTACTCGGCTATTCCCCTCTTCATTCCAGACCACCAGTAACTTTCTTTCAAGTCACGGTACATTTTTGTGCCCCCCGGGTGCATGGCATAAGCCGATGAATGAGCCTCCTCTAAGATGGACTTTCGGAGCTCCTCATCTGCCGGTACACACACTCGGTCACGAAATAATAAGAGACCGTCATCTCTTTCTCTGAAGTCCTCCACCGGTCCCGCTTGCATGCGTTCCCGGATCTTCATAATTTCTTCGTCGGTTTCCTGACCCTTCTTGATCTCATCAAGTAAAGTAGGTCTCACCTCAAATCGTGCCAATAAGGCACCATCGCTGGATACCTCCAGTTGGGCTCTTAATGCCCTCAAATTAGCTAGCAATGCCCCAGACGAGCTCTTCCGGCTCAAAGCATCTGCCACCACGTTTGCCTTGCCTGGGTGGTACTCTATCACTAGATGGTAGTCTTTTATCAGCTCCATCCACCGTCTCTGTCTCATGTTTAGCTCTTTCTGAGTAAACACGTACTTCAAGCTCTTGTGATCAGTGTATATGTGACATGTCTCCCCGTAGAGATAATGTCTCCATATCTTTAGTGCAAACACCACTGCCCCCAGCTCCAAATCATGAGTAGGATAATTCACCTCATGCTTCTTCAATTGTCGTGAAGCATAGGCAATTACCCTCCCATTCTGCATCAGTACACATCCAAGCCCTTGGATGCTCGCGTCGCTATAGACATCGTACCCCACACCTTGTTTGGGTAATGCAAGTACCGGTGCCTCAGTCAATCTCTTCTTTAGTTCCATGAACCCTTTCTCACATTTGTCATCCCATACAAACTTAGCTCCTTTACGGGTGAGCTTCGTCAATGGCGATGCCAAAACAGAGAACTTCTCCACGAACTTTCTGTAGTAGCCTGCCAATCCAAGGAAACTACGAATTTCCTTGACGTTCTTTGGCCTCTCCCATTCAGTAATGGCTTCTATCTTCTTGTTATCAACAGCAATTCCCGATCCCGAAACCACGTGCCCGAGAAAGCCGATTTCCTTTAGCCAAAATTCACATTTAGAAAATTTGGCATAAAGTTGCTTCTCCCGTAGTGTCTCCAGAACAAGTATCAAGTGCTCTTCATGCTCTTCTTCACTCTTTGAGTAAATCAAGATGTCATCTATGAACACAATCACGAATCGGTCCAAGTATTTATGAAATACTCGGTTCATCAAGTCCATGAATGCCGCCGGGGCGTTTGTTAGCCCAAACGACATAACAAGGAATTCAAAATGCCCATACTTTGTGCGGAAAGCACTCTTTGGTATGTCATCTTCCTTAATCTTCAATTGATGGTACCCCGACCTCAAGTCAATCTTCGAAAACACGGTTGCCCCTCGTAGTTGGTCAAACAAGTCATCAATTCTAGGCAAAGGATACCTATTCTTGATTGTGACCTTGTTCAGTTGACGATAGTCAATACACATTCGAAGTGTCCCATCTTTCTTTTTCACAAAAAGAACTGGTGCTCCCCACGGGGAGTGGCTTGGTCTAATGAAACCGTTATCCAAAAGCTCTTGCAATTGGGTTTTCAACTCGTTAAGTTCAGCGGGTGCCATACGGTATGGCGGTATTGAGATTGGTTTGGTACCCGGCTCGACCTCGATCACAAATTCAATCTCTCTGTCAGGTGGAAGCCCCGGTAGGTCTTTAGGGAAGACATCCGGATACTTACAAACCACCCTCACATCATCGATGTTCGTTTTTTCTTTGGTTTTGTCAACCACGTATGCTAGATATGCGTGGCATCCCTTTCTCATCATACTTCTCGCTCTCACGGCGGATATGATACAGCTATTTGATCTCCCTCGATCGCCCTCGAAGCGTAGGGTCTCCCCATCATTGCCTTCGAGTTTAAGAACCTTCGTGTAGCAATCTACCCTAGCATGGTTCCTTTCTAGCCAATCCAACCCTAGGATTGCATCGAATTCAATCATGCTCAGCGGTACGAAGTCACACGTCAAGGTTTGACCATTAACTTCCACCCCACAAGATGGATAGTAATGAGTTGTTTCCACGTCATCCCCTAGTGGTGTTGATACCACTAAGGTTTGCATCAATGGTGCGGATTGCACTTCCAAACTCTTGGCGAACGCTTCATTCACAAATGAACGTTGCGCCCCGGTATCGATAAGGATTCGCGCATCCTTCCCATTAATCTTTAGTGTCCCTACATTCATGAACCATGTAAGACATCTTTCCTACCCTCCCTACTCATTTAGAGAGGTTTATTATGTTCACACACGTGTTTGGGATCAAGAACGGGTCTTAACGTTGCAATACGGCGCGAAAAAGTCGACTTTGGGCTGTCCAGGAGGTACGCACGGCGTGCCTAGGAGGTACGCACGGCGTGCGTGTCTTATAACCTCAAAACGGAGCTACTGCCACCAACGCACGGACCAACGCACGGGCAACGCACATCCGTGCGTATAGCAATTTCTTCCTGGTTGCTACTGCCACCAACGCACGGACCAACGCACGGACAACGCACGGCCGTGCGTATAGCAATTTCTTCCCGGTTGCTACTGCCACCAACGCACGGACCAACGCACGGACAACGCACGGCCGTGCGTATGGTCCAGCCTGGTGTGCGTTGGCGGAAATCAGCCGTCTTTCGCCCGATTTCGCTCCGTTTGATCCCAAAATTTCGTGCAATGATCCCAACGATTAGTAACCTTAATTTATGGACTAATTAAGGATAAAACACTAGTATACGGGAGGCAATACCTGCAACGGAATCCGGGTTAGCTTGAGCATCCACCTCTGTCATCGCATAGACCCTAGCTTGGGTCCTTCCTTGGTTCACGGATGGCGCATTGCTCGTGCTTGCTCCCCCATGTCCCCTGCTCCCTTGAGAAACCTCGGTTTGGTTTTCATTTCTTGTAGTTCCACCACTTGACCCCGAAGTTTGGTTTTGCACAATTTGTGGGCAGCTCACTCTCGTGTGCCCGACCTCTGTGCAATGATAGCACTTAGGAGGGTCGTGACACTTACCCGAGTGGTGTTTCTTGCAATTGTTGCACCTAGGTACCCTCGGACCCTTTGACCTCGAGTTCTGGCCACCCGAGACCCGACTCCACTCAAGTGATAGTGTCTGCGCCCTGAAGGTTTTGTCACCCTCAACGTTTGTCCTTCTTGAAGGTCTTGCCTAGCTTGGCGTTTTTGTATAAGCCTCACACGTTCACGTTGAAGCCAATCTATGACCATGCCCATTTGTTCAATGGGTGCACCATCAAGGTTCTCATCACTCAAATCATCTCCCTCGTCACCCGAAGCCTTGAGTGTTTCAATTTTGCTATGACAAGGTGATTCTTCATTGGTTCTAACATGACCGCCACTCACGATTTGAGCTTCTAGAATTTCGTGAACCTTTATTCCTACGGGCTTTTCTCCTTTTCTCGGTTGGCATGCCCGATTCCACCCGGTGCAAACCCTTCCGAGTTCTCCCTATTCATAGTACCACAATCACCCTCCATCACTGAAAGAAATAATTGGAATGAGTCATTAGACTCGTTTCAAATGTCAACTGACAGATAGGTACTTAAGACATCTCTTGGGCCAAGTCGCCGCCATACCAATCGTTAAGGGCGCCATCTTAACAATTAGAGACCTTGCAACTCAAACACCAAAAGTTCTTAAGTACAAAACGTTTTTGCTCATGGTTTTCAAAAAAAAAACATTTTGAAAAGAGAATTTTGAGACTTCATTATGAAGTTTATGGACTAAGTCTCTGATACCAACTTAATTGTCACGCCCCGGACCTATCCGGACACGTCAACAACCCGCCGTACAATACGAATAATCAACCGCAGTCCAACACATTCATATTATACAAGGCGTCTTGAATATCATTCACACATATACATCCATAAACAAACATAATAAGTAATTCATAACGCAGTGGAAACATTGTTTAAAACAAGAGGGCCACACAAGGCATTTCATGAGCACGCAGGCTCCATAGTAAAATGTCCATGAGCATGTTTAGAAAGGTTTAAAAACAGAATGGAGGAAGCACGAACCAAGTCTTCCCTCCTATATGATCTCTCGAGCAACGAGCACAGGAAGCAAGCTCTAGCCTCAACCTGAAAAATGGTGGTGGGACGCCCCCGAAGGGGTCAGCACTCTATAGGGCTATAAAGTGCTGGTGTGGCAGGCATCTAATAGATATACAACAAGTATTTCACACACAAGACCCTCAAATAGGGTGATAATATAGTATAGGCCGTAATCCCAGATTACCCCTTTCAAAATACATACTTACTTTATATAAAGTCAAGTAGTCGGCTCAAAGGCCCGTGTTTGTTATAAAACATTTCCCAAACCCCGTGACTAATAGTCACGACAATACATAGGGTCCAACCCTAATATAACTTCTCATTTCTAGAGTTAGGCTCGAGTACATCATCATGCACTCGCATCATAGATCTCCTACTTCATATAATCATATCATAGATCTCCTACTTCATGTATTCACCCCATAGATCTCCTACTTCATACAATCCCACCATAGATCTCCTACTTCATATAATCACACCATAGATCTCCTACTTCATATAATCACACCATAGATCTCCTACTCCATACAATCACACTTGACACTTGAATCTTATTCAAGTTCATCACAAACAACTCAAACCTTAAGTTTGATTCTATCAACATTTTGAACAATCCTTAACTAGCATCACAATACTATTAAGATTATTCCTACAACTCATTTATCATAAATGGTAGCCCCTCCATATCAATAGATATGTGGCAGCCTCCCATGTGCTAAGCATCATCATGAAATTATACATTTACATACACATAACATTCATACATGAGTTGGAAGGTCAATTTACCATATTAGCATACTTTTATCTCACATGACTCCATATTCATCAATATGGTTTCAATTCATGGTCAAGTCCATTACTTATCATTCATATCATGTTCAAGCATATTTATTCACAAAAACATGATTCAAGCATTTAGGTAATCTCATGCATAACCTACAAGTTGTAAGCAACTAGATGTCGGTCCTCACCTCAAATGAGCTTTAAAACCTTCCTTCTCGATCCAATGACCAAAGCCTCGGCCAAGGAAGATTGAGAACTGGTTCCTTGCTTGAAAATGGGTGTTAAACAGCTTCCTCAAGTTGCTATTTCAACCCCTAATCGTTGATACGAAAACAGCCCCTAGAACGGGTGTTTTCCGGCTAACTCGATTCCTAGTTTTCCAATATTTGCTTTAGGTTAGTATCTAACCTTTACATCAATAAAATAACTTTTCAAGGACATATTATACACTTGGATTAGTGTACAATAGTCCCATCAATCGTTCATATCATTTGGAAAATGAATGGAAAGGATTTGGGGTTAACAACTCACTTTAGAAGAGTAAATCCGTTTCTGCGAGGTTGTGTTTTGCTCGGACGATTTGGAAGCCTTCCTCTACTCCGATTTATGCAAACCAGACCTTCACGGATTCCTCGTCTTGAGAGCTTTCTTTTGGTATCTCACACGACTTAATTGGATTGGTAAAACTCGAGATATCAACCAAACAGTCTCAGCACTCTCACAGCTCAAATTCACAGACCACTGCTCGCTTCAGATCGATATTTGGATGATTACTCAATCCTCTCGAACAGAGACCACTCAATTATGAAAATAGACTTCAAAGGCTATCCAAGGACACCTTATACACCTCATTTGGACGAGTACAACTCTCAAAATGAAGGGAGACAAAACAGCACACCTGTTTGTGCGAAAACAGTGGTGGTGGCCCCAAAATTTGATTCCAATTGTGTCATGGGCAGTGCTTCTCCATGTGGTGCGGCCAAGGTGAGTCTTCTCACATATTTTCCTTGTCTTTCAGGTACTAATATCATGTGGAGTGGTTCCCAATTGATCCCATTAAATTTGGGGTCCCAAATATCTACCAATACTTCCAAAAATGGGAAGATGGGTCCTATTGTTTTATCTTTGTCAAAAATGTCTTTTTGTACTCATCCTAATTTACTTAGAACAAGTCAACTTCCTAAATCACATTATTGATCTCCAATATGTGTAGGCTCGTCCCAATAATTTACTTGATGAATATTATAGAAGGAAAATCATACTCCCATTATTTAGCTCAATAAGGCCCAAGGTGGGGTTATAGGCATTTGTATTCTTCCTTAATCATTCAATCACTTATTTGACATTTGTCATACGTATTATTGGGCTCTTTTATTTATTAATAAGTCCCGAACAAGTATTTGCGAAACCCGACACTAGTGTACGAGTTTGAACAGTACGATATTCAACCATGCACTACGTAGAACATTAATCGTTTTACAAATTGTTCGGGAATAAAAAATCCAATACATAAACTTTGAATATCTAAATCAAATCTCCAAGGACATTCGGGTGCGGTGTCACACGAGGTATCCGGACAACCTGCCCAATCAGCATCCGAATATGCCAAAATACAGATGGGACATGTAGAACTCTGAAGCCATAGTCCATGATCAATGGTACCCTGTAAATAACGAAATATGCGCTTGACAGCAAGCATGTGAGTGGTGCGTGGGGCATGCATGAATTGTGACACTAAATGAACTGCATAGGTAATATCAGGTCTTGTCAAAGTTAAATATTGTAATGCACCTACCATACTACGATATTCAGTAGCATCAGCAAGAAGTTCACCATCGGTGAGAGAGAGAGTAGTGCGAGTGGCCAATGGTGTACGTACAGACTTGAGAGTGTGTAAGTGAAATCGGAGAAGAAGATCAGAAACATATTTTTGCTGAGATAGAAAAATTCCCTTAGAGTTACGAACAGCCTGAACTCCCAAAAAATAATGAAGATTACCAAGATCTTTCATTGCAAAACATGAGGCAATTCTACCAATAAAGGAAGACACAAGAGATGGAGAATTACCAGTAATAATAATATCATCCACATATAAAAATAAATAAATGACTGACTGACCATGACGATATATAAACAAGGAATTATCAGACTTACTACACACAAAATTATGAGTAAATAAAAAGCTGTTGAAACGATGAAACCATGCCCGCGGGGCTTGCTTAAGACCATAAATAGCCTTTCGCAGACGACAGACATGATGAGGAAAGTGAGGATGAACAAAACCCCGCGGTTGACGCATATAGACTTCCTCTGTTAGATGACCATGAAGAAAAGCATTTTTCACATCCAGCTGACGCATAACCCACCCAAAAGAAACAGCAAGAGTAAGAACAATACGAACTGTGGTGGGTTTAACAACTGGACTAAAAGTCTCAGAAAAATCTACACCAGCCTGTTGATTAAATCCTTGAGCAACCAAACGTGCTTTATGACGCTCAATGGACCCATCAGAGTGGAATATAGTCCATTTAGACCCAACCACATTTTTAGAGCTATCAAATGGAACTAAATCCCAAGTATTATTAGAGATAAGCGCATTAAATTCATCTGCCATTGCTTCACGCCAAATTAAATGTTTTTGTGTCTCAGAGTAACATGTCGGATCTGCTGTATTAACAACGGTGTTTAATGTAAAAATTGATTTTGGTTTAAAAATGCTGGATTTAGCCCTGGTTTGCATAGGATGAACATTCAATCGGGGACTGACTGGTCTGTTAGAAGAGGAAGTTTCTGGGTTGGTCATTTGATACTGGATGCTGGCCGAGGGTGGCAGAGAGGAGGAACTAAAGGACGGAGTAATCGGGACTGAAGGTGTGGGAGAAAGTTGGGTGGCTGGGATGGGAGAGTAGGTGCTGGCCGAGGGTGTAGCTGGAGAGCTGCTGGCCGAGGACTGGCTGGTGGCATGATCTGGCAGCTGAAATGGAGTGCCATGGTCTAGGAAGTGCTGGTGCGGTGAGGGTGATGGTATGACTGGTGTGGCCGAGGGAATTATCTGAGGTGGAGGTAATGTTGACCGTAAGGTATTAGTGAGAATAAACTGGGAATGGTCAGGGGAAGATGGTGACTCAGGGGAGGAAGACATTAATGATGTAAAGGGAAAATTGTTTTCAAGAAACCGAACATGACGACTGACATAAACTTTACCAGACTTAGGTTCCAAACAACGATACCCTTTATAACCAGATGCATAGCCAATAAATACACAGTGAACGGACCGGGCTGAGAGTTTGTTAGACGAAGAGGCAGAAATATTAGGAAAACATGAACAGCCAAACACCCGCAAAAAGGAATAATCAGGAGATTTTTGAAAAAGGCGTTCATATGGAGAAGATCCACCAAGTAATGGAGAAGGTAAACGATTAATAATAAATGCAGCCGTAAAAATTGCATCAACCCAGAACTGACCCGGAATAGAAGCTTCAAGAAGCATAGTCCTAGTGAGTTCTAACAGATGGCGATGTTTACGTTCAGCGACCCCATTTTGTTGGGCTGTGTCAGGGCAGGATTTTTGAAAATAAATGCCATGAGTGTCAAAAAATTGCTGCATATTAAAATTAACAAATTCACCTCCTCCTTCACTTTGAAAAATTTTAATTTTTGTATTAAAAAGATTTTCAGTCAAGGCTTTGAAATGTTTAAAATGCTGAACAACCTCTGCCTTTGCACGCATGGGATATAGCCAAGTATAGCGAGAAAAATCATCAATAAAACAGACATAATATTTAAATCCCAAATTAGATAAAATGGGAGATTGCCAAACATCAGAATGAATTAATTGTAAAGGCACGGTAGAATTATGACTAGCATCCGTAAATGGTAAACGTTGAGATTTGCCTAAGCGGCAAGAAATACAGTCATGAGAAAAACTAGAGCTACTACATATATGGTGCTGACTCTGTAAAGTACGTAAAATAGAGGTGCCACAATGGCCTAATCTACGATGCCAACTTGGGCCAGACGCAGTGATGGAAGACAAAGCAAATGGTGTTTGAGAGCTGAGGCTGACTGGATATAGATGACCCTGACTAGGAGCTTGAAGAAGGACCGTCCCCGAAATTTTGTCCTTAACAAAAAAGGAATTTTTATCAAAAATTACAACACAGTTGTTATCAGCACAAAGTTTTTGTATAGATAATAAATTAAATTTAATGTGAGACACATGAAAAACAGATTTTAACGTGAGAGGACGACTGGAAGAATTTAAATGAACATCCCCTATATTAGCAATGGGAAGATTAGAGCCATTAGCAACACTAATAGAAAGCGGTCCAGTATAAATTGATTTATTAACTAAAATACCTTCCGTAGGAGTCATGTGAGCCGAAGCCCCCGAGTCAGGGTACCATAAAGCAGGATTTGATTCCCCATTAGAAGTAAATAGAGCTGGCGCAGTAGGCGGATTATAACGAGATGGACATTGAAGTGCAGAGTGACCTGCAGAGAAACAAAGTTGACAGACAACAGGCGGTGGAACAGACCCGAGAATTCCCTCGCCCGATGAGAAACCTGCAGAGCTAGCGTGAGTATCATGAATAAAGTAGGGATTAATATTTAAAGTTGACAAAACATAATTACTTGCAGAACCTGAAGTGTTAGCACGAGAAGAATGCACCCCCTGAAACGAAGCCTGTTGTGGACTGAATGCTGGCGGAAGAAAACCTGGCTGACCAAGCCCTTGCTGCCCGGTGCCTGAGTTTGACTGTGGACCGGTGTAGGGAGCCTGAAGACCAGCCGGCTGCTGTGCACCAAAGAACGGTGCCGCCTGCTGTGGGTATCCTCTGCCGCGACCGTTGCCACGGCCTTGCCTGCCGCGTCCCCTTCCGCGACCTCCCCTTCCTCGATTAGCATAGGCAGCCTGTGGTGGACCTCCTGCGGCTGCAGCAACAAAAGCTTGATGTCCAGCGGCAGCTTGTTGTCGTTCAGAAAGAACGCGCTGCTCTTCCTCCATGAGACGTGGTTGCAAAATGTCAAAGGGAAATGCTTGAGGAAACAAGGAGACAGTAGTGATAAGGGAGCGATACTCCGGTCCCAATCCAGCTAGAACAGATTCAAGAAGTTCCTTTTCCGAGACGGGGGAATTAATAGCAGCAAGGGGATCCACTATATTTTTTATTTCTCTCAAGTAAGCCTCCATAGACTGAGTCTCTTTCTTCTTTATGGTTGACAATAATCGTTTAAGTTCCATACACCGGGGTAAACTAGCAGACATAAATCGAGTCTGAAGTCTAGCCCAGATAGCAGCGGAATGTTTTAAATCATAAACATCAATTAACACATCCCGAGTTAATGTAGCAAACAACCAACATCGAATTGTTTGATCTACCCGTGGCCAATAGTAGTACTCGGAATTGGGAACCTGACGATTTGCAAAATCAACGGTATACATAGGAGGTACCTGAATGGAGCCATCAACAATGCCAAACAAACCTTGAGACACCAAGAATGATTCGAACTGAGTGCGCCAGGTGAGATAGTCTTCTACAGCCTTCAATTTAATGGTGACAATTTGAGTCACCGTGGTAATATGAGATACTGATTGAGCAAGAGCAGACATTGGAGAACCAAAACCCGGCTGATCCATCGGACGGAGCACACCTGGAGACCCAGAGAACGTGGAACCAAAGAATGAAGAAACGGGAACCCGAGGACTGGAATACATCGGTTGTTGTGGGTGAATTGATGGCTGCGGCTGCAATTCTGAAAAACTTGACGGCCTTGTCGAAACAAAAGGGGGATTTACGGCCATGGGAAATATAGGTGGTGGTGGAAAATTAGAGAATAAAAGGGACGAAGTTGGCCGGAGCAGGGGGGACTCAGTCTAGGCAGAGAGATGTGCAGCAGAAGAAGTAAAAATTACTCCTTGCGAGGACCTCGAGCTGGAGGATGGTGTTGAGAAATCTGGCGCCGAAGAACCTGCGGCTGCGGCAGATGAGGTGATCACCGCGGAGCTCATGGCGTTGGAAGCCATAGCCGCTGAAGAGGAGGCGGACGAAGTCATCAGCCACGATTAGGAAAAATAGAGAGAGAGAGAGAGAGAGAGAGAGAGAGAGAGAGAGAGAGAGAGAGAGAGAGAGAGAGAGAGAGAGAGAGAGAGAGAGAGAGAGAGAGAGAGAGAGAGAAATTAGGGTCTGGCTCTTGATACCATGTGAAATAATGGGAAAGAGTGCTCCAATAGGAGCCCTGACAGATATATTTATATTAAATAAGAGTTACCAAAAATACACAAGGATGCCTAAATTATATTAACTATTATATACTCCCTCCGTCCCCAATAAGTTTGCCAAGTTTGACCGACACGAGAAATAATAAAGTAAAAACTGTGTGGTTGAAGTTTGTGCAGAGGAGAGAGAATGAACTTGAACCACAAATTCTTTACTTAAAAGGGAAAGTGACAAAGTTAATGTGACATCCGAAAAAGGAAAGTTGACAAAGTTATAAGAGACGGAGGGAGTATGCTTAATAAATTGAAAAGAGCCTTTTCGTTGTTATTTTCTCTTCGAACGATGAATGCATAACGTTCAACATACTTAATGGCCCATTAATTAAGGCCAAAATTAAGTGTTTGAGGAATGGAAGTGAGACAATATAGGTCTTTAGGTACGAAAATATAAAAAAAGAAAACGTTATTTTGGCTACTCGTCGACGCCGGACGGAGCTATTAACCTAATTAGCTAGTTCACTGGAATCACCACCACTCGTTAACTTTCAGCAAAGCTTGAGTCATTCACCCGCATCGTCAAGACATTCAATTCTCCACCTATGGAGTAAATGCAATTAAATTTTCTAGGCAAAATTGTAACTTTAGGCCTGCGTAATCTTCGATTGTGTAGTTGTTAGGGGTAAAATACATGGTACAACCGGCTGTACCGTGCGCACGGTACAGCCGGCCCTTTTTTGGCTTTTACGCTTCCTTGCCTCGCACCAGAAGAAGATCCAGTTTCACACCTGAAGCCTCGCATCAGAAGAAGAAGATCCGGCTCCGCTTCATCGTTCGATCTAGATAGCAAAGCCCTGCCCAAAAACCTTTTCTTGATTTCAGTTTGTTTGAATTTCGATCTGTAGTGCTTGGAGTTGTGAACAACGACTTTATATTGGGTTGTGCCTGGTATGAAGCATCTGCGAATTGAGTAATTGGGGGTGTTGACTCAGGTGTTGTAAGAAGACAGTGTTGCTGAAGTGGGAAATTAACCTATGTGTGTAATACTGATTTTCAATGAAAAAGGGTCAAACACATTACAACTGAGTTTTATGTTAAACTCAAATGAGTATAAGGCTTAAAATCAATGAGCACACACAAATGAGTATAAAGCTTAAAATCAATGAACACACATAAATAAACTTTTGAATTTTTTATACTCATTTGTGGGTTATGTATGCTCATTCAATCTCAAATGAGTTTTATATTAAACTCAAATGAGTATACGCCTAAAAGAAATGAACTCACACAAATTAATATTGAACACATTGAAAATGAGTTTTTATGAATGTAACGCGCAAAATGAATGAGCATACACATATGAACTTTTGAATTTTTTGATACTCATTTTGTAAGTTATGTATGCTCACTAGGTACTACTTTATGCTCATTTTAAAATGTTTCACATTTCAAACGTAAAAATACTATATTAGATTCACATATTGAAATTACTTGAAATTGATTATAAACATAATTTAAGAATTTTTTATTAACGAAATATAATAAAAAGAAACTGAATTAGAAGATATGATGCAGATATCACTGGTGCTCATTGTTAGGCTCCTAATACTCAGAAAAACAAACTCAATGCTCATCCAAATTACGTCAATGCTCATTTAATAGAACCGATAAACTTCATCAAAATTACAAAAGTGCCACCGGCTGTACGGTGCCAGCCGTACAGCCGGCTGTATGGTATACGCTTCCGTTGTTAGGATGTTTTTACTTGGGACTGTAATTTGCTGGTCTGGTCTGATCTGGTTTGGTCTGGGTTTTTTGTATTTTTATAACCATTCAAGTCTGGTCTGGTCTGGTCTGAGACAAATTACAGTCTAAGTAAAAACATCCTTAGTCGTGTAATTATATTCAGTTGCCTCCGATAACTAATAAATGTCTATAATTTAAGAACATTTTCACCGGAATGTCCACTTTCTGACCATAAATTCACCAAAAAATGTCATTGGCGTTGATTTTTTTTGCAAGAAAATATACTTTCCAATGAAAAAGTTCTTAAATTCCAAGTAAAATTAAAAAACTAATAATGAGTATTACCGAAAGTTACATAATTAAAATTGCAATTCTCCCAATTCTCCACATATGAGATTAATGCACAAAAGAACCTTACTTATTTGTATTTTGATACTTAAACACTTAAAAGAATACTACCTCCGTCCCTGAATTTACTTCCAAAATAAAGTGGCACGCGGATTAAGAAAGTGGGAATTGTGTGGTGGAGAGTTGTGCAGAGGAGAGAAAAATGTTGTGAACCACAAATTCTTTGCCAAAAAAGGAAAGCGAAGTTCTTTTTGGGACGGACGGAAAAAGAAAGTTGGAAGTATTTTCAGGGACGGAGGGAGTAATAGATATTAGTAAGTATCAGTACCATAGCTACATATACTGATATACATGTTTGAAACAACAATACTATTCATACTATTCAAATTTCCGCGCCAAAGTTTTATGCGTAGAGTCCAATTCGTTGATGCATGGATAAATGTAATGTATAATGGACTGTACAAATAGAACTTTGGCCCACCTCGTACGTATAAAAATTTTGGTAGGAAATTTGAATCGTAACACTAGTTGAAACATTTAAATAATATTGCAGTACTAATTTGTTTCATTTAAGAGTTGATGTATTGTTGTAACAATACGAATAATTAAGATCTCGTTTGTGAATTTGGTCCTCCACCTATGGATCATTGGTTAATTAAATAAGTTATTCATTAATCTAGCTGATGCCTGATGAATCGAACTGGATGAATATAAGCATATAAGGAAGGATATCAATGGATTTCTCCTGCCCAGCAAGGCAGCAAGTAATGCTCAACGAAAGGGGAGAGAGGAGCGGCGAAGGGAAACCCTAGCCGCCTCCTCCTCTTCCTTCCTTCTTTTCTTCTCTTCTTTTGACTTCAATCATGGAAAAAGTCTCGTTTAATCGGTATTTTTAGTTCTATCTATACGTTTATTTCCTAGCGTTGTCTAGAGATATTATTTTCGGTGGCGAAGTGTCGCTCACAAGATCTATATTCCCCGCCATCATCGGTTGGGTGTTCTTGTGTACTAGTAAGAAGTTTGTATTGGCTTCTTTAACAATCATGAATCAGGATTTCTTCTGCATCGATATAGAGGCCGATCACCCCCCCCCCCCTCCTGAACCACCGTTGATCCAGGAAGATGACATTGGATGGATTGCTTTCTTTCTGGTGGTTGGTCAACCCAGAACAATTTCTGCACTTGGCTCCTTACTGGTGGCTGGAAAAACCGGAAAGTTCAATAAATCCTTTTCGGTGGCTGGTCAAGCCGAACCCATTTTGAGTAGCATGAGCAGACACACTACAGTACGAGTCAACATTGTTGCAGGGTTAGCGAACATGAATGCTTTTATATGACATTTTTGTTCTTTGTCTCACCCTAATGTAGTATTGAACGCTATGATTGTAATGCTTCGACTTTTAGTTGTTATGTTTCTTGCTAAGATCTGATTATCAATAAAATGGTTATTTGATTTAAAAAAAAAAAAAGAATGATACTACCTCTGTCCCCCTAAGTTTGGAACAAAGGGGTGTGTTGTGGTTTTTAAAAAAAAGTAGAATTGTGTGATTGGTATTGAATTGATAAAGTGTGAATAAAGTAAGAATGAATTCTAGCCACTCAAACATTACCCAATATGGTATGAGACAAATTTAATGGGACAGACGAAAAAGGTAAAACGGGACAAACTTAGAGGGACGGAGGGAGTATTAATGAGTTGTTTTGATTCAAATAAATCCATCAATATGTCTATCTATATAAATACAGCAAACAATACGACCAATAATAAAACATTTAATGATCTCTAAGCAATTGTTGTGGATCGATTTCTTTCCGGCTCAGGTCTCCAACCCTTTTGCTATACTCACACACACCGCTCTAGGCTAGACCACAACACCTCACCAAGCTTGTTCTCTACCACTAAGGTATTCTCTCCCTCTGGAATATCTCACGCAGGCTACCTAAACATGGAAGAAAGGAGCTAGCTAAATAATACGCTGGCCTACACAAAGGACACTCATGGGTGATGCAAAGACAAGGAGGACTGCAGCGGACAACTCAAAGGGGTCACTCCATATAAGTCAAAATGGCCATATTATTGGTTAGGAAAGATTCAAAACAAGAGGTATCAAAATGAAAGTAAACATCGCGTGCAAGTCAATAATAAAGTGGAAGACAAGGCTTGGTAGGACCAATACCTCCAACAGCAATAAATACAAAAATATGAACTCACACATAAAATGAACTCGACAGGACGACTCTGAATCATATATATGTATCTTTTTCTTCAACTTACAAACGCAAAACATGAATTCCGGTCTTCCCCATTTCATCAATAATAATGAAAAGTAAAATAAAACGCACAAATATTATCAAATTTCAAAAATAATGAAAAGGAAAATAAATGGACTATGGGTTGGGAATAACATGATCCTGCTAATATGAGAGAAAATACTTCTACTATTTTCAAGATCAGAAAAACCAAACATAAGGGCTCTCAAAAAACACCTCACATATATCACAAGAATATTTTAATTTTAACTCTACTTGGTTGTGATATGATGATCTATGATCTGATTTACTTGATGATAGAAAGACTCTACAAGCTTGCTATCTATGGTACCAAAACTAGGTACTAGGAAGGTGGAAGGAAAGTTGGATTAAACATGGTTGAGCAAATTTCACTTGTCATTCTTGGATATGGAGGAAATATCATGAAAGCGAGAAATTGGTTTCTTCAATTTGCTTGTACTTGGATATATCATGCATGGAAATTGAATTTTTCATTATGCAGTAGGTTTGATCATATTAGTCACTTGATAAAAACTTTACTAGTTTATTTATTGGGCTAATTAAACTAATATGATGGTAAGGAGGAAAAAGTAAAATAATAACGGTGGATAAGTTCCATTCTATTCATTTCGAGATGTTCCCAACTTGTTTTTATATTGTTGTTTGATTTTCCAGGTATTCAATTCAACTTGTTTTTATATTGCTTTTTCATTTTCCAGGGATTCAATTCAACTTGTTTTTATATTGCTTTTTCATTTTCCAGGTATTCAATTCAACTTGTTTTTATATTGCTTTTTCATTTTCCAGGTATTCAATTCAACTTGTTTTTACTCCAACTATCCAACTACAATTTCATTCACATTTACAAGCTTTGGGAAGGACATGTGACATTCCCGTGAGTAGAAGTTAAGTTATCGATTGCCTTATGTAAATTATCATGCCATTATTTTTAGTTAGATTCTGTGGTACAACAATGAGCCCACCACGAACAAGTACAACAAGCTGCTTAATTTTGTTATTATTATTGCACTATCTATGAATTTGATGTAAAAAATGTAAGATAGCCAGTGAGCCACACGTATATAAGGCGCAATGCAAATGGTTGGCAACCTATATTACGAAGAGGATAATAAATCATGAAATTCACGTCCCAAAACAATTGTTAGTGTTTTTTTCTTATACCGTCTCTTTTGGCGAATGATTCTACATAGCATTGTTTGACACTTGGCAGATACGGAGTATCAGTTATCGGATAGCGAATAACGATCACGTTAGCGAATTGTCCATAACGGATTTGCTTAGCGACTGTGACTAACGGAATAAGTTGATGAATTGTTAAAAGAAACGCACAAATATTATCAAATTTTAAAAAATAATAAAAAGGAAAATAAGTGGACTATGTAGTAGGTTTGATCATATAAGTCACTTGGAAATTCTCATTCAAAAACTCTCATATTTGCAGTGTTTTTTTTTCAGCTGTTTCATCGAGTCCAAAAACGTTAGGGTCAAATTGCTATGTACTAAACAATGTTTTCACTTATGGAAAACGATTAAAGGGGTCAAACCATCATTTTTAGGCTGAAATGCCATTTTCCAAACACCCTATTTAGTCTTCATTTTAATTTAATTTACAACTTTGACAATCCAATTTTGCTTGATGCTTTACCCTAAAATATAGGTCTTCCGTCACTCTAATTTCGTCCCGTTTTATCTTTTTCGCTCGTCTCATTAAGTTTGTCCCGTAACATATTTGATAATATTTGAGTGGTTATTATTCATTCTTACTTTATTCACACTTTATCAATTCATCACCAACCACACAATTGCACTTTTCTTAAAAGTTGTGTCACACTCTCTTGTCCAAAACATAGTGGGACGGAGCCACGGAGGTAGTAAAAGGAGAGGCTAGTTTAGGTAAAAAAAAAATATACTACTTCATTTTCTTTAACTATGAGCCCCAAAGTTTTGTTACTACGCCGTAATTTAGGGTGGGGTTTTATAATTGAAGTGTAAGGATGTTTGTACCTCGATTAGAATTTTCTGGTCTGATTTAGTTTGGAAGATGTCAGGTTTCTATGTACTGCTATTTTACGATTACCAAATCTGGTCCGATATAGTTTGAGACTCAAATAAGTCTAATTAAAAATATCATAAATAATGAATGAGACAAAAATTAACTCACATGTGTGGGCGACAATCAGGGGCGGACGTACGTTTGGTTTAATGGGGGCACATGCCCCCAATAAAATCTTACTTTTCTTTGGATATAGTGTAGTTGTTCTAATTTAAAAATATAAACAAAGCTATGTGCCCCAATGAAAAATATAAAGGCCCCCATTAGCTTATATCTCTACAAGGAAAAGGCAATGAGTAATTTACTTTGTCTATACAAATAAATACCGAGTATATACTTTTACCAAGTTACAAGAGTTTTATACAGAAAATGACTAGTATGATAGGTTGTATATTTACTTACTTTTTAGGTAGTGGTTATTTAATTAATTTTAGAAATGTAAGCAGGAGAGTAGGCTCTTTATTCAAGGAACAATTCCCACTTCATTGATGCTCTTTTCCAAATTTAATTTTGTTTCAAGTTATAAATACTACTTTCATCCTCGTTATAGAAGCCCGTTTGATGACTCTAATTTTCGGCTTATTAAGCTTATCAGCCAACTTTTTAACTAAACATGCAACTTTTGATTTTGCACGTTCAAATGAGTAGTAATAGGAGAAAAGTAAGGTTGAAGTTATTTTTGAAGTTACAGTAGATGATCATTTTAGCTATTTTTCATAATTTTTTTGTTTATTTTATTTATACAATTTTAAATACAATTTTTCCATAAATCAGCCGAATCAATCAATACAACGACTTCAGTCAAAATTTTCATAAATTTCAGAAGAATCACCCTATTCAATCGATTTCAGTTTTACCAAACGGGCTCTAAGTTTGATTTATGTTTGATAATATGGTTATTAGGAAAAGTAAAATTATGTGAATAACTTTGAATTGGTAATGTAAAAATAAGTATGATTGGTTTAAAATCATACAAATATTGTCATATTTGGTATGATGTAATTTAATGGAACATAACAAAAAAGGGATAATGAGACAATTTTAGTATGAAGAAGGGAGTAGTGTGCTACGTAAAAGAAGTTATGTGCTTATCAAAATTCAATATAGTAACATTTGTCATTAATTAAGGCATGTTTTAATCAAATACAATTAAAATGATAAAAGTGTCTCACACAACCATAAGGAGAAGTGCTCAATTTTAAACTAATCTATTTAATTTTAGTACATAATAAGCATTAGCATTTGTTACAGAGTGCTACAACAAGTTTTTGATGTACATCCAGTGGCGGACCCACTTAGGGTCCCACGGGTCCCGGGACCCCGTGGACCTCCAAAACAATAACTATATATATTTATATATTTGTAATATAAAATAAACTAATTAATTATTGTATATATACAACAAAACACTAATTACACTGAAACGTTGAAGTAGTGGACCGGGAGCATGTACGTGCCAGATGCATAAGTTCCTGCGGGAGGTGCATGGATAGATTCCCCTAGGCATCTACTTTTTGCAACAAGAGATTTTTAGACCCTTTTCTTATCATGCATCTCTTTGTAGCCCCAAATTTCAGCTTTTTATTCCGTATGTTTATCATTCATTTATCTGTGTCATTATATGAATGGAAACCTATTACCCAAAGTATAATTGTACAATACACAAACTTAACATATCTTTTATGTTAAACTAAGATTGAATTATTTTTCTATTGAATAAATTTATAGAAAAGGCTGAAAAATATTTGGTGCGGCCAATTGAATATAAGTGTAAAACATCCAGACATTAAATCTAAATAAACATTTAACCTTTACGTAATTAATGTGCGCCTTTATTCAAGAAAAATAAAGTTTATATTACATTTGTAAAAATAAGACCGGATTAAATTATCTTGAACTTCTAAAACAATATTTTTCAAAATTCCAGATATACAATATCGGTGTCACATGAAAGATCAAACAAATTATTTACTTTGATATATTTTCTTACAAAACAGAGCACACATAAAAAAGTGTAATATTTTTAATAAAAAAAAATAGTTAGCCACATGTAATATCTTTCATTATGTACTTCAAAAGATGTACATTAATCATGGAACATTATGCTACTTTAATATTTCACTTCTTTTTTTTTTATTAATTTTTTTTATTGATTAGAGTTACATTGGAGTAGGGACCCCGTGGCTCTGATTTTCTGGGTCCGCCACTGTGTACATCAGGTGATGCCCCCAATAACAAGTTTTCCTAGATCCGCCCCTGGCGACAATTACTTTCAACAACAAAAATGGTAATTTTGTAACTACACACGCAGTATATTTTTGCAAGTCATTTTTATTCCAAATCAACAATTTGGCCATTTGGGCTGTACGAAAATGGCGTAGACAGTTAAACCGACCGCAATTTGCTTGTTTCTCTGTGTGTATGGAATAATAATGATGTTAACGGTAATTTCGGTATTCTGGCACTTCATTGCGTCTTTGTCTTCCTAAATAAAAGGGAAATGAAAGTTCTACCAGATGAATTATTCCGTTATTTTAGAAAAGAAGATTTCTTTTGAAAAGCTTCTACCTTGAATTCTGGAATTCCCCCATGCGTGTAAATGTGTAATGTCCAACAATTTTAGTATAAAGATATATGTGAATGAATTACTACTATTTCTCTAGTCGAAATGTCGAATGGGCAATCCCAAATTCAAAAAAGTTGGGAGTCCGCGTAGGCTTGGACCCGGTTCGGGCCGCCCGGGACCGGCCCGGCCCGAGATTGTGCGGGACCGGAACCGGCCCGGTTCTCGGGTTCGGGTCCGGGTCGGGCCTAGGCCCGGTGGGGGGCAGGTCCGGGCTCGGGTCTTATATTTGGCGAACCGGCCGGGTCAGGCCCAGGCCCGGGACGAATTGATTTTTTTTTTTTTTTTCATTTTTGGGGTTCCACCCGGGTTGGGCCTTATGGTTAGGAGGGGTTTGGGGGTGGGGGTGAGGGGGGTTAGGAAAGCAAAAAAAAAAAAAACGGAGGCCCGGCCCGGACCCGGACCCGGTGGCTACCCGGGCCGGTCCCGGGCCTTCCTTCCCAAAAAAAAGCCCGGCCGGGCCTGGCCCGGAACCGGCCCGGCCCGGGTCCATGACTAAGTCCGAGGATGAACAAGGAGTAGTATTCTCTTGATTCACAAATTAATTGAGAATAAAAACAAACAAAAAAACAAATTTGATTGTACTTAGAAATCTGGCAATGAGATGATCTTGAGTACAAAGCAAGAATAACCAAACTAACCACTCCCAAATCATACTCTCTTAATCTATAATTTATCTTAGGACTGAAGTAATTTAGGTGTGATTTGTTAGTGTTTGAGGCGTTCATTCTCCCGAATAAGCAAAAGCAGTGCACCCTCCTTATCCGCCAGGGCATCTTTGAGTTTCGAGTTCTCGTCTATGGCAATGTTAGCGGCGGCTTTAGCAGCATTTGCTTCACTTATAGCCTGCTTCAATAGGTCTCTCAGTCTAACGCTTTCCCTGTGTGCATCGTCCCGTTCTTCCTCCGCTCTTTTTATACAGCTCACGAACCCCACCTCTTTCCCGTTCCACGCCAAAAGCGTTTCCTCGGCTTCTAATCTCAACCGCTCCACCGTGTTTTTATGTACCTCCATTTCTTTTCTTGCCTCCTCAACCTCCCTTTGATACCTCTCTTCTTTCCTCTTTATTCTCTCTTTCAATTTTGTGTTCTCCCGCTTCACTTGATCCAACTCCAATTGGGTTGCGCTTAGTTTGAGCTTCACGTCCTCCTTAGCCTCGATCGCTTCTCCCGCGACTTCTTTCAAGGCCAATGCCAATCCATCCATAGCCTTTTTGCTCTTCTCCTCCGCCTCGGTCGCAGATTTCAATTCGCACTTGAGCGAAGCAACCTCCTGACGCAAACTCTTGATTGTTAACGAGGCAACATTTTCACGCTCCTCTATGATCGCTTTGGGTTGGCCTGATTCCTCCATCAGCTTGATCTTCTCGTTAAGCGATTCAACTTCAAGCTTGGCATGCTCCAACGAGATAAGAGTTTTCGACTCGGAGGACTTCTTGTTCTCGAGTTCCACTTCCAACTCCTTGATTCGGCTTGTAAGATCGGACAACATTTGGCGGGACCGCGCCGCGGAAGCTTCAGCATTGCTCAATCCTTCTCTCAATTTTTCTTCAGCCACTTCTCTTTCCACTGCAGCCTTGTCAAGTTCTGCTCTCAAATTCTCCATGTTTACGGATTTATCATGCAATTCCTTTTGTGTGCTGTACAAAATCTCTCTCAAGTAATTAGTCTCGTTAACCACCTGCTTCATCTCCCTAAGCTCATCAAGAGCTCGGTCTCTCTCAGCCTCTAAACATCCTAATTGCTCTCTTAACAGCTTTATCTCTTCTTCTAGCTGCCACGTCGGCATTTCCAGCACTCTACGGCTCACATTCTGTGCTCAATCAACAGATAAAATAAAGGAAAATTATAACATGCTCTTTGCCTCTTTTTGACTTTTGAGAATTACTCGGATTGGATTGAAAAGCTTGAAATCAATTGATATAAGTGTTCATAACGTTTTAAAACTTCATTTCTGTATATTTAATCAAAGTGGAATGAGATACCTCAGATGAATGACCAGAGATGGAAGGTTTCCGTTCGAGTGAAACGACGGCCTTCGAATCAATCTGTGCGCCTGGAGAATCGCCTCTGCAGAGCTTTGTTCTAGACAGGATCGACGGATTGCATTTGTTTCCAGATCTGTAAAACAAACATGATTAAGATCAGATACATTTCTAGCGCATTCATATACACATATATGTAAATGCTAATATGTATGAATGAGGAAGATGTCCAGAATTATAGATACAAACATGGCTGATTAACATGCAATTAACGGTCCAAGAGTAATCAGAATCTAGTTTGAGGTTTTTAAGTACCTTGATTTGGAAAGGACCATGTTTCCTGGAAGAATCAGACGAGAATTCCCAGGAGCAAGACTTTTCTTCTGGGTTCGGACAATTTTGGTTGGCGGGTTCTTCTTCTTCTTCTCATTCACCAACTAATCGTAACGCCAAAAAAATGCGAAAAAGAGAAATTTAGTCCAGGTTTTATCAGTGGGCCCGAAATGCAGTAATACCAAATTACCATCGCTCTAATACATACTAAATCGGAGTATATCCAATAAATATTTTACTTTATGAGCACTTCGTGGTAATTAGCTTCCAAATTTGGAGTTTCCGCTCGAATATTAAATAAAATATTTAATTCGTTACTAACATTGCTCCTTCCTCCTAAATTACGTAGTACGGAGTATTTATTTGCAGAAATTGTCTTAAATCGGAGTAAAAACGTTTTTAAATTCCAAAATAGGAGTATCATGTTAATGGATTAATTTGATAACACATGCTCTCTCTCTAGGGTTAGGCGCCTTAGCTGCCTAATGTAGCTTTTTCTTCCCAATTTGTCGTTCACCTCAGCCTTTGCAGCAAGGTTGGGACGGGAACGGAGGTGGGTGCAAACAGTGTTTCTTGGTTGCTTTCAACGAGTTCAGAGGCAGCAATCTTACTCTTGTTTCGTTCCAGTTTTGAGTCCAGTGCAGCGCTCGGTTGTAGAGAAGTAATTGGCAGGCGTTTTCTTTTGTTCAAAATCTATGGAGGAGGTCGTGGAGCTATATAGAAGAATGACTTTGGAAAAAGTATGAGAAATTACCAAATTTTTGTTTCATATGTAGAATAACGGGACACTCTGAAAAATTTTGCCCATTAAATAAGTGGATGATATTGCACTGGAAAAAAACGTTTAGTGCTGATCTTGAAGTAGGTGGAGAGGGAAAAACTAGTCCCACAAGGGGAAGTAAGTGGTTAGTGGATAAACAGGGGGTCTGAGTAAACAGATGAGGTTTTATCAAGAAGATGAAGGCATTATGAGGCAGGGTCGCGGGGGGAGTACAACTGAGTTAGAAAATAGCGGCACAAAGGAAGAGGACATGAGCAGTGCAAGGGAGGTCTCGGTTGACCAGAAGCGCAGGAGAGTCTGGAAGGATCCGGCACAGAAGGACAATCCAGGGGAGGGGATGACACTTGATAAAGCAAAAAACGGGGAGGAGGCGGGTCTGAGTTCCTAGACCTGCCTGACGTGCTCGAGAGGCTGCGGTTGAAGAAGATTTATTTGGGCGTTTATTTTCTTGTTATTTTTTATGTTTCGTTCCACGATCAGACTGGTATTTTTGGTTTTTGGTTTGTGTGCTTTTGTAAGACTCTTGCATTAGGTTCGGGTGATGAGAGTTCTGCAGTAACCATTGTTGGCTCAATTATGCCCAGTTTAGGATCAGTAAGTTATACTGCTTTCTTAAAGGTGGTTAACTTAGAGTCTTGCCCAAGGGCAGATGGTTATCGGTGGTACTCTTGTTATTTTAAACCCTTGCTGAATGCTTTTATTCTAATATAAGCCCCTTTCATTCAGGCAATTTCTGGAGTTTTTATTACTCTTATTCAGGGAATAAAAAACATGATACTCTTTTTTTAGATGAAGGGGGCTTATATTAGAATTAAAGCATTCAGCAAGGGTCTAAAATAACAAGAGTACCACCGATAACCATCTGCCCTTGGGCTAGACTATAAATTAACCACCTTCAAGAAAGCAGTATAACTCGGCGATCCTAAATTGGGCATAATTGAGCCAACAATGGTTAATGCAGAACTCTCATCACCCGAACCTAATGCAAGAGTAATACAAAAGGACACAAAACAAAAACCAAAAACACCAGTCTGATCATGGAACGAAACATAAAAAACAGCAAGAAAATAAACGCCCAAATAGATCTTCTTCAACCGCGGCCTCACGAGCACATCAGGCGGGTCTAGGAACTCAGACCCGCCTCCTCCCCATTTTTTGCTTTGTCAAGTGCCATCCCCTCTCCTGAATTGTCCTCCTGTGCCGGATCCTTCCAGACTCTCCTGCGCTTTTGATCAACCGAGACCTCCCCTGCACTGCTTATGTCCTCTTCCTCTGTGCCACTATTTTCTAACTCAGTTGTACTCCCCTCGCGACCCGGCCTCATAATGCCTTCATCTTCTTGATAAAACCTCATCTGCTTACTCGGACCCCCTATTTATCCACCAACCACTTACTTCCCCTTGTGGGACTAGTTTTTCCCTCTCCACCTGCTTTAAGATCAACACTAAACGTTTTTTTCCAGTGCAATATCATCCACATATTTCAATGCACAAATTTTTTAGAGTTTCCCATTATTCCACATATGAAACAAAAATTTGGTAATTTTTCATACTTGAAATTTACCCAGTGTCCTTCGCCCCCTTTTGTCAAAGTAGATCCCTTTTTCAGGGGTCTTCTCACATCCATCTTCACCCTAACTCTCAAGTATGAATTCCATTTTTTCTTAAAATGACTCTCATCAAAATTAATAAATTCCCCAATATAGTTACCCACTCTTCTAGCAGTGCCTACATTCATAAATTTATACGAAACATTGTGTATTGGCACCAAGAACTCTGCCTCAAACAAATTCATTTTATGTGTAATATCATTAGGGTCAACCGCCTTTAGTAATAACAACTTCCTCTCAAACAACAAAGGACCATCCTCCATCACATGTTTCATATCAACTATATGATAAAAAGTGAATAAATACCTCTTTTCATCAATTTCTTGAACTACCATTCCTTTACATGGCCTCCAGAGTGATGCAAATAGGTCTTGCACAGCCTGAATTTTGACTTTCCGATCTGTAAGGATGACACCCACCACCGGGAATTCCGCCTCTTTTGTGTTTGGGGCAAGAATCTCCTCCTCCTTCTCATCGTCAAAATTGAGATTGTTGTTATCTTTTTCCAAATCCATTCTTCTCTATTGCTCCATGACCTCCTCCATAGATTTTGAACAGAAGAAAACGCCTGCCAATTACTTCCCTGCAACCGAGCCCTGCGCTGGACTCAAAACTCGAACGAAACAAGAGCGAGATTGTTGCCCCTGAACTCGTTGAAAGCAACCAAGAAACACCGTCTGCACCCACCTCCGTTCCCGTCCCAACCTTGTTGCAAAGGCTGAGGTGAACGACGAATTGGGAAGAAAAAGCTACATTAGGCAGCTAAGGAGCCAAACCCTAGAGAGAGCATCTGTTATCAAATTAATCCATTAACATGATACTCCTATTTTGGAATTTCAAAACGTTTTTACTCCTATTTAGGACCATTTTTGTAAATAAAAACTTCCTTCGTCTCAATTTGATGGTCTCATTCTTTTGGACACAAATTTTAATAAGTGGTTGAAAGGGTAAAAGTTGTGGTTGAGATTTGAACATTAGTATGAAATTAATAAGCTTTGTTAGTTGAGGTTCAAGATATTTTCCATTGAGCATTAAACATCATTTATTGGATATTAGAAGCGTGTAATTGAGTACTTATTGAGCATTCGTAATTTATAAAATGAGCATTAGAATGAAAATCATAATTTTTTTAGTTGAGTGAACATCAAGACATTTGCATTGAGCATCAAACATTCTGTAATGACTAATGAGTATTAAAATAAAAAATAGAAAAACAGACATTAATAACTAAAATAATTTATAATTGAATAAAATTAAAGTATAAATTTTTTAAAGAAAAATAAAGAAACCTGTAAAAGCAAGAAAGGATGGAAAGAAAAGAACGAAAAAAACAAAAAAAAAAAAAAGAAAACAAAAAAAACGTAAAAGAGAAGCAAACTAAAGAGACGAGCAGGGAAGCCAGGGAAAGGAAAGAAACAAAGAAAAGAAAAACAAAAAAAAACAAAAGTGATAGGCTTATAGTTATAGTTATAGCAGCGATAGAGACGGAGAGTTATGGCGAATCGGTGATGCAGGACAACGAAACAAACAAAGGCAACGGCAGAAGGAGTTGGGCCTGTCAATCTCCATCTCCATAGCATCTGAAGCCGGAAGTGAGGAAGACGTCCGCACTTGTGCACAAAATCAGAAATTAGGGATTAGAGATTTATTGAAAGGCTTAAAGTTGCTGAATATTACAAAAATACCCGGCTGTATCATGGACATGGTACAGCCGGCTGTACGGTAGTATTTGAAACTTGTCTAAATCGTGATGTAACATATAATACGTGCAAAGTACAATTTCCCAAATTGTGTAAATTTAAGTGGATGTAAAGGGATCCAAAACAATTGCCATAGTAGCAATTTCCATGTTATGAAATTTTGTTCAGGGTTATTAGACATGAAATGTTGGATTATGAAGGTAACACATGTAGTAAGCAAAGCTTAGCCAGGTCTATCTGATTATGAATTCGAGAGGAAAAAATCAGGGGACAAGTAGGTCAACCATTTTGCTCTTGAATTGAAGCAAATAGGTCATAGGGGATCTATAATTGTGTGTTTGTGAATGAGAAGGGAAAAGGGTGAGGGATGTGTGTGGTAGCGTGTTTTATGGGTGACTAAGTGAGTGTTTGACACAGCTTCTACTTAAAAAATGCACTTTTGGAGTGATTTTGGAAAAAGTGATTCATAGTAAAAGTTGATAGTGTTTGAGAAGAAAGTGATTTTGAAAAGTAAAAGTTGATAGTGTTTGGTAAAATAAGTGTTTTTTGTGTAATAGAAAAAATAAAAGGCACTTTTCATATGAAAGTCGAGAAAAGTGAAAGTTGGTAGTGGGCTGAATATGAAAAAAATTAAAAATTTACACTAAATAAATTTAATTTTTTTTAACATGCCCAGGGCTTCAACTCACATTAGCCTATACATAGATCCTCCTTTGACAGATAATATGTTGTTGACATGAGACATAGATCTTCTCTTCTGTAGATACGTCTACATATAAAAAGAAATTGGATGGGCCCTAACGACCTTTTGACAACCTTCTAATCCAGAATTTAGCATTCGTCTGACTATCTGTTCAAAATGGATTATAAGGATCACGTGAAATATCTAAACAAGATTGGCCTGAATACAAGAATGACACGTAAACTAAAATCGAGATTAGGAGGTTTTTAATTGATCATTAGGACTCATTGCTAAGAGCATCACCAACGGTGCTCTTTTGACATTAAATTTTTTTGCCACATCATCAATTTAGAAAATTGGATTATTTTTCCATCTCCAACCCACTCTTTTACGTACGGTTTCTTTTAATCTGACCTGTATCCAACATTTTCAACCGCAAATTATATCCTACAGCCGGGTGTATGTGTACACCCGGTTATTTTGTAAATTTTAGCAACTTTAAGTCTTCGCTGCCATCCTTTTTCCTTCTCGTTGAATCATCAATTCGCTCCATACTTTTTCCTCTTCTGCCGTCATTCTCTTTTCTTTTCTCTTCCACTGCCATCCTCTTATCTTATCTTTTCAGCTGCCATCTCGTTTTCTTTATTTTCTTCCACCGCTATACTCATTCGTAATACTCAGCCGCCATACTCATCCTTTTTCCTTCTTTATTATTTTTACTCATCCTTTTACTCATCCTTTTTTAGTTTTAGTTTTTTTGTTTTATCTTTTCCTTTACCTCTTTTCGTTTCTTGATTGGTTGTTTACTTCCTTTTTTTATATGTTAATACTAAACACATTAAGAAATGAGTTTTACCTTAAACTCAAATGAGTAAAACACCTAAAAAATGAACATACACAAATGAGCTTATAAATTTCTGAATACTTATTTTGTAAATTATGTATGTTCATTTAGTATCTCTGTTATGCTCATTTTTAAAATGTTTTAACAATGCACATTTCAAAAGTCTCATATTACATTAGATTTTATAAGAGTTGATTATAGACACGAGACCACAACTCATGATACTCAATCGCATATTCTAATACTCAATAACGGGGATTTGATGCTCACTGAAAATGTCTTGATGTTTAACGAATAAAACTTACAACTTTCATATCAATGCTCATGTTGTAAGTTACACATGCTCATTTGTATAGGTCTGATGCTCATTCATCATTCATTAATACTCATGTTGTAAGTTACATATGCTCATCTGATACTCATTTTATGCTCATTTTCTAAATGTCATATCAATGCATTTTTTAAAAGTATTATTTTATGATAGACTCCTAAACCTCAACATAATAGGTTTGATGCTCATTAAAAGTTCATTAATGCTCATTCACAAGAAACTATGATTTTCATTTCAATAGCAGATGTTTGATGCTCAATTAAAATGTCGCGATGTTCAACTAACAAACCTTACTATAAAAAATAACAAAAAGAAAGCGAATCAGAAGTTATGAAGCAGATATCACGATTCTGAATATTAGACTCCTAATACTCAACAAAATAGGTCTGGTGCTCATTAAAAGTTCATCATTACTCATCCTCCTGAAGTCGTGATTTTCATCCCAATAGTGGAGATTCTCTTCTGCAATTTTGAAACAGTAAACACATGTGAGAACCACGTTTCTCACTATGGCCGATTGTTGGTGAATTACTTTTGGTTGTGAATACCATTATTTTTTGGGAGTTAAAGAAAAAAATAGAAATGACCAATATGTAATTTACGTTTGGCTGAAAAAGGACTTTGGATTTCTTATAGAGTGCTATTCTTATTTCATTTGAAGGATTATTGGTGTGTGAATGAAATCTAATATTGAATATGTGATTTATCAATTTGGGAAAAAGTATTTTGTCTTTCTTCTCTCAGTACTAGGCAAGATTGACCATCATTTCCAAAGGGGAAATGATACGATTATCCCAATCGATTCTGAAATTCGATGAGGTTGGTATCCTATCTGTTTGATTGATATTAGCTAATAGCTTATCAAACCATTCGGATGTGATTAAGTCTTTAGCTGGACCCTTGTGCTTAATAAGATTTTCCTCCTCCTCAGTCTGTAGCATATAACTTCTCTGATCGAGTAATTTGAATACTAGTATATGTCATTAGCTTATTCAAAAGGCAAATTTGAACTAATTGTGCCACAGTTGAGTGTTTATTCGAAGGTCCCCCTGAAACCCCCGAACTGAAAGACCATCCCTAATGGCGTGCTAAGAGGCATGTTACTTTGTAAATGAAAATTCATATGCAAACTAAAAACTACACATGAATATAAAAAACACACTGCAAATGGAATTACATGCTAATGAGTAATGGCTTAAACAAAATTGCAGAGCATGATTGTAAAAAAATCCACTGTAAGATGTGGGATGTAATTTTTAGATTGACATTACTTTCAAACCTCAACTTTCCGGCGCAATTCCTCTATTTCAAGCTTTTGTTTCTTCAGTAATGCAGCATTTGTCAATATCTATTATTAAAAAAAAATGAACTAAAATCAGCTCTATATCCAACTGAAAAGTGTAATCTACTATTTACTTAAGTGTTAGGATTTTAATAAAAACGGAACCTTGCAATGCTATCAATTAAGTAGTTTAGAATGAACTACTTATGCTTCACTGGATTCCACTCCATGGTTTATTAGTTTAGAATGAACTAGTTATACTTCACTCTATTTTAATGATATATATGCTACTATTTGGATTCCATCAACTGTGATGGATGTAAAAGTATCATAATAACCTCTTGCTCCATATTACTTTGTTTAATTGTTATGGTACTCATGACTACATTTATTTATCAAACAGCATAAATGGATTCACAAGACTCGGCTGAGTTTACTAATACTACACAGCCTGCTAGTTACCCCATGCCCTCAATGAACATGAACCAATATAATCCTTCATCCAATTACACCATGTCATTTCACGGTGCGAACCAATTCAACCCATCTTCTGCCTACTCTATCTCACCTCGCAATATGAACCAATTTACGCCACCCATCTATCATGTTGATCCTAAAAGTGGAACCTTTCCTTTCCATACCCATCTATCATGTTGATCCTAAAAGTGGAACCTTTCCTTTCCATATTGAGCAGCATAACTCACATCAGTTCTCCTACCAAGAACTGCTCAATACACCCATAGTGACCTCTCAAAGTTGTGAGCCCATCAAGGCATCAAAAAAGAGAGCTAAAAATGCCCAAAACTCTAATACTTCTCAATCTTCTACTCCCCAGCCTTCCATTATTAAAAAAGATTGGTCTATTGAAGAGGAGGTTGCACTGACAGAGGCCTGGCTTCATATATCTGTGGATGCTGATGTAGGAAATAATCAGAAGTGCTGCCATGTGGAATCGCGTCCTAGAAGTTTGGAAGTGGAAAATGGGGCCAACTCACAAGATATCAAGAAACAACAACCTGCATTGTCATTGGCACCTAATACGAACCTGTGCAAGTAAATTTGTTGCGAAGTATGAACAGTTGGAACAACGTCCACAAAGTGGTTCAAATAAGGATGATTTGGTAAGAGTCGTGTTATATTTCAGCACTTGTTATTACAATTTTATATTAAAGCACTTATTACAATATAATATATGATTTTGCAAGACCAGTGTATCAATTATTTAATTTAAAGCAAGGAAACTTTTCAAACATATGCCACTCCATGAATGTATTTTTAAATGTGACTTATTATGCATGATACACTTTCATTAGGTGATCAAAGCATTACACTTGTATGAAGATTTTTATGCAACTCCATTCAAATTTCTTCATTGTTGGAAAATATTGATCAAGAATCCAAAGTGGTGTTCACACAGTTTCATACAAAGGCAGGTGCATCTAACAAACAAAGTTCAGATAATGCATTCACCAACATTGAATGAGTGCTCAAGCACTATGCTTGCAGATCTTACACCATCAAAAGAAACTGACCCAGATGGAATTGTTCGACCACAAGGAAGGAAAAATTGTAAAGACAAAAAAACGCAGGTTAAATGAAGAAAAAAGTGTGGTGGATGCCTTGAATAAGTTGCAATCAACTTTGGAGAAACAAGTTGACGTTAATCGAGCAAACATGCAAACGAGAGAGAAAGTGTTGATGAAAGAAATTGAATTAAAAGAAAAGGCTCAAAGGAGACAGTACCAGAACCGTATTATGAACCAAGATTTGAGAAAGCTGTCACCATCAGTTAGAGCTTCTTATGATGTTATGCAGGATTTTTTTTTAAAGAATGGGAAAGTGATGGTCTTTTCTAATCTAAAAAAGTAAGTGTTCATATTATATGATTGTTTATTTGATCTTAATTTATTTTGTTACTTATATATATGATATGTAGTAATATATTTAGAATTTAAATTGATCTCTTTTATCATTTCACCATGTGCAGGTTGCATTTTATTGGCATCAAGTTTGAAGGATTTGGCTTTAATTTTCTCACATGAAGACTATGATCAAGAACTTTTAGATTTATTGTCATTCTTTATTATTTATGTATTTATTTTGAACACTTCAAATATTGACTTTCTACCTTACGTTTAATTTTGAACACTTCGAATTTTGACTTTCTGTCTTACCTTAAGTTTTGAACACACATTAAGGCGTGTCGTACTTTAATTTTCTTGTTTAGAATGAATGTAAACTTTGCTTTTTCAGTGTAAGTTCACTTGGAATTAAAATTTGTGACATGTTTAGTTTATACGAGTTAGTTTATCTGCATTGGCAGATTTACTGTTGTATCATTCCAAGTGCTTAATTTTCACTGTGTTGAAGCTGGGGGTTTTACTATTTGGGAAAGAGGGGTTTAATTTTCAAGTGGTGCTTAATTGGAACTAAACATAGCTGAGTGAGTTTAGAAGTCAATTGCAACAGTCTTATTGGTCGGGATTGACGAATAGGGGTTAAGTTAATTGAGAAAAAATAACAAGTCAGATTCGATCATCAATACTAAGCAACAAAAACACAAACTTCCCAGAATTTACTAAGGAGTAATAAACTACTCGTGTATAAAATCACATAGATATACTAAGCACCATAAGGTCATCCCAAAACACACAATTTGACCGATTTATAAAACATTTGAAAATATGTGAAAGTCACACTTATAATTTATTACACTAAAGAATCCTTTACAAAAATCTGAATAAAATTCACAAACTCAATTCCATGCAATACTTTGGATACAGTATAACTTAAAAAAGACACTTCAATCTTCTCTCTGACCACCATACGGTTCCCACAGGTGATTGATAAGATCATGTTTTAGATATTTATGTACTCTTTTATCTTGTATTTCTTTCATTCTACCATTTATCCTAGACATAAGATAAGTAAAATCATGCTCTAGAGTAATATCTTCTATTGCTTCGTCGCTTTCTGGCCACCAATTTTCTGGATTGATGCCTTCATCGACCTCACTTTCAATAATCATATTGTGCAAGATGATACATGTCTTCATTACTTTTCCCAAATCGGTTGCCCTCCACATGCGAGCGGACCTTTTACTATATGTCAACGACTTTGTAACACTCCAAATGCGCGTTCCACATCCTTCCGTACAGATTCTTGACATTTTGCAAATAGCATTCTCCTTCATAGAAATGGGTTGTGAAATAGTTTGGATTAATGTGGCATATTGTGGGTAGATATCATCAGATAGATAATATCCCATATTGTACTGATGGCCTTGTATTTTAAAGTCGCATGGTAGTGCATTATTGTAACACTTGAAATTTTATATAAACGGATTGATAGTACTACTCATACAAACAGAGATGCATCTCCTTTTAAGGGAGCTCATCACTCAAGAACTCCAAAGTTAAGCGTGCTTGAAGTGCAGTAGTCTTGGGATGGGTGACCCCCTGGGAAGTTTCTCAGGGCGTGCATGAGTGAGGACAAAGTGCGCGGTAAAAGCTCGTGATGGTTTGTGAGGACAGTACTAGAGGTCTGGAGTAACTACCTCGGGTCCTGTGGGGTCGGGGTGTTACAAGTATCATTAACAAGGTCATCGAAAAGAGGAGATCTATCAAGAACAATAACATCATTGTTAGTACTCGTCATACCAAAGAATGCATGCCAAATCCATAAATTATGTGAAGCTACAATCTCTAGAATAAGAGTTGGAACTTTTTTGAACCCATTAGTAAATGTTCCATGCCAAGCAGTCGGACAATTTTTCCAATGACAATGCATACAATCTAGACTACCAAGCATTCTTGGAAATACACGAGCTTCACTATCTTTTAATAGACTAGCGATACAAGACGTGTTTGGTTTTCTAAGATATTGTTTTTCAAACGATCCTATTATAGCACCACAAAATTTTTAAGGCATTCAATTGCAGTACTCTCACCAATTTGAACATATTCATCAAGGGAATCAGCTGAACAGCCGTATGAAAGCATTCGTATTGCCGCTATAACTTTTTGTAAGGGACTCAACCCTATTTTTCCAGCGGCATCAACCTTTTGTGTAAAGTAATTATCATAATTCTCTACTGCATGCAAAATTCGCTCGAATAGCTTGATATCCATACGAAATCGACGACGAAACTTATCTCGAGTATACTTTGACTTCTCACCAATGAAGTAGTCACTTTTAATAAAATCATGGCGTTCTTTCTTATCACGATGAATGTATTCTCTATCAATAGTTGAACCCCCATGTGCACGTTTTTTACCTGTTATATACGTTGACATCAAAATTGGAATCTGAACCGTGGCAGTTTCAACCATGAATGAGTCAGCTTCTTCATCACCATCCCTAAAAATTGACTTGATAAGAGAAAGTGACTATGTGCTTGAGGATGATGCAGCAGTTGAGCTGAATTCAGATTCTTCTGATGACATCAGCTATGGCATTTTAACATAAATTTAAAATATAACTTTGATATAATGAATGTAAAAAAACACAATTACTAATTTAAAAACTAGCAGATTCCTCCATCAATATATATGTTAAAATCAATTGAAATTCACACGTGATATTACTGAAAAAGCAAACAAGACAGTAACAAAATCAAATTAAAAAATCATATAATTTTTTTCTCATCAACCATCTGAATCGATAAATTCATGATCATCAATTTTTATCTATATTGTTTCTAGATAAACCAAAAGAAGAGTATACCATGATCAAAATTAATTATCCAAAGGTATTGGGTTTGTGATACAAGAAGCAGAAATCAAATAGGAGGATTTAAATACCTAAATTTGATATTTCGTTCCTGTTTCGTGCCATGGAGTGATATGGCTGCCCATGATTTGGTTTACGGGTTTAGTTATATAGGTTTACAGAAACTAGGGATTTCCGTTTATGAGTTTAGTTAGATACGTGTTTTAATTTTCTTTTTTAAAAGGTAGTTAGATTAATCGGTCAACACCATGCATTGGACATCCCTAATTAATTACTTTTAATTGCATCTTATATGGGCTAACATTGCTTTACTTAATTGACATTTGGCAAAATTTACCTTCACTCCAAAGAGCATCATTGGAGATGCTCTAATTAAGGATCATATTTGCTTTAGAATTTTTTAAATGAATAGGTGACGTGGAATTAATAAAACATGCACTAGACCCATAAACAGGAGAACTATCCTTTTGGAAAATTTTGCAAATAAAATTATGCGGAGAAGAGCTGCCCATTAATGTATCACCATTTGTACAGCATCATCACCTATTTTTAAAAATTAGCAGTGCGTTGCAGCGGGCGGAGCATTTGTTATCGGTCTATCAAGAAAAGAAAATGAGACGGAGGGGGCGGAGGAGGGCCGCTGCCCAGGCGGAAGATGACGGAGATGATTATTATTTTAATTCGGGTGGCCCGTTTCCTTCTCCTTTCGGAGAGGATGAGAATCCCACTTCAAGAGTGTGCCATTGGCTCTGACTTCGAATCCAGTCCATAAGACCACTACAACATAGAGTCGATACAGAGGATTACCAATTTACCAGGAACAAGTTTCGTTGTCTCAAGAGAGGACCCAGTTTCCAAGAAAGGGCCTCAGTGCACTAATGGACACTATATATGAACGGATCCCATTTTTTGAAGACCCTAGGTCATACGCATTCTGATTGGGTCTTTGGCACAATTGCAGAGCTCGTTGATAACTCAAGAGATGCCAAAGCCACCAAACTTTCTGTTAGCTTGGAATATCTGAAATCGGTTGGTGAGGAAATTCCTATGCTCTCTTTTGTAGATGATGGGTGCGGTATGAACCATGAGGAGGTTTTGAAAATGATATCATTTGGCCCCCCTAAACGGAAGGAATATGACACTGGTCACATTGGGATTGGCAGATTTGGCATCAGCTTCAAGGTAAAAAATTATTATTATGTTATTTTGCTTAGTCCAATGGGACTGAGGGAGTTATATGTTTACAATGCTTTGATTATTTTTTTGCAGATAGGAGCAATGGCCCTGGGCAGGGATGCCCTTGTTCTTACCCAGACTACCAAATCCAGATCTCTTGCTTTCCTTTCCCAGACACTAAATGAGGGCAAAATTGTATGTTGATTAAAGTATTTGTCAATTTATATTCTCTGGTCTTTCTCTGGTCTTTCTCTGGTCTTTCTCATGCCCACCTCGTGACGCCACTGCGACGGCCCATGAAGCTCCCTGGCATCCTTGACCCGAACCACCATGAGAGCCATGCCTTGCTTGGCGCCTAAGGTCTCTCAGTTTCTCTTTTTGATACCACTCGAGTAATTCACCCATTTGGGCAAACTGAACATCACTCTCATCGTTGTCCTCGTCGATGTACGTATCACCCCCATCGTATGTTGTCTCCTCATGCTCTGTTTCAGGAACATATGTAGAGTCATAGTTCTCGGTGTTGGTTTCATACACTGAACTAACATGGCCATCGCTCACAATTTGAGCCCGATGACCTCCACGGCCTCTGCGGCCTCCACGGCTTCCCTTTGAGCCCCGAGATGCAGCCCAGCTAGCCCCAATGGCGCTACCAACACCTGCCCCCTCGGATTGTTCCTTTTTGTCATACGCCTACCCTCCATTTTTGAAAAGACATTTGGATGAGTCATTAGACTCCTATCAAGTGTCAATTGACTGAAAAACGTTATAGACACATATTGGCCCACGTCACCGTCATACCAATTGTTAAGGGTACCATCTTAACAATTAGAGACCTTGCATCTTAGGTAACAATAGTTCTATAAACGTCAATATACAATGCTCATGGTTTTCGGTAAAAACTCTTTTGTAAAATCTCTCGTGAGCGGTTGATTATATAGTTTAAAACTGAGATGGCTCTAATACCACTTAATTGTCACGCCCCCGACCACAATCTAGGCGCGTGTACAACCGCCGTAAAATCAAGTGACGTCACATGCGAGTCAACATCACTTAATCATACAAGGCGTTCGAGAAAATAATACATCCATGCTCAGTGGTAAACATACATAACAACATCACAATTATACCAATGAATAGCGGAAATATTCAACGGTAAATCTTAAGCCACATTCGGCCAACAACATGGGCATGCAAGCCCCAAAGTAGTTTATAATAAGTAAAATATCCACGAGCAATGTTTGGTAGTTTGAAAGGAAATAAGGAAGCACGAACCACGTCTTCCTTTATTTGATACCACTCATAAAAAGGTGCAAGTAGCAAGCCCTAGCTTCAACATGAAAACGGTGGGCCCCCCCCGAAGGGGTCAGTACAAGTACCGAGCGAGTAGCAGGTTAAATGTAGAATAACTAGCGTTTCAAATATAAGACCCAAACATAGGGTGGTACTTACATAAGTTGTCCTTTTTTCCCCCAAGTTATGAAATACTTATTAGTATATATATACTTGGATATAAAAGAAGCAGAATCAGTTCCAAACACATCCTTGCATGATTTGCCGAAATTTTATTTTTGCCACCTAGTTTATCCTCTACATGATTTATATTCTAACTTATATGACCTCCTATTTTGTGTACAATGTTGATGTGGATATAAAAGTTTCTAGGGTTGCATATGTGAAATTTCAATAGAGGTGAGTAAATTTTTTTGACCGAACCTTTAAGTGGTATCTCTAGATAAGCATTCTAAAATAATTTTAGGTTCAATTTGATTCATTCAACAATAAAGTATCAAAATGTATTAATAAGAATAGTTGATGTACCATTTATGTTAGCTATAGAGGTACATGTACGAACTAGTTTTACGCACACTCTTACATCACCTTCAACTAAAGTTCGACATCGACCATGACTGTATCTGTTATTGGCATGGACTCCTATGAACTTGTTATTTTAATGTTTATTTAAGAAATGACATATTAGTGTTATTAGAGTGGCATTAAGCAATAATGGTGTGCCCAACAACATCTCCTATTTAAGGAATTTTTTCTTTCTTTTTGGTCATTAAACTAACAAATATATATTATATTAACAAAACGTTCGTCATTTGGCTGACAATACAATCAGAGAAAAAGCATGAAACAAAATAATAAAAAACCTTTTGTCTGCCGTCTGCCCTTGAACCAGACTTGGAATCCATCAGCTTTGTAGAAGCAATAACATTCGTTGATCTTGTAATGAGCACTGAGCCATGACCGGCAAACTAGACTTCTCATCACCTCTAAAACGTTGATATCTTTAAATATTTTGGTCAAAGAAGTTAAACTTTGACCAGTTATATGTTTTTATAGGAACTTAATTACAATATATAAATGACATTAAAATTTTATTGGTTTAAAATAATGGTAGTACTTGTTTGATCCATTCAAGAATTAAAGTATCAAAATGCATTGATACAAATAGTAAATCAACCGCCTCCTTTTGAATGGAGAAAACCTAAGAGCAAGCTTAAACTTAATACAGATGCTAGGTACTTATCTAGTCGAGCAGCCATATGAGCGATTATCCGTAACGAAATGGGAGAGCTGGTGTTTGCCATCTCGTTTCCGATTGATGCTCTGTTCTCTATGGAAGCGGAGCTTAAAGCTATAATCGTTGCAGTTCGTTGGGCTATTGATGCGGGTTAGGCCGAGTTTGAGGTTGAATGTGATTCGGTCTGATCTATTGAGTAATGTGAGTATCTTTCAGGTAAACAATCGAGAAGATGGAGAGATGATATTCACGAAACAGTGCTTAATGCAATTAGGAAATGGATCACATCACCTTTCGTCATTCTTTGTGGGAGACCAATTGGGTGGCCCATTACTTAGCAGCAATGGAGTCAGCCCAGCTACAGATTTTTACGAGGCCACATCTACTCCCGGTCAATGCTAAACGGGCTTATTACATGGACTTATTTCCCATTCCTTCTATTAGATTTTATATTTAATTGTTGTCTATTTTTTTAATTGTTGTATTTTGAATTTTGAGAATGTATGCCTTCTCTGTAGACCTGCACAAAAACGGGTTCGGGCCGGGCTCGGGCCGGGCTTTTTATAATTTTTTTGCCCATCATGTGTGGGCGGGCCCGGCCCGGCCCGCAAAAACGGGCCTAACTCCATGTGCATACCCGCCCGTAAGAGCGGGCCGGGTAGTCCACCGGGCCTCCCGGCCCGGAAAAGTTTAAATTTTTCTAAATTATATAATTTTTTTAATACTTTAAAAATAATATGACAACATTTAAAAAATTGTTAATACGCTTATAATATTTATAGCCTTTCCCCACATACAAAAATAATAATGAGAAACTATATCTAAAATTTAAATTTCAAGCAAAAAGTATTATCTTTAAGTACAAAAATAGATACTATATTAGTTGAGCTAGTTGTTAAGAACTAAAAACTTAAATTTACATATAATAAACTATAAATATGTATAAAGGTAAATTATATTAGTAAATATAAATATACATGTGTACATGTAAATAAATAAATTAGTGTGTGTGTGTGTGTATATATATATATATATATATATATATATATATACACACACACTAAATGTAGCGGGCCGGGCTTATCGGCCCGAACGGGCCTACACCCTAACCCAAGCCCGCCCATATGTTATTGCGGGCCGGGCTCGGGCCGGCCCGGTGGGTAAATGTATATGCCCAAGCCCGCCCATTTGTGCGGGCCGGTTGGGCGGGCCGGGCGGGTCGGGCCGGTTTTGTACAGGTCTACTTCTCTGAGAGGTTTTGGCCTAGTCCCCTCTTGTTTTGTATTTTCACTTATTTTAATAAAACTTACATGGTAAATGTTCAAAAAACATTGTAATCGCTCAAATATTACCAAATATAATATACCATAAACATAATCGGACAACGTGGGGGATGGAGACAGTATCCTTTTAGAGGTAAAAGAATTGTTTAGGCATGGTGGCCAATGTTAACAAGAACGCATTTGGTTGCAGATAGGCCTGGACTCGGGCCGGGCGGCCCGACCCGGAACCGGCCCGGCCCGGCCACTGTAGCAACCGGCCCGGCCCGGTGGCCCGGTCCACCGGCGGTTCGGGTCGAACCGGCCCGGTGGTTCCCGGTTCCGGGCCCGGGCCTTCCAAATGGTGAACCGGCCCGGCCGGTTCGGGCCCGGTCCGGGCCGGATTTAATTTTTTTTTTTTTTTTTTTGAAATTTTTTTAAAGTTTTGGGTTGGAATAGGTATTTTGGGCCATTTTAGGTGGTTTGGGGTGATTTGGGGTTGAGGGGGAGGGGTAGGGGATTAAATAGGAGAACAAAAAAAAAAAAAATTAAGTGGGCCGGTTCGGCCCGGCCCGGCCCGGCCCGGTTTGGCCCGGAACCGGGACCGGAACCGGCCACCGGCGGTTCGGGCCCGGGCCTCCCATTTCCTGGCCCGAGGCCCGGCCGGGCCCAGGCCCGAACCGGGCCCGAACCGGCCCGAGTCCAGGCCTAGTTGCAGATGTTGATCAGGATTTCATCAAGATGTTTCACAATATGCTCTGTCAGCAAATAACATATAATTACAATGTAGCAGAGCAATTAAAATAATTCTCATCTAATCAAATTCAATCTTATGCGAACTTAAAACTTGCACAAGAGACCATGGAAGATCTCTTCTGCCCGGAAGGTGTTCGATTAGAAGCTTGCAAGACGGTTGGAATTCACGCATAGTGGAGTTGGTGGGTCGGCCTAGCTTAATCAACATTCAAGCTTGATGTACTCAAGATTTGAGTTCATCACTTTTAGAGGAAAGAAATGTAGAAGAGAGAGTACGAGAGGACGGGAAGGGACGGAAAACCTGCATAAAGGGCAAGTATGACAATGGGATGGTGATCTCAACAACCAGTTGGAGATGCAATTTACATGGAATATGTGATCACATGGCAACAACATTGCTCCAGTAGCCTCGTGCAAATGCTCCCCCGGAGCGGGGAGAAGCTCATCATCCAGACATTGGAGGCGAACCATCGCAATCTCGGAGGACGAGGATCCGTAGTTCTCAAAACAAATTGCACATCTTTTCTCCTCTTCTCCTTCCTCTTCGTCACCGCCAAGCTGATAGAAGTCATAGCCATTGGGAACTATCATCGGTAGAGGCATTGGAGACGATGGACCGTAAACATCAAAACTGTCTGGATCCCCTTGCCGCAGACATTCTTCGAGACTGATCAAGTCCTTAACTGTCAGAATTAAAGACAAGTGTATAGATACACCCACACCAAACCAGAACAATTTTGAGCAATTGTTATTGATGAGACTCAGTTTATCATTAAGCTGATCTCGACATTCAGTTAATAAAACGCGGGCGAAGCATCTTAGTCCACCCCAGCAGACCGCTGGCTCCAGCGGGGAGAGAACTTTTTCTGTAATCAAGGTGATGAATTCTTCTTGTTCTTCTTCGGTTCCTCCGTGGAGGATTTTCTTCAAGTCAATATTCTCCACACATTTATCACAAACGTCAACATAGTCCTCTATCTTATACAGAAGCTTCTTGTTGCCGCGGCCGCTCTCTGCCATAATCCACCATGTTTTCTCATATGAAGCATTCCCGTCCAGATATATACTAACTAGAGACCTTTCGAGATCGGGATCATCTTCTGTGTCTATGTCCAGATTCCACCGCCACTCCATTGTAGTGCGACCCTCCATGGTTGATCGCAGGCTATCTATTGATTAAGAATGAATTAATTAATTCATTACATAAGAAGCGGTAGTATGTACTTATAGTAGATGAAAAATACATTCCTAATTCCTACTGCTCTTAGGATTTCAAAGCGTGAGTATGTGGTCCTCAATCCGGAGCTGACATGGGGATGTAGCAAAAAAAGGGAAAGTTCCCCAAATAGGATTAAAACGGTTTGAAAATTCTAAAATAGGACTGCCAAGTTTTTTATTCCCAAAATAGGAGTAATTACTGTCATGTTTGGAAAATACTGTCATGTTAGAGGTCTGATACTGCCAAAACATGGCAGTAATTAGCCCTATTTTGGAAATAAAAACATGGCAGTCCTATTTTGGAATTTTCATACATTTTTAGTCTTATTTCGCGTAATATCTCAAAAAAAAAAAAAAAGACAATATGCCTAGACTTACCGGTCTAAATTAATGTGTTTTATTTTTATTCCTTCCTTTTTTTCAATCCTAAAGGGGTTTTCGACTTTGGTTAAAATTACAGACATAGAACTGGGGTTTGATAAGCTTAGTCTCTAGTCCATTCCAATTTTGACAATCACTTTTAATTTTAGGTAATTAGGAAAATCATTTGTAATTTAAATTACAATCCAATTAGGAAAATCACTTTTAATTTAGAGTAATTCTATTTGTGATTTCAAACTTTGTTTTATCCGAAGGGGTCGGGTGAGGGGGGCTGGCTGGGGATCTCCAACCTACTACTGTGTATATACTCCGTATTTACGATCATAAATTTAATTATTAATAAAAATATTTCATCAAAAAAATTAATTCTCCCTCCCTATTTAAATGTTTCCTACATTTTCTTTTTTGGGATGTATTTAAAAGTTTGCTACACTTTTCATTTTTGGTAAGTTTTTCCTTTAAATTACTCAATTAACTTTACTTTTTCAACTTTTTATCTTATCTTTCCTATTTTTCCACCTTCTTTCCTACTTTTTCTACAATATTCATTACTCCTACTATTTCTCCCTTAAATATTGTGTCAATCTCTAGTGTAGAGATCTTTTAAATACGGAGGGAGTATCAAATTCAATTACAATCATATATCATCATACAATTGAAACTTATTTAGAGATTTCATTTATATCACTACATTTTATATTAATCATTTATGTCCCCAAACTATTCCTCCATTCTTTATTAATTGTTCCTTTAGGCTTGAACACGGGTTTTGAGAGAAAAATAGTAGTAGTATAGATTATAAAGTGTGTGTAAATGATAAAGTGGGAAAGAGAGTATATTAAGAAGAGTAAAATGATTCTAAAGTAGAAAAGCAAGTACATTAAGAAGAGTAAAGTGATTTTTTTGGAAGAATTCGGCTTATATTTAACAGATAATTCAGAGTAAGGGCAAACAGACAAAAAGAAATCTGGCAACCGTTATCCAGCGAAGTCAACGATTTACAAACAGGAACAATAAAGAAAAATAAACAGCAATACAGAAATAACAATCACTAAAAAAGTAAACCAAACAAAAAAATAAAAGACTTCTCCCTCAGCCAGCAAAATCAAACAGTCCCTCGGACTTGCGGCCTCCACACTCCCATCAGCAAAATTGATCATTCAAAAAAATTTTGTCCTCTAAATTATGAAGGTTTAGTTTTTTTAAAAAAAAAATTGGAATCCATCTTAGAGTAGGAAGCGTGGTGAAGACCAGTCCCACAGGAGGTAATAAATGGCTCCTGGAGGGTTAATCGAGCTCTGGCAGAACGGGTGGATATACAGTGGCATATAAATCGGAAGAGAAGATGGGAAAAAAAAAAAGAGGCAGCGACTCAATCAGCCCAAAGCATTACCAAAGGAGGAGGGGATGAGTCAAAATAAAAGGTTTCGAGGAGGAGGAAGATCTGGGAGACTCGTTCAGAGAAGATTCGAGAGGACAACATGTCTTTATAGCAATGGGTGCATGGTTCTCACCATGCACTGGTTGCACGGTATAGGTACTAAATTCATAGTCAGGGACGTTGCCACTACGTGGATAAGAGTATATGTTGGGCGAGGGGATTATAATTTTTTAGATAGATCATTATGAATAAATGTTTTGAACATAAATTAAGGTTATCATTCACCAACTAATAATTTACAGTCACCAACTTAAATTTTACAAATTATGTTCAATTCTTTGAAATATCAAATTCGATATACTATATTCTAGTCATTGCCTATGTTTTTTGGGGTATGGCTGCATGGTTTACATAGGCCATAATGTAAATATTTCCTTCTTACCTTATCTTGATCATCCGGATGATAATTAAAAATTCCTTTTCGTTGTCTGGGATCTAACGGAAGCTCTTCTAAAATCAACTTCAACACGAGCTCTCGTAGAATGTTGTAATTGTTGTTCACTAGATTTTCCACATCCTTTTCGAGTGGTGTCAATTTATAATTTATGAAACATTACATATACCTATACAAAGAATTTTTATTTTTCAGTGGTGTCAATTTTAGAATTTTTAAAAATTTTATATTCCTACTTATGAGGAATTTTTTTTCAGTGGTGTCAATTGACACCACACCTCCCTTGTTGGCTCCGTCCCTGACGGTGATGGGTTGAAAAGAAAACCAACTTAATTTTAAGGGAAATTAAAAAACAGAAAAAGAATTACAGGAGTATAAAATAAAATGTACTATATTTATGCGGGCTAAAAACCTATTTGAATCATATGTATGTATAATAAATTCAAAATTTCCAAAGTTTAAATGAAATGACGAGTTTTCATATAAAAGTTTAATTTACTAGATCGTGGTTCTTGGCAAATTCCACCCTACAACCGGCTATACTTAAGGCATGATACAACCGAGTTTATTTGTGATTAGTTTCAACTTTGAGGGTAATATATATCTTAGTGATCGTTCTTTTTTCCGCTAGGTGCTTATAGCTGTAGAGGTTTCTGCCGTAGACAAGTACTCCACCTTTTGTTTTGACGCAACAAATACTCCAGGTGGACGCCGAATCGGCCGATAGTGGCTAAGGCTTGTTGACTTTGTTCTCCCTTTTCAATTATAAATTTTAATTTTATAATTCAATTATTATGAAAATGTAGAATATAAATATTATAAAACATATTATTAATGTCCCAGTTTTTTCTTTTTCCAATCAAACTTCTAACTTATTTGTTTTATTTCTGTATTATAACATATTATATTTTAGGCATTAATGTTTTACTTTTCTATTTTTAATTTAAAATGAATATTTATTAGTTTGTTAAATATAATGTGTTAGTTACTGACATGAGTTTTGTGTTATACTAGAATGAGTATAGTGAAAAATAAATATGCATGGGTAAATATTATAAAAATAACTCAATCCCAATTATATTTGTAATTTGAGAACAAACGATTATATATTATTTTTAATATAAAATTAGAGTTTTTTCCATTTTCGCTCTCTCGACTATTGTGTCAGTGACACTTTTGGTACTCGACTTTTAATTTTTCCATTTTTAGTCCTCAACTATTGTATTAGAGACACTTTTAGTCCTCGACTTCAAAGTGTTGTTCCACATTTAATCCTTTGATATTATCAAATTGACACTTTTAGTCCTTCCAATATGATTTTGACACAATAAGTGACAGACTAAAAATGTCACTGTTATAATAGTTGGAGGACCAAAAGTGTCACTTTTATGTAAGTCGAAAGACTATAAATGGAAATTTTCAAAGATGGGTACCAAAAATGTCCCTAGTATAATAGTTGAGGACTAAAAGTGGAAAAAATCAAAGTCGAGTACCAAAAGTGTCAGTGACATAATAGTCGAAGGACTAAAAGTGGAAAAAACTCTATAAAATTACTATATTTGTGATTATATGTGCACAAATGAGTATTTGAACACGTTAGAGAATTCAAATGAGCTTTTGAATTTTTTGCGCTCATTTTGTAAATTACGTATGGTCATCTGGTACTGGTTTTATGCTCATTTTATAGATACGGGAGCAGATACAATGATACTGAATTACATGTTTCTAATACTCAATACAAGATGTGTGATGTTCAATGAAAATGTCTTGATGCTCAAGTAAAAATACTAATAATTTTCATAACAATGCTCATTTTATAAGTTATTTATGCTCAACAGGTACTCATGTTATGCTCATTTTTAAAATGTCATATCAATGCTCATTTTCGTTGATTGTAGACACGAGAGTAGAGATTATGCTACTCAATTACATGCTTCTAATACTCAATGGAAAAGGCTTGATGTTCAATGAATATGTCTTGATGATCAACTAACAAAGCTTATTACTTTTCAAATGAGCATACATAAATGAATAAATATATTTGAACATATATGCTCATTAATTTTGTAGGTTACGTATGCTCAACTGGTATTAGTTTTATGCTCATTCTAAAATGGCATATATCAATGCATATTTCAAAACTATCGCATTACATGAGAGGTTACTATAGACACGAGAAAAGAGCTCATGATAGTCAATTGCACGCTTTTAATACTCAATAGAGAGGTGTTGATGCTCAATGAAATATGTTTGATGCTCAACTAAAGATGCTTATTGTTTTCATATCAATGCTCATTTTGTAAATTACATACGATCAATTGATACTGATGTTATGTTCATTTTTAAAATATCATATCAATGCATATTTCAAATGTATTATATTATATTGCATTAGATTCACATATTGAACATCATAGAAATTGATAATAGATATTTTTAATAAGAAAAAAAAAGTGAATTAGAAGATATGATGCAGAGATTATGATGCTCAATCTTAGACTCCTAATAATCAACAGAATAGGTCTAGCGCTAATTAAAAGTTCATCAATGCTCATTTAACATAAACCATTATTTTCATCACAATATAGGAAGTTTGATGCTCAATGGAAATGTCATGACTCCCAACTAACAAACCTTACGATTTTCATATTTATGCACATTTTGAAAGTTGTGTATGCTCATTTGATACTGAAATCATGCTCATTTTTAAAATGACATATCAATGCATATTTCAAAAGTATCATACTACATTAAATTCGCATATTGAAGTCTATAGAAGTTGATTATAGATATAATTTAATGAGTTTTTGTAAAAGATAAAATAAGAAAAAAAAAGTGAATTACAATATATGAAATTGATATCACAATACTCATTATTTGACTCTTAATACTCAGTATAATACGTTTGATGCTCATTAAAAGTGTATTAATGCTCATCTAACGAAAACCGCGATTTTCACTCTAATTACAAAAATGCCACCGTTTTTTAGTTGTGATATCAGTTTTCTTGTAATAACACGGTACTCATTATTAGACGCTTAATACTCATCAAAACTGGACTATTGCTCATTAACAATACACAAATGCTCATTTAGTAAAAACCGCGATTTTTACATTAATTACAAAATTACCACCGAATTATTTTTCGATTTTTCCATTGGGCCTGTAACTAGACCGGCTGTACGGTGGCTCACGGTACAGCCAGTGGTACCATATACGAACTCGTGGTTCTTTACTTGAGGAGGGAAGAATGTAAGATGGTATATAGGGTACACTGATTTTACAAAAGTTGCTAAATTTTCTTTTCGGTCATAATTTCTGTCATAAGTTGTATTATTGTAACAAAGTGAAATCAAATCCCCTTCATTCCGTTAAAGATTGTCCCGTATTTTCTTTTCGATCCGTCCTACTAAGATCGTCTTATATCAAATGTGGTAAAAATCTGATTAAGATTGTCGCATATCAAATTTAGTATAATTTTGTATGGTTCTAACTCATTCTTTTTTATTCTTACTTTATCGATTCAATACCAGATCACATACACGCAAAGACTATATGGTAGAATAACGTTGAATATAGGCATATAACTCAGCACTCTTAACGTATTACTTGAATTTCTTGTTCATGCTATATTTTCTTAGTATGCGATGACGATAGATGATGATCATTCACCTAATAACTAATACGGAGTACTATTATCATATTATGTCCAAAGTGTAGGATGCATTTGGGTTTAAGATGCATTTGGCCCCATGAAGAGATACTTTCGGAAAGATTGATAAAGCAATTGACTTAAAATTAAAAATTTAGGAAAGTATTCAAAATTTTGCTATAATATGAGTACCGAGATAATGTAAGGTTGGATACAGTCCCGAAATGGCTAGGACCGGAACCGGTCAACTTAAAGAACCGAACCAGGACCTTTTTCGATCCATTTTAAGCTTAGGACCGGCGCCAAACCCCACTAGCGTTGGTCTCGATAAGGGTATTTGGTGACCCGATCTAGGATTAGTGCGTGCATGTCGAAGGTAATGTATTTGAACAATGGGATATGCTTAATTGAGTAATCAGATACGTAGTACATTTTTGTAGGAAGAAGGATAAAATAACAGATATAGATTGTTGGAGAAAAAATTAAGATACTTAAATTCCATTTTTTTAATTGTCCAAAACTATTAATCATCTTAAGATACAAATTACATTTTCAAATTTGAAGCACAGCTGTCATAACGCCCTAGTAGGGAGTGAAAACAGTCTTCTTTTACTAAGAGTTTATGACTCACCTAGTCAGGGACGGATCCAGGATTTGTATTCAAGGGGGGCGAAATTTTTCAGTAGTGTAGGGAGTGAAAAAAAATTCGTTAGTGTAGTGGGGCGAATTTTTTTTCCTTAGTGTAGCGGGGCGAATTTTTTCCCCTACTGTAGGGCTATGCGGCTAATTTTATTCAAAAAATGACATTAATACATACACATCCCCAACGATATTTAAATCTATTAAGTAGTACATTCTAAGTTTAAATTAGACGATGACAAAGACATCAACCAATACATTTTTAATAACTTCTACATTGTTTAACCTCATGAATCGGTTATTATTGAATTGTAATTTTTGTCCGGCCACTAAGGAGGGTGTTCGTGAGTCATGACTCATGAGAAGTTTCTTAATATTACAATAGTAGTATGTATGATTTTATTATTTTTAGAATAATATGCACCACATACACACACATATATGGTGCATATTATATTTTAATATTTGTATTAATGCTATAATAATTTAAAGTTTATTATCTATGAAATAAATTATTTTTAGAAAGCAAGAAGTAAATGAATTATGTAATTTAATGTCAATAAACATTTATATTTTGGATTCATTTTACGTGATCTAAAAACTGTGTAATTAGTGTGTCTGATATTTAATATTGTTTGATATATTTTTTACAAAATCAAGTACTTGTTATCTAATAAAGATAATTAAACATTACAAAACTAGGAATTCTTATATAATAAGTATCCTAAATCTTAAACAACGAGTTATTCTATTGTTTATTTGTTTAAGTTATGTAATTATTTTAGATGTTCCTTCTTTTAAATATTCAATTAAGTATTACATTATGTAACACTATATATTAATTTTAAAAATTAAAAGTTAAGGGGGGCGAATCTAATTAAATTATGAAAGTTTTATGAAAATATTAGATATATGGTAGAAAATATAATTTGTTATACGAAGTATTTGTATACTCAATGCATATTTTATTACCACTCGCGATAATCTCTTAAAATTTTGTAGTATAATCACTTTAAACAAATTTGTTGTGAATTTGGCTATAAACCGCATTAAATTACGCTCATATAGCACACGACTAAGATTACTGTATAATCTTTGACTAATATTGACTAAACCTTTTAGCATATTTACTCCAACAAATGACAATATAAATACAAATCATTGACTAATAATATTGATAATTTGCTGTGTAACGGTATAAGCAATATGTCCGTAGCTTGAAACCGAGAAACACAAACAACGCGATGATCTTGGCTCTATAAACTAAACCGCAAAATCCACATTTTTGTATATAAAAAAAATGTTACAATTGCAACAAATTTATTAATCATCATTTAATTTATTTACAGGTGATACAAAATGTTAAAGAATAAGTTACGTAAGGCGAAAAGGGCAATTTAAAAGAACGTATGGCCGGTATGGGATATGTGACTCATGGGCCAAAAGTTAAGGATTTTAAAAACTGTATTGGGCTCTCGGGCAGGCACTAAGCTGAACCAGTGAAGGGACTGAAGGGGTACGACAAAATATAATTTGGCCCATGCAGGTTTTGGGCCTGCGACCTTCGCGTTATTAGCATGACGCTCTAACCAACTGAGCTAATGAGCCTGCTTGACATACCGTAACACTTTAACGTTATTACTACCTTCGTCCCATTTATATTGGGACGGAAGAGGGCGACATGGTTATTAAGAAAAGTGGGTTTGTGTGATTGATATTAATTGATAAAGTAAGAATGTTTAGAGCCACATAATCTTTGCCAAATATAGTATGTGACAATTTAAGTGAGACTTTCCAAAAAAGTAGAACGAGACAATATAAATGAGACAAGGTAGTAATATCTACAAAGAAGATGTATGTATGCATAACACTTTAACACGTACAGTCGTACATGCATAATTACCCCTCCTTTTAGACGTTCAGTTGAGGGTGGAATCTAAATCTTGAATAGGTACGGCCGTACGGGTAGGGCGGGTTCGATTGACATGCCAGATGAGGGTGGAATCCAAATTTACCTGTTAAATGGAACCAGCGGTTCTTGAAAATTTATCAATTATCCGACTGACCCGAACCGTGCCCACCCTAGACCGAAGACTTAGGCATGTCAATGGGTCGGGTCTAGACCCGGACCAACCCTAGACCGAAGACCTATACCCGTTACCGGGTAACGGGTATGGGTCTATATTTTATTATGTTTACCCGGATCCGGACCCGTTAGTATATTTAATAAACGGGTTTGATACGGTACATGTGATTCTGACCCGTTAAGAACCCGTTTAAAATTTCTTATTTGTATACAAACACACTAATACATAAAGTGATGAGTTATAACCTTCAAATAAAAAATACAAACTAATACACACACATATTTGCATAATAATACATAAAAGTATTAGTTGTAATTCTTTAATTAAAAATATACACACTAAATCACTAATACATACCTATTATATACTCCGTAAGTGATACTGATCGAGATTCGAGATAGTATGATAGAATAAAAGTAATACCCATTTTGGCCGTTTGTACGTAGTGATAAATGTGTATTGTGCTCGGTAAGCAACACACAATATTCATTATTATTATTATTATTATTATTATTATTATTATTATTATTATTATTATTATTATTATTATTATTATTAACTATTAATATTATTATATCATTATCATACACTCCATACAATATGTTTTTATACTCTCAAATTTGAAGATTAGTTTGTCCAAGACACCATTTGTGACTTAATTTGAAGATTAGTTTACGAGCTCTATGTATGAGAAAAAGCGACACATAGTGTAGAGTTATACGCAAGAACCGATACTTTATTGGATAAAAGTACTAATTTGAGAAACCTTGATTTTTTAAAAAAAAGTGAAGATTTTTTTTATGAAAAGTGAAGATATATATACTCCCTCCGTTCTTTTTTAAATGCAACGTTGGACTTTTTCCACTATTCACGTGTTCTATTTTGAATTTATTTTATTTATTAATGTTTTATAAACTAAAATTGTAAAAAATATTATTAAATTCTTCTCATTTATTAAATTTTAGTTTTTTACTAATAAGGAGTGAAAAATATTAATGATCAAATTTGTGCGTTGGCAAACGTGAAAAGTGGACTGTTACATTTAAAAAACAACGGAAGAAGTATTTTGCTTTTTAGTTTGCTCACTTTTTTTACATTTCACATACATATCTTGTTATTTTCACAAAATTTATAATGATATCATACTTGATGGATTTACCCGACCCCGATTCAGAGACCCTTTGGGTCAAATCTGGATCCAAATTTTCAAACCCATTAAATAAATGGGTCGAATATGAGTCTATTATTAACTTAGAAGGTCCGGGTCTGTAACATTACCTTCCCGCCCTGACAGACTCATTGACAATTTGACACGCCTACGAAGACCAGCATACACTATACTACGGCGTCGTTTCTTCGGAAAACCTACATGGCTACGTGGCTCGAGTGATCGCTCCTAACTTTTCGGATGGCGGGGATTTGGACTGTAAGTGAAGGAATTTGCTGCTCTCTTGAATAATGGGTTGAAGAAGAAGAGCGCGGTTCCGTTTATCGAATCCGGAGAGAAAATGACGATCCCCGCGGGAGGAGGAGGAGGGAGAAGTAGAATCTTTGAAGAATTCTCCCCAGGTTATTACGGGGTTTGCGCCATTGGAGGCATGTTGAGTTCTGGAACAACCCATCTCGCTTTAACACCTTTTGATGTCCTCAAAGTCAATATGCAGGTCCATTCAGATTTCTCTTCGTGTTTCTCATACGAGTATAAATTAAGGGTGAAAAATGAAAAATGTGTGTGGAGTTCAATTTTTCTTTATCATGGTAGTTTGGTGTAGTGTTCCGTTGGTATGGATTCGTAAACTTATTTCCAGAGCTTTGCACTTTAGTTTACTCATATTTTTTTATCGTTTAAATAACCATTTGGTGTTTGAAACTGGTTAAATTGCTGGATTTGGAGTGTTTAGGTTAACCCTGTGAAGTACAGCAATATTCCAACAAGCTTTTCCACTTTACTAAGAGAAGAAGGCCCATCTGTGTTCTGGAGAGGATGGGGTGGGAAGTTTTTAGGGTATGGTGTTCAGGGTGCTTGTCGATTTGGTCTCTACGAATACTTCAAGAACGTTTACTCAAATTTACTTGGGGATCAAAGGAAGACTTTGATATTCTTTCTAAGCAGCTCATCCTCTGAAGTGATAGCTAATTTCGCTCTCTGTCCGTTTGAGGCTATCAAAGTCCGTGTTCAAGCATATCCCCATTTCGGGAAGGGCCTTGCTGATGGATTCCCCAAGTTATATGCTTCTGAAGGAGTCCGAGGGTACTTTTGAGTAATTTGTTCAATTTCCTATTTTTCTTGTTTACAACAATGTTTCTCACAAAATTCTCCTTTTCTGTGATTACAGCTTATACAAAGGGCTTATACCGCTGTTGGGCCGTAACCTCCCATGTACAGAGTAATTTAATTCAAAGTAGATAATGTTCATTGTGTACATACATTAAGTCCATGAAGCTAGTGAAGGTGTATTGTAATTTATATAGTAGTAGGATCTAAGGTTGAGCTTGGAACTTTCATTTTGAAACTCAATAAATGAACTTTAGATTTTTGTTTTACTGCATTCTATTTTGGGAAAAGGGTCAAATAAGTCTTCAAAGTTTTAGTGATTCTGCAATTGAGCCATTGGACCGGATGACCTTACAAATACACTATTGAATTCATTGAGAAAACCAATTAAGCCCTTTTTACCTATTGGGTGCCTAAAAGGCAGTAAAATCCGGGTAGTTTCTAGTGGCTTGTTATGTTCACAAAGCACGTGATAGGGCTCAATTTTTTTCCCAATTAGTGTGTTTGTAGGTTGTAAGGTCATCTGGTTCAGGGATCCAATTCCAGGACTGCTTATCCTCTGAGGGCTAACTTGACCATTTTATCCTTTAATTATATAGTTCTTTCACATGAAGAATGAGAAATCTAAATATATGTAAGAGGATTTTTTTTATCAAAACAGATTTCACTTTCTAGGCTAAAGCCAAACATTAAAAGACCATTTTTTTCTTTTCTTTTTATTTGCTTCAATACCATTTCCTGTGTTCAAAACATGGCCTCAATAAATTTCACATACATAGTTGGAATTGAAACATGAATTCTCGCAACTTCAAAATGTTATGGCCATGAACAGGGAGCATATATATTACCATTCATTGGCATATTTTGGACTAATGTCATATTTTTTCTCCTGCAGTTTCAGTGGTTATGTTTTCAACATTTGAGCACACAGTGGATTTCATGTACAAAAAGATAATCCAGAGAAGGAAGGAAGAATGCTCTAGAATGCAACAACTTGGGGTGACATGTTTAGCAGGATATGCTGCCGGATCTATAGGTAGTATTGTTTCTAATCCGGCTGACAACATCGTTGCGTCCCTTTATAACAAGAAGGCTTTGACCCTGAAGTTGGTAACCCCCTTTTTCCTCTTATTTTCTTAATAAATACTACATATATTTTCTGCTTATGTCTGCATGTTCTTTGAGCTTATGTTTTTTATGTTGTTTCCAGGCTGTGAAAAATATTGGTCTTGTTAATTTATTTACACGAAGTCTTCCTATAAGAATAATGCTGGTTGGGCCCTCCCTAACTTTGCAGTGGTTGTTCTATGATACGATTAAAGTTTTAAGCGGGTGGTAAGACTAAGAACTACTCCCTCCATGCCTTATGAAACTTCAAACTTTCCTTTGGATGTCCCTAAATGAAGTGCTCTTTCCCTATTTGCTAGACAAATTTATATAGAAAAACTGTGCGAAATTTACCCCTTTTGTGAAACTAGAAAGGGACATTTCAGGAAGTAAAAAAGTAAAAAATTATTTCCTAAAAATGTGTGCAATTCAAACCAGGAAGATTAAATAGGGACTGAGAGTATATTTTAAGCGATTTGTGACACATTCTTGAACTGTAAATAACTCTAAAGCATTTATACACCAACAATACAGGCCGACAAGTGGGCACATAAGCTCTAGTACTAGCGAGATAAATCATGTGTTGAAGTGATATGAAATAAAGACTCGCTGCAGCTACTGATGTTGATCGCGAAGTTAATGAAATTACATAATCATATCAGAAGATTGCGTGTGGTTCTCTGTAGAAAAATTGTATTTGGATATTTTCTTGCATTTTTGGGATGTGGATCCATTTTTCTTGGCTGTGCTGTGATTGTTGTAGAGCCACTTGGTCTCTGAACTTTTATGCCAAACTGCCAAAGTTCAGGACATGATTATGGTGGATAGGAATATTGGTAGAGCATTTGAACATACTGGTTTTATATGCCGCAATAAGAGGATGACTCTCCTCTCCTGGGCTGCTGCTGCTTGTGTCATTTATCTCATTCATAGAAAGATATAAACAAAGATCTGTAACACTGACATATATGAGTAAGATGACAATTGAAAGTGTTAACATTTTTTGCATTGTAAGATGATTCAGTTCATGTAGTCAAACAATTTAATACTTCGATATTTGGTAGTTGAAAATGGGACGGACAAGTACTATTATATTTTGACCTGAATCTCATTAGACAATTTTGTGTCTTCGTAGTTACACAATGTTGTGAAGTGTGAACAAAAGTAGAGATCTGAGGGCAGTAAATGTTTAAAAAACTACATTAAAATCTCTAAATCATTATCTTTTCAGTATCTGCTTGCGAGTTTCATTTCCTTAGATTAGCTCAAAGAGTGGAGGCTGAAAGTGCTTTAAAACAAAAGGAATTTCAAAAACTTGTGCGAAATGCATGTTTACCTACTCAATGCTTTATGGAATTGAATTATAAAAGGGGTTAGGACATGAATATTACTAATAAATAATAAATGGACAAAAAAAGTGACCTTTTTTTAAGTTTCCAAAAAGAGACTAAAAAGAGACAAAGTGACTGTTTCACCCTTACTACTTACTAGTATGAGCCCGTTTGGAGACCCCTTTCTTCGGCTTATCAGGCTTATCAGCCAGCTTTTTCACCAAACACGTAATTTTTACTTTCGCGTGCTGAATTGTGTAATAAGCAGAAAAAGTAAGGTTGGAGTTACTTTTCTGGCTGTATTGACTGAAGTTACTGTAGATGACCATATTAGTTATTTTTACATCTAATTTTTTCTTTATTTTATTAATAAAATATATTTTTAAAATATTTTTTTCTAGAATCAGCAGAATCAGCCAAAACAGCCACTTCAGCCAGAACTTCATAAATTGCAACAGAACCAGCCAAAACAGCCGATTTTCGTGCTACCAAACGGGCTCTATAATTCTGTTCCTAAACAGAGTTGCGGATAAAGGTGTTTAGTGGGTTGGGTCGTTGGGGTCTAGGCTATGCGTCACAAAAGCTCAGACTATTTTGACGACTTGCTTTCCTCACACATGCTTGATCCTTCTATGATATATCATATATGCCTCTCTCTTTGCCTCTCTCTTACATCCTTGGCAGAGATGCAAGACATGATTAGCATACAATCCGCCACACGGCAATGACCAACATTCACAGTGATCACCATCAATGACTTGTCGATCATAGTAATCACCGCGACTAACGGCTTAGTGACCAATATTATAGTGACCAACGTTGTAGTGACTAACGTCATAGTGACTGACATTAAGTTACCACTATGCCAATGACACATCAATAATAGTGACCACTGTGCCAGTGACACACCACCGATAGTGAGTAGTGACCAACGTACATTATAATGACTATTGCGCCAGTGAACACCATTGATAGTGACCACGATGCTAGTGACTAATGTCATAGTGACCACTGCGCTAGTGACACACCACTGATAATCGCCACATGCAGTGACCTAACCCCTAACATTCCAGTGACCTACTACAAACTCATTCATTTTGAATTCTAACAAGATACAAACACTTATTACGGAACTGAAAATTAAAGTTAATTTTTGTCTAGTGTCACGTCCCGGACCTATCCGGACACGTCAACAATCCGCCGTACAGTACGAATAGTCAACCGCAGTCCAACACATTCATACTATACAAGGCGTCTGGGAATATCATTCACACATAGTACATCCATAAACAAACATAATGTAAAATATTCATTCAATGCAGCGGAAACATTTAATATAAGTGTTCGTGCCACACTTTGGCAAACATGGGCATACAAGCCCCCAAATGATTATTCAAAAATATAATATCCATGAGCATTAATTTAAATGTTTTTTTTAAACAGGAACGGAGGAAGCACGAACCACGTCTTCCTTCCTTGAATTCTCCCGGAGCAACGGGCACTGGTAGCAAGCTCAGCTCCTACCTGAAACTGTGAGGTGGCCTCCCCCGTGAAAGGGAGGTCAGTACTTGGAAGCATTTGACAAGTACAATGACAACTATACTAAGTATAATCAATGTTTCAATTTCCAAGACCCTCAATCTAGGGTGTTATTATCTCATGGTTAACTTTGTTCGTTTAGTGTCAATTCATCATTACTTACCACGGTCTAGAGCCCAGCTCAATAATCACCGTTACCTACTACGGTCTAGAGCCCAGCTCAATAATCACCGTCATCTACATCGGTCTAGAGCCCAGCTCAATAATCACCGATAACTACTACGGTCTAGAGCCCAGCTCAATAATCACCGTTATCTACATCGGTCTAGAGCCCAGCTCAATAATCACCGTCATCTACATCGGTCTAGAGCCCAGCTCAATAATCACTGATTCTTTACAATTCAATATCTTAGGATCCATTCATCTGTTATTCAACTACAATTCCAACTAATATCTCAATACTAGTTATTTACTCATTTAAATATAATTCTTCATTTATGTGTAATTTGGATTAATATCAAAATATCACTTTAATACTTTCACGGCTTCTTCTCATGAAATAAAAGTGCATATTTATCACAAATGGGATTCATGGTTGATTCAACTATCATGTCATCATATTCATAACATATACACATACACAATTTATTCTTAAATTTGTATATTGTGCAAACTATACTTAAAATCAATAGTAATTTCATTTGGGCATTATTAATCACTAATAACCCATGCAAATCACATTTTGTATTCATTTAGGAATTCTCATGAAATTAACCCAAAGATTATAAGCAATATAGTCGGTCATCCTCACCTCAAATGAGCTTTAAACCTTCCCTTCTTGATCCAATGGTCAAAGCTTTGTTCGAGGTGGATTAAGAACTGATTTCTTGCTTAGAAATGAGTGTTAAACAGCCTCCCCAAAGTGCTAGCTCAACCTCTAATTGTTGATATGAAAACAGCCCCTAGAATGGGTGTTTTCCGGCGACTCGTTTCCTAGTTTTTTCCAAGGTTTGTTCTAGGTTAGTATCTAACCTTTACGTCAATAAAACAACTTCATAAGGACATGTTATACACTTGAAATAGTGTAAAATAGTTCCGCCAATCGTTCATATCACTTGGAAAACGAAAGGAAGAGTTTGGGATCAAAACTCACTTTAGAGGAGCAAATCCGTTTTCTGCGAGGTCGTGTTTTCTCCCAAGGATTTGGAAGCCTTCTACTACTCCGATTGATGCAAAACAGACCTTGACGGATTCATCTTCTTGAGAGCTTTCTCTGGACACCTCACACGCATTATTTGGTTGAGTATTGCACGAGATATGAAGCAAACAAGTAACCTTACGCACTGGAGTTTCACCCTGCGGACAGCTCGCCATTTCCTTTGTTTTCTTGGTTGTGTGGCTCTCTCCTTCTCTCTTATCTCTGGGAGTTCGAATAGGGGGTTGTGGGAGTGTTATCTTGTCCCTCACTTAGCCTCCAAAGTGAATGGGTAAGGGTGGGTTGAAATGTGGGATGATGGAGCAAGATATCTTCCAATCAAAATGGGGAGAGGGTCCATTCGTTGTACTTAGATGCCAAAAGCATCTCTTCCACCCTCTTTCCTTTGTCAAACCAGCCCTTCCCTTGTCTAATTCAACACACAAAAACGTGGGGTGGCCCCCACTTATGTGGGAGGTCATCCCTTGTGTCTCAATGTGTACATTCGGCCCCGAAAGTTGTATTTTCGGACTGTTTTAAACATATTTTATTCTATCGGGTCAAAGAAAATATATTACGCGTTATCAATCAGTATGGCCCTTATAATGAATTTATATATTTCCCAAATTTAATTTATAAGCCCCCAAAATTCATTTTGGGCTGTTATCTATGAAATGACCAAAACCGGTAATTGAGCCACTTTTGACCAATCGGTCCACATTATGTCTTTTTTTTGGCCCAAATGAAGTATCCACCACCATATGAATATTATCTACATCAAGATGAATAAAATATATGGTCTCGGGAATATCGGGCGGCCCCCGCTCCCGGCGTGGGACCCGCGTGCGAATTTACTATCACACAAAACATTAATAAAAATCACAACTTCATAACCTCATTAACCATTCCACAAGGTTCAATACATTATTCATTTAAAAGTAAATATATTTGGGGACGGTGTTACATCTAGGGCCTCCAAAGTTCTTAAGACACCTCTGCCCAAGTTGTAAGATGTTGTAGTCCTAAATGCTTGTCTCACACTAATATTTCGGCTAGCAGATGATTGATGGTGTGCTTGGGATTGAGGCACGAAAATTTGACTAGAACTAGAATGGGTTCCCTAAGGCAATTGAGATTTCATTACTACATCAACAAAGTTGCAATGAACTTAAAATTGAGTGTCTGATAAGTTCACAATCAGTACAATAAGTAATCAACAAACGTCCTGTGAAGGGATTTATCAGACAGAGCAAACACATGTAAAAAAGAAAGCACATTTGAGCCTCATTGAAAATGTATTTTATGAAATTACAATGAAAGCCACCTGATTACTCCTATTTTTTTATTTCACTTTGAACACTCTCATGCATGATAAACTTTTCAACGTGACTGCAATATAATTGCTGGGTACGATAAGATTTTGACCAAATTAGCCTTAAAATGATGCGTTAAATATACCATTAAATGCTGCAATAAGCAAAGTCTGCAGAAGGTTGAGTATAACAATACATTATTATAACAATAAGCAATAAGCATTTAATATATTGTTATATAAGTCTGCAATAAGAATTTATTTATATATGTTATAAGTTCCTAAGCAATAAACAAAGAAAATAGCATAAGTATTGTTATATTGCAGACGCCGTAAAACAAATTAGCCTTAGTGATTTTTTTTCTATGACTTAGATTATTTTTCATCTGAGTAAGTTGTCTTGACTTATAAACATTCTTTAAACAGTATATATGCACCATATTTGAATCAAGTCCAAACAATCAGTACAATAAGTATATAATTAGTTGTTTTTTCTATGACTTATTAAAATGAAGAAACAACCACTAAAATATATAAACAATCACTAATAAGCAAAGTCTGCAAAACCTGATCCAAACAATCAAAGTCCACTTGCATAAATAAGTTGTCATAGAAAAGTCATGACAAACATAAGCAGTATATATGCACCATATTTGAATCAAGTCCTGCATATTTCGCTCAGTATGAAATTTCTTCATTGTTCTTTCAAAAAATAAACTTCCTTTCTTCATTTTATCATCTTAGTTCAAAGACTCTAGCTATGATGTAATTATAATTTTGAATATAGTTCAATTATAAGTATGACAGCAACTGGAATTTGCATTTGCTGGACTGAAGCAAAACTTTTGCACTCACCAAACATAGGTGTGTTTGGCATGATATTGGTTTTTATATAACCAGTATATAAGCAGTATATAAATTAATACTTTAATTGAAAACATTTTTTGTCAAGTACCATAGACCATAACAATGTGCTCATTGCAAAAACGTGAACCTACTTATCAATATCAATATAATAATAGTAAATAACAATAAAAACTTAATCTGTTGTAGACATTCCACATTGAAAATGTAGCATTTCAATTTAAAATCTCATAGACATTTTTACAAACATGTTGTAGTCTTTATTATGAAACTGAAAATCAGTAAAAAAAAATCACAAACCACTCCCATAATTTCATACAAATAATTGAGCAAATCCTGGAACAAATTATTAATATACATACATACACTGATACTTGTATCCTAAGTTGTTTCAGTGTAAATGTGACTAAATGTGACATCCTAACTAGCTGACCGAAACTATAGGGAAATGGGGGAATTTTAGGGATTTCATCTCTATATAAAAGAACTATAGAGAAAGGGATGAATTTTAAGGATTTCATCTCTACATAAAAGAGGCCATTTTCATAGATTGTGTAAAAACATAGTTCTAACCTGAGGAAGAGAGGCGATTCATTGAAGATCCGTGAGAGTTGAGGATGGAACGAACAAATGGCGCCGACAAAATATCTCGGCTTCAATTCGTTCGAATGGCGCATATGGGGTAGATGGGGAAGATGGAACGAGCATTCAGTCCGAGCTATGGGGTGGATAGTCATAATTATTTCAGAGGGTTACTTTGGGTGGTTTACAGATTTATTTGCTATTATCAGTAGCCATAAAGTTGGAGTTAATTACAAGTTTACCTAGAAGCAATTATACTTAATGGCTACTGATAAAAATCATTTGTAAAACCCCCAAAGTAAAAAGTGTTTGTACTGAAAAAGCTTAAAAAAAGTGTTTGGTAGTTCCAGCTTTTGATTAAAAAAAATGCCTTCCAATGGGGAGTAGAGTCTGAAACAACTTTTGTTCAATTAAAAGAAGCTAGACACAAGCACCTGTACTGGCTCTGCCTGATTTTAAAATCCTTTTTGTAGTAGAGACTAGAGACATATAATTCTGACATTGGGATTGGTGTTGGGCTTTCTCAGAATAAGCACCCCATTGCTTTTTTGAGTAAAGCTTTAGCTGATAAACATAAGGCTTATTCTACTCATGAGAAGGAATTGTGGGCAGTGATCCTTGCCGTAGAAAAGTGGAGAGCATATCTAACTGGCCAACACTTCATCATTCAAACTGACCACTTCAGTTTGAAATATTGGCTTGAGCAGAAAATTACCACCCCTTTTCAGAGCAAGTCCTTACCTAAACTGATGGAGTTGAACTATGAGATTGTCTACAGGAAGGGTAAGGAGAACATGGCAGCAGATGCACTATCTAGAGTGGACACTGGTGCATTACTAAATATGATGATCACTGAGATCAGTTTTGACTTAATGAAGATGATAGAACTCAGTTGGACCATAGGAGATTCTCGTGAAGTCATTAACAAGTTGAAGGCAAGAAATGTTATCAAAGAGAAGTACACGTGGAAGGATGTGAAAAATGATCAGAAAGGACAAATTTGTGGTGAGAAATGATGAGAATTCATGGAAGGAAATTATAGATGAAGTACATGAATTTGCCATTGGATGTCATTCAGGAATCTAAGCAACTTACCAAAGACTCAAAACATTCTTTTATTGGAAGAAGATGAAAAAGAATGTTAAAGAATGAGTGATGACTTGCAGCACTTGTCAGAAAAATAAACCCCTCTTATTGAAACCTGCATGCTTATTACAACCTCTACCTATTCCTGAAACCATATGGAGAGACATTTCCATGGATTTCATAGAGTGACTCCCTAAATCTCAGAATAAAGATACCATACTTATAGTGGTTGATAGATTAAGCAAGTATGTCCATTTTATCCTACTTAGCCATCCTTATCATGTCAGCAATGTGGAAAGGAATACCTTGATAATGTCTTTAAACTACATGGCCTGCTCCAATCCATTGTGAGTGATAGAGACAAGGTATTCATCAACAAGCTTTGGCAAGAGTTGTTCAGAATGTTGAAGGTAGAACTTAAGCTATTCACAGTTCATCATACCCAAACGGATGGCCAGTTTGAGAGTGTCAATAAGTGCCTTGAGACTTACTTAAGATGCATGACAGGAGAGCATCCAAAAGAATGGGCAAATGGATTCCAATTGCAGAATGGTGGTATAACACCAACTTCCACTCATCCATAAACACTACCCCTTTTGAGGTAGTATATGGTCAGTCTCCAGCTAACCATTCTCCTATTGCTATGGGTATTAGCTCAGTAAAAGCTGTAGACATAACTCTAAAAGCAAGGAAGGAATGTATCAAATTGCTGAAATTTCATTTAAAAGAGCCCAAGACCGCATGAAAACTCAAGCAGATCAACATAGAACTGATTGGGAACTTCAAGGTGGAGAATGGGTCTATGTTAAATTGCAGCGTTATAGGCAACGATCTGTAACAAGGAGGATGAATGTGAAGTTAGGCCCCAATTGTTTTGGCCCTTTTGAAGTAATAAAGAATCTGGGACAGGTAGCCTACAAAGTTAAACTACCTGATGAAGTTAGGATTCATCTAGTGTTTCACATTTCCCAGCTCAAGAAACATAAGGGTGATATCCCTACACAAGTAACCATGCCTCAAGTAGATGATCAGGGAGTTATAAGAGTTGAACCTATGTTGGTGTTGGAAAGGAAGATTGCAAAGAAAGGAAATAGAGCTGCAGTTTATTGGCTTATTTAGTGGTCAAACGAGGAGAAAGAAGATGCAACATGGGAGTCCTATACAGAGTTGACAAATAGGTTTCCAGAGTTTGTGGAAAAAAACCTGTCAGCTTGAGGACAAGCTTAAGGGGGATGGATTGTTATGAGCTTGGATGGAATCTGGCCACGTCAGCTTGTTACTCCACATTGTGAAACCATGCGGGCACACACGTGATCACAAGTAGTTAACTTTAACGAGTTAGTTAGCTATTAGCTAGTCAGTTATGGAAGTTGTTGAACTACTTTGCATAAATAAGTGTACATGGACTGATATGAAAGACATGAAATGATTTCACCGATCAATTGTCTTCTTCTTTACTCTGTTCATCTCATTATGTTTGAATTCTATTCATCTTCTAGAATTCCTACTTCTCAGTTTTAGTTCTTCGTTTTTCTAGTCTAGACTATTACAACGCCAGATGCCTCCTCGCTGGCCGGTCGCCCCCTTTCCGCGATTCGATGGTTAATTTGAAAGTCGGGGAAGGTACTCCGTTGATGCTTCAATTCGACCGGTGCTCTGTGAGACCTCCAAGCCACTTCCAGATCGCAACTTAAATTCGGTCGGAGATCCAAGTCGGTGGCAGAGAAGAGGAGGGTGAAGTGAGGCCGGGAAAATGCTAGCAGAGGACTCGGGGATAGAAGAAAAGTGGGAAAGGAAGAAAGAAATCAAGAAAGAAAAAGGAGAAGAAGTTGTTGGTGTTAGTCAATGGGAAGAAGGAGAACGGAAATAAAAGAGCTGAGGAAAGAAAAAGGAAAAGAAAATGAAAGGAAAAATAAAAAAAAATTGCCACATCAGACGCCACATACTCAATTTGATCTGAAACCGGAAGGAACCTATTAAAAAGAGGATTTGATTCTTTTTTAAGTGTTTGTGGATTTGATTGGATGTTAATTTAGTTGGGGGAGGGGGGGGCTCGTCTGATTTTTTTTGAAGTAGTAGAGGGACTTATTTGATTTAGAGCCACACAAACTTTACCAAATATGGTATGCGACAATTTTAGTGGAATTTTCCGAAAAGGTAAAACGGGACAATATAAGGGGATGGAGGGAGTATAACATTTTCAGGGAATCCAATGTTCATGTCCATTATAACGTTATTAACAAACAACAATTCGTCCTTATAAATGGCTGACAGGTGGTTTACAACAAACACAACACACAACTCGTTCTTCACATTGTTTTCAGGTCAAATACACCCTAGCATTCTGCAAACTTCCTTAGTGTTCATGTTGTGTTTCCGTTCGCCGGAACAATTCATTTGAGTGCTCAACGATTGTTCGTAGCCATTGTATCCTCGGAAACGATCATTGCACCACCCTCCTAGCACCTAGAGAGGCAACATATACGTTTTAAGAACATTGTGTGTAGCACGAGGTTTGACTGATTTCTGCTCCATCTCTTTTTTGTTTTTCTTTACTCAGTTTAATTAATTTTATTAATTAATTAATTTTTTGTTTTTGTTTTTCGAGATACACCCAACATCTTCCACCTCGAACCATCTTCTGCCGCATTGGTTTTCTTTAAGGATAATGCAAGCTCATCTATGTGTAGCCTAAAGGGGAAAGAGATCTTTAGTTTCAAGTACATATATGCCCCTACCGTTCTGAAAGATACAAAAGCGTCTCTAAAGTTCATACTCCGTATTTAGGAGCAAATTTATCCTTGTTAATTTAAATAAATAAAAGGTTATATTTAAAATTATCAAAACAAATTAATAAACATATTCAGTGTGGAGATTGAAAAATTAAAAAATTAAAAATATTCAACTTTGTTTACACGCTTCCTTTTAGTATTTTATATCAGTTTATTATTGTTTACCCAAATGAAATATTTTAAACTTTAACATATAATTATGGTTTTTGCCCCGTAGTACTAAAAGAATTGTTAAAAATTAAAATATAAAAAAATAAATTTGTATTCACTGTTCCTTTTATGTTAATAATACTCCGTATTAAATTTTGATATAAAAATAATGAAGATCATTTGAACACAAAATAGTCTCTTTTTTTCATTTTCTAAACCCATATTTTATAAACACAAGTAATCCAAAGTAGAAGAAAGGAGAAAACAGGTAAAACGATTAACACAATTATATTACCTTCGTCTCGTCCGACTTTGCCAACTTAGAAGAAGATGAAAAATAAGAAAAGTGAAAATTGTGTGATTGAAGTTTGTATAAAGGAAAGAGATCTCAATAAAACTACAAATTGGCTACTTTAATAAGAAAATACCAAAATAAATTTGGGCAACCAATTTGTTTTGACAAATTTTAATGAAACGGAAGGAAAATATTTATACCCGTAGTTTTATTTACATTCTGCGTGCTTCCAAAACATTATAAACATTAATTTATGCTTTTCTTACTTATAATTTAATGATTTATTACTCTGTATATAACTCTATTCTTTTTTCAAAGCATTTATATAATTTTATGAAATTTTAATGCTATTATTAAATTTTAATGTAAACAAGCGGTAGAACATTTTTTATTAAATTTTGTTTCGTGTTATCGCAGAGGTAAAAATCAAATAATTTGACGATTTTGGAGACGGTTGATTGGAATAAGTAGACCCACTCCAAAAATAAAAAATCCCCCAAATACATGAATTTTAAGGCCCAAATATTTTAAAGATGAAATCCGTCCAACTTGATCAGCCCAAAACTCTTCTTCCGCTCTTCAGTTCCGCTCATCGACAGTTTGACACCATCATCCTCATCTTCAGTCTTCTTTCATCGTCACCATGGCTCACTGTAGGGAGTAGCAGCTGGCAATCGCCGCCCACAGCGTAGTCCTCCGCTGCACGCTCCTCCAGAAGATTAGACGATTGGTGAGTCCTCACACCATTAGCTTTGTTAATTGTTTGATTTCCATCGAACTGATTTGTATTAGGCAAATCCAACATTTTAAACTTTTTACGTCTCAGACTTCAATTGAAGTCTCCAGACTTCAATTCGGCGCCCCTGTCTGCTACATTACCTACATACTTCGAAAGTTTTGACTGTTTGTTTTAAGCTTATACATTCACCTTTTTTTATTAATATTTTTAGCTTTTAGTGTTTTGCTATGAACATGATTTAGTGATGGTGCATAATTTTTTTGTATGTTTTAATCTTTATCTTCTATCTCCTTCCCTGGTCAGCTAGGCACACTAAGGCTAAGGGCATGTTTACTTTTGACTTAATGAGCTTAATGGAAATCTGGACTTATTCGCTCAGCCATGTAGCTTTGTTTACTTGTGACTTATTGAAAATCATGACTCAGCCCAAATTTAATACTCCTTAGCATTCAGACCTAACTTTACACCCCTATTCTCTTTTATAACCTTCGCGACTCACCAATCGGACATGCTCTAAGCTTTGTGCTTGAAACCCATATCCAAGATTGAATGAAAGTCTCTGCTTTGTCTCGATTATAAATTTCTACATCTTTGAGGTACACTGCCCGATCATGTACTGATTCTCTTCATTGTCTTTGTAAATTTGAAGCAAAACCTGAAGATCTTGTTCTACTGAGAACTCTGTTAAATTCTATATCTGGGTGTTAATTATTTTGTTATTTCTGCATTCACATTACGAATCCGTTCGAATTTGATACGGCTTCACCTGAGCTGCTTAAAGTTTCAATTTTTAAAATAAGCTTTGTGCCTTGTTCGGATAGAGCTTTAGGAAAGATTCAGGCAAGGTGACACTTGCCGACAGAATGTCCTGGAATGCATTACAAATAAATGGGTTATTAGGCTTTTTTGGTGGGTTCTTGGATTTAGTGCAGCCTACTTCAATTATTTTTCCAACTCGATCCTAAATTAAAATTTGCTTTTTCATAATAGGCAGAAGGATAAATTGGTAAAATGACATAATACAGACTATACATTCAGTACACATAGTAAACAACTTGTTATACAAGTGTCACTTATTCCAGACAGACGTCTTAATACAGACAGACGTCTTAATACTTTGTATTTTTCAATACAAACAGGCCCTAAGTGATAGAGTCAGGACGAAAGAATCCATATAGACATATAGTACTCATAGTCAGTTAAGCCAGAGTGACTTTCGGTTACAGGACACCACATGGGAGGAAGAAGGGAAGAGCTAGTCTTTCGACGCAACTTTTTTTTTTTTCATATGATATTTCTAGTGAGAGAGAATCAATTCAATTCCTATGATATTTCTAGTCAGACTTCATGTTGTTTTAGCTGTTGTTATTATTAATCTACTAGTATTGATGTATTTTGTGAGTATTAATAGCATTCTTAGTATTAATGTGATTTGTGATTGTTTATCTCATATTCTCATTATTTAGTATTAATTAATTTATTAATCATATATTTCCATTAGTTGTTGTTATTATTTATTTCATTATATTGTATTTGATATTAATATAATTATCGTTAATGATAAATCCAGCAATCGAATAAGTGATAAGTGACTCAATAATGATAGGCTTCTAGTATACGTAGAAAAAGTATATCTTCATGAACCCTAAAAATGATGTCATTCTCAAGCTATATAATCTCTAAAACTGTAGCAAACAATTGTGATTCTGCGAATTTGTGATTTCTTTTTGTAATTGACTTTGATGAAAACTCTTATCCATGTAAACCCTTACATATTTATTATTTTACAATACTATTTATGTTGCAATCGAAGTTAGCACACACACACACAGACTAAATTTTGTCCCTCAGTGGACTAAAATGCTAGATCCATTGTGCCTGACAAGTGATTTCTCCACAGGTTTTGCGTTTCTGTGCCTCACTGGTTCAGATTAGACATGAATTCCAGTTTTACTAACACATTCATTTATATCCTTTTGCAATTCTGATTTGGTTGAACTATGAAATTGAACCTTCATTCCAATTCAGCAATGCTTATCTTTTTTGTTCTGCAGAAACCCTAAAACAATGAGAATAGCTTTTACTTTCTGCTCGCGCAATCTCCACCACCTATGTCACACTATCAAACACCGTAATCACATTAGCTCAAGCACCAATGGTGTTATCAACTCTCAGCTTCAAAATTCTTTTGCTTCCAAGCTAAGGTTTTTCTCATCGGCTGAAAATGAAAGCCCTGGGAAGCTTGAACTTGCTTCCCAGCCTGAAGAAACCAGCTTAGCTCTACCAAAGAAAACTCAGCTACCACTTGAGGTTGAAGATGTCAGCAATACAGGTTTGGACTTGTTCTCAGAAAGTATTTCGTCTTTTTGCTATATCATATTTTGAACTTTTATATTTTTGATAGATCACCAATTCTTGAGTTCTCAAAAAAGTAGTGCTTACTACTCTGTATTATATTGTAGTGAAGTAAAATTTTTCCTGTTTGCTGTTATAGAGTATATTATATATAGAGATTTAGAATTTGTAGTTGAGGGAGTTATATATTTTATCGTTGAAACAGTGGGAAAAAATATCGTTGAAACAATGGTTTTTAAACTTAGTAGTTGACTCATTGTAGGAAGAAATATAACCAATCCACTTTTTCACGTCACTTTCACTTCTTATTCTATATTTTCAGAGCTGAAAGGGTTGCTGCAAGACTACTTCAGCAATGACAAAAATGATGTACTCCCCAATATCATTGAAGCCATTATGAAGAGGAAATTACACGGAAAGCATGATGACACTGATGATGAGTTATTGGAAGATTTCCGAATGAACCGACTGGAACCTGTTGATAATGTTAATGATGAAGAATTTGAAGAAGATTTTGAAGAAGCCCATTCAACGGACGAAGATATTGATAACTTGTATGATGCAACAAATATTGTGACGAAGAGAATGGGACAAGATGAGTATTTCAACATGGATGAAAGAAAATGGGATGATATGATTAGAGAGGCTGTTGCACATGGACATCTCAAGGATACCAAGGAGTGTGAAGAAATCTTAGAGGACATGCTTCACTGGGATAAGCTTCTACCTGGTACTCTAAATTATTGTTATCCAAAACAACAAATTAGAAATATTAGGTTGGGTGTATTTGACTTCTCGAAAGTGCTGATTAAATGGTTACAGTTAAATCATTTTTTACTTCAAGAACGACACTACCTCACAGACTCACCGTAGGTGGGAGCCTTTGCGGCACTGGGGTAAATGAAAATGATAAATGAAAATGATGATTCCCAACTACTGAAATAGAAGAACACATTTTATATGCTGACTTATAGGATGGATGTGTCATGTGTGTGCTCTAGGTTTGCTATTGTAGCCATTGCAATCCTGGAGCTGTCAAATTGGACAATAGGTCTGCTGTATGAGCTTTAGGGTAGACTATATATTTCTGCATCTTCACTGAGAAACTCATGCATAGTCACAAACTCCTAGTAGGGTAGTTTGTACTTTGTAATTAGTGAGTATGACATTCTATTATTGAAACACTACCCCTTTCATTATATAATATTATAATATATCTGTAACTTCTTTAATTTTTTTCCAAATCACAAATAAACTTGCAGCGCCAGAAGTCAACCCCTCTGTGCTGTGCTGTACTGTACTGATGGGTGGTACCTCCGTGGTGGGTGTTTGTGTTTCTGACTCCCACTATTGGGGGGGAGAGTTGCTCAAGTTGCTCAAGTTGATATTTAGTTCAAGGCAAAGGTAAAATTAGTAAAACAAATGAAACAATAAAGTATAGAAGGATTGCAGCCTTAAGTAAAATTCTAGTCAGTTGTTAATTGTTATAGACAAGATCATCTGTTACCATTTTAGCTGACTGAAACGCTGACTTAGAAGTATATATTAAGACACTTCACTTAGTTTGTTTTGCTCTGCCTCTAAATAATGAAATAATGTATGCTAGAATTTATTTGTTGATCATAAGCTTTTCAAAAATCCTTTATGCTCTCCCCCCCAAATAGTACATAGTAGTAAAATGTTGTCACCCTGAAATTGTACTGCCATATTATGGCATAATCAGACATGGAAATACCTACTCCTATTTAGTGGGAAAATATAGTACTCATATTTTGGGAAAACATCTTGCTTTAGTCCTATTTAGGGCAATTTCGTTTATTAAATCTTGTCAGATCACTTCAAGGACAATTATATTTGCAGTAGTGTTTTCTTTTTTCTGTCAGTACCATCGAATAGCATAATCTAGGGTCCCATTAAGGGTGGCAGCGAGTTAATAGTTTTTTGTTGAGTGATTTTAAATTAAAGTTGCACGACACATGTTACAATAAAGCGATACTACTCATGCATATAGTAATCATGTTAATTTCATTAACTCTAAACAAAAAATTGAAAACTACTTTTTCTTGTTTCCATAATGCCAAGTACAATTTTTTTAGTTTATCTTACAAACAATTGAAAACTAATTCCGCCCTGAATGTGGCCTAAATTTCCTTTCATTTTCTCTTTTCCACCAAAATACTTTCGGGTCTTCATTTTTTGTTTAGTTATAGGTTATTGCCCCAAAACTCTATGATACATTGGTTTTAATCTTTTTTTTACAGATGAGATTAAGATGAAGGTTGCTGAAAGGCTTGATGAGATATCTGACATGGTTGAAAAAGGTGAGCTTGAAGCTGAAGAAGGTTATAAATTGTACAAGGAGTTTGAGGATCAAATGGTTCTAGAATGTACTAAACATGCGGAGAAGGAGACTCTGCAATTTGATGGGTCTTCCATTGCTGATACGAAAAAGGATGTGGATGACCCACCTGGTGAGGGGCCAATTCTTAGGTGGCAAACTAGGGCAGTTTTTGCTCCAGGTGGTGATGCATGGCACCCAAAGAACAGAAAGGTGAAATTGGCTGTCACAGTCAAGGAGCTTGGTCTTTCCAAGCATCAGTTTCGCCGCTTGAGAGAATTGGTTGGAAAACGTTACCATCCTGGTAGAGATCAACTTACTATCACGAGTGAAAGGTTGGGTGTATATGTCAACTTTGTCAATTATTAAGTCTATTATGTGATTGTCTTGGTGTTGGTAGTGGCATCTCATTGTTAACCCGGGTTTTGGCTCTCTAGAGATGCACTTGGCTGTTTAAGTTTTAAAGAAATTGCTCTAAATAGGAGTAAAAACATTTTGAAATTCCAAAATAGGAGCACTATGTTTTTATTTCCTAAATATAGAATAATTATAGTTATGCTTCGGAAATGCTGTGAATTATGGCAGCATACTGCCGTATTTAAAGCATGGTAATTCAGAAATATGGTACTAAATGTTCAGGATGATTGTAACACACACGTTTCGGGGAAAACATAAACTCCTTTTTTGGAATTTACAATGTTTTTACACCTGTTTTGAGAATTTCTCCCAAGTCTTACTATATGCTCCATTCGTCCTATAGTTTTTCTTCCCATTTTCCCTTTTGATGCCCCAAAAATTTCTTCCCATTTTTGAATTGGCACGCTCATTAATAAAGAAGAAATTGAAGGTTGTGAGATGAAAACAAGTATCTGCATGTTTGAAAAACAAGTTTCATTCTTCAATATGGCCTTGATTTTTGCACCTTGTTTTTGAGGACTTGGGTGGTTTTATCAGGTTTGAGGATCGTGAGGAGAACAGAAAAGATTGCCTTAGGACTCTATTATCCTTAATTGAGGAGGCTGGCAAAGCAAATAAATTAGTAGCAGATGCTCGTGCTGCATATGTGAAACAGAGACTGAAAATGAATCCACAATTCATGGCGAGATTGCATGCAAAGACTTCTATGATGAAATCTACCTTTTAATATGCACGACACATCAAAAGGTAAATACTACCGAGTATAATACATTTTGTCTTTGTAGTCATAAAATTCAAGCATACTTTTCAAGCTTTTCACAAAATGCAAGGTCCACTTGAGTTTCCCTGGTGTATATGTTCATTTGGTGTTTATGGCTGGCTTTTATGATTTTAGAAGATATTTTTATAAGAAATCCTTCTACATATTTAAAAGCAGTAGTTTATGGAATTCATATTTCCGCTCAAGTGCCCAAAGAATCACTGTCATGCGATTAAAAGCGATCTGAAGCACCTCAACATTAACTTTTCAGAGCCATCCTTACTTTCTCTTAATTGATCGGTCTAGAACAAAACCTTTTGTTCAGATTCATATCTACGCAACCCTACCATCCATCCCAATCTTCTTTATTCATACATCTCATCCCCGAAATTAGGGCAGAGGGCCATGAAAATCAACATCACCATCAGAAAGGCAGATGCTTTCCTTTATCCTTCTGGAAGTACACCACCATCAAAGTTCTTTCACCTCTTTGCTTAAAATCTCTCAATAAGGTAATTTATTTCTTCCTAATTTAGTTTCAGATTACTAAAATTTCAGCTCCAGGTTTCTTACAATTCATTGATGTACTAACTTTAGTCTGAATTATGTTTTTACTGATTCTTTCAGTTTGTATAAATTATAAAAGATATTTGATGCTCTTCTTTCTTTTCATATGGACAGTCATCCTTTTTCTTGGCTTAAAATATATTTTTGGAAAGGTGAATTCATCTTTTCTTGCTGTGATTTTTGCAACAAGGTAAATTCAGCATTCCTAATTGAGCTCATATTATTTTTAGTTTACAAAAAGAATCCTCATAATTTTAAAAAAACTTTTAAAAACTAAGTTCATGCCACCACATACAAATATTATGCTTTACTTACTGACTTACCTGGGCTATTAAATGATGCACGTAATTTAGTGATCGATTGCATTATTGAACAGGCATTTTTTATTTAGTGAATAATAATGGAGATGAGGGAATTCAAAATAATGTTTATGATAACCACATAATAATGTTTCTTGAAGTGATTTATTTCTTATATGAGCATGAACAATTTTTGATAGATCTTCTGCACTAATTAATAACCTTAAAACTTTGATAAGAATGAATCCACATTAAAATTTAAGAGTTTCATGGATGGGTTGGTGCTAATTTAAATCATTTTGCTTTTCATTTAAATCAAGGACTATGGACAATTTAAGCAGCTAGATTTCCCAGAAAATTTTCCAGTTTGTTTTTATTTAATTTCCAGAAACTAGATGCACTGTTTCCTCTATTTTCTATTCAATATCCACGAAAATAAAACTCTTATCGAATTAATCTTAAATTCTCATTATTATGAATATTACGGAGTACTATTTTTATATGTATATTTCTACTTTATGTATTTCAAGGTCTGTAACACTAGGCATATTTCAATGGCTAAAGGGTCAAATAGGCCTTGAACTAACTTAAAGTGTTCAATTAGCACCTTATATAGGAGGTTCTGCCCGGCCGTCGTCAATTGAGGCGGTTCCCGGTGCAATTTTTTGATGAAATTTTTTGAGCATCTTCTTCATTAATTCTAGTTTACCCATACCAAATTTCAGCTAAAAATTCAACCGGGAAGACAATCAAATGATTTTTTGAAGATAACTGCGTAGTTTAACAATGCAGTACATTTCGGAAAATCATTTGACTGCCTTCCCGATTTAATTTTTAGCTGAAATTTGATATGGGTAAACTAGACTTAATGAAGAAGATGCTAAAAAAATTTCATCAAAAAATTCCACCGGGAACCTCTCCAATTGGCGATGGCCGGGCTGAACCTCTTATATAAGGGGCTAATTGAACACTTTAAGTTAGTTCAAGGGCCTATTTGACCCTTTTGCCTATTTCAATTTATGTAGCTCTCTTGATTTGAAATCGTAACTTCTCGATAGATATTATTATCTTTTGCTTTCACTTCATGAGATTTCATTGAGCTTATTCAGTAGATGCAAGTAGGAGTGCATGTGACCCAAGAACATGTTTTCTCTCTTTTATTATAGCTTTCCAAACATTTTTCAGCATATATTTCCCTCTGTAATTTTTGAAAACATTATATATGGCTGGCACACTAATCACTATTACCATGAGCTAGCCCATGTTTACCCATCTTTCCCTCATATCACATGTTCGTATATGTATTTGTGCGTGCTTCTCTTTTCCAATGCTGCATCTGTATCCAACTGACTACCAGTCTGCTTTCTCTTCCCTTCAATCTCTGGCTTTATTCTTCCTCCAAGTCTGCCACCTCAGCTATTCTGTTACTACCTCCGTCCCAAATTGGTTTGCAAATTTGACTTTTTTTTGTCAAACAGTTTCATTTTATTCGCTTGATTAGGATGTCAATTTTTAATTATATGTAAATTAAAAATGAAAATTGAATTAATTATCAATAGAGTGGATTGACTTTTATTATTGGTTGATAAAAAAATGCTGACTTTGCAAAACAATTTGGGATGGATGGAGTATTTTATTCCCTCTACTTTCAGCTGCCTCATTTACCTTTTTGCCTCTTCTTTTAAACTATTGGGAAGCCCCTATTATAATTAATATCAGGGATGCCCTAACTATCTGATACTCTATCAGATAACAATTCTAATTTTCTATGCCTTTGTTATATTAAGCTCAGGAGAGATGTGCGTGGCATGATGAAGCAACAAAACTCATCAATTTAGCATTATCTTAAAAGTCACTTTGAAAGTGTTGTTACTAAAAGTCACTTTTTAGCTTTTTAAATATTTTCAATATTAAATATTTTGGGTTGTGTGATTTTGATAATTTGATATTGATATGATTTCAGCTATGTGTGCATAATTAAGTCGTCATTTTCATATCACAACAAGGTGGACTGAAAGCAATACACATTTTTTATAGTTCACAGGTCCTTTTTACTTGGAGTTTTTGTCACTTTCGATCCTTCGACTACTGTGTCTGACGCTTTTTTATACTCGACTTTCACTTTTTCCATTTTTAGTCATCCACTATTGTGTGAGAGACACTCTTAGTCCTCGACTTCGAAGTTTCTCACATTTAGTCTCCGGAATATTATCAAATTGACATTTTTAGTCCTTTCACTATAATTTTGACATATTAAGTGAAGGACTAAAAATGTCACTATTATAATAGTTGAAGGACTAAAAGTGTCAATTATATGAAAGTCAAAGGACTTAATATGGAAATTTACAAAGATGGGCACCAATAGTGGGAAGATTAAAAGTGGAAAAATTCAAATTCGAGTACCAAAAGTGTCAATGACATAATAGTCGGAGGACTAAAAGTGGCAAAACTCTTTTTACTTATATTCTTTCTGCTTTGCTAATCATTCATGTCTCACCTCTACATCATCATCATCATCATTCATCATTACTTGAAGGAGATGACTTTAATTGATTTTGTTGAAAGGTAGCTTTATGATAAAGGTCGTGTCAGATCTGGAGAAGTCAATTTTGTGGATCTCTATTCCATAATAGTGTTTTTCAAGTTTTCCCAACATTTAAGATTCGAAAACCAATTGAGGTATTTGTGATTTTTTTGGAGTTCTGTTCCTTGTTGGTTAAATGTGTTTCTTTTACTTGGCGTTTCTAAGGTCATACTTATCATGAATACAAATCATTCTATATAATAGCACTAGCATCCTGTTATTCATTCTCTTGCCCAAGGTTAGTGTTTTTCCCAGCCTTTTAATTGCAATAACAATATTCTAATCCTTTAAAGAATCAGCCTAATTTATTTGGCTTCATAACAATAGGGGGCTTTGTTCTCCTCCAACCAACACCTGATTAGATGCTGTGACAATTCCTTTTTTTTCCTAGAGTTGTGACTAATCTTAAAGTAGGTGAGCGGCGGCTGCAGTACCTGCATTGGTGCGTGTATTACCTTTTTATTAAAATACATCACCAGGGCAGACTTTTTTTATACACCTCCAGGGCAGACTTTTTATTTACACCTCCAGGGCAGATTTTTTTTTACACCTCCAGGGCATATACTTGGATATGGTGTTGATGTTATGATATTTTATGTGTCTCTACCATTATACTAATACTTTGAATGACTTGATCACTTTTTACAAAAAAAAAGAAAAATTAAAAAATAAATTGGCCCCTGTTTGATCTTTTAAGCATTCATCACAAGCTTGAGAGGAAATATCATTTTAATACCAGAAAGTATTATGGTTTATCTTGGAGTAATAGTAGTTGTTTGTTGACATAAAGATTACTGATCCATATATGTCTACATTTTCCAGCATATTACCTTCTGTCCTTCGGCAAAAGATCCACTCCTCTGACAAGAAGCTTCAACACTCCGATAGTCCAATAGTTCAGCATATTACCTTCTGTCCTTGGAGACAAGTATACATTTTTTTTCCAACATTTAACTATTTGTTTATATTTTGTTATTGATTTTCCATCATGCTTACTGACATAGGCATGAATATAATGATTATTAAAGTAGTTAGATGGTATTTTGTGCTTAGTATATTTTAATTTAAATTGATTTAACATTGACAAACAACTATTTCTTTTGGCTAAACATTTTGCATTCCATTGGTCGAATTTATATAACTAAGATAATGATTATAAGACCGTGTTAATGATTTCACTTCCAGTTGATTTTTTTTTGAAGTTTAAGGTTTACTCCTGTGATCCTGTCCCCTTAGTTTAACGTTGCCAAACCATATTTGTGAAATTACAACTATTCTCTAATCTCTAGGATGATATCAATTATTGATGTAGACCTTTACATGGAATTGGAGTGACTGGGTGATAGGCTGATAGCATTTAACGGTGTTCAAGGGTAGGGGTGGACTGGGGCAGGGCTGAGCCCGATCCTGGTGGGCTTATTTTATGCAACATTTTGGCCTGGTACCCGCTTGGGTAAACTACGGGACCGGCCCGAGCCGAAACAGTATCGGGTCGGGCTCGAGTTAGTACCACCCATTTAATCAAGCTCGAAACCCACCCCTTAAAACCAATAGGCTGGGTCAGTACTGGGATGTCCGGGTTTAGTCCATCCTTATTCATAGGTAATAATGGGATTAATGGAAAAAAAATACAAATAAAATTGGATGCATGGCTATAATACAAACAATAGAGAAATATGTAATATGTAATTCTTTATGCTTCATTCACTATAATAGTTATTTTGTGTTCTTTTGTCCCTATAAATTTAGGGTTTTGCCAGCAATATTACTAAATAGTAATGTATGGACACACGTAAGACTAATTTTAATTATTTTCAAAAAAGAGAACCTTCCAAGTTACAAATTACAATTACCTAATCCGATATTTACAGTTACTTGATTTAATTAGTTGCAATTACTTGATTTGATGATTATCCAATTCGACCTGTCATATTGGTCTTAGTTATATCCGATTCAATCAAATACTCGACCCAATCATTATAGTTACTCGATCTGACCGGTTACAGTTATAGTTTTTTGGATCGAGTAGTTATAGTTACTCGGATTGATAGTGACCATCGGTTAACCACCGCCCACCACCACCATAGCCAAATGTCGCTCCCACCATTTATGACTGCTTTGACTCTATTGATTGACCACCCTGCTTATGACCACCTGATAGGTACCAAAAATCGAAAGAGGGACATCGATGTTTATTATGAACGTAAATGGAAGAACAGAGTGAAACGATACAAGTTTAGGCACTTAGAGCAGCCTATCTCTCCCAGAATTCCCAGCCCAAGTCTAAAGTTCTGCCTACTCACAGCTCACCCTATTTATTCTTTTCTAATGGGCCAGCCCACTTCCATATAGTTATAGGGCCTAAACCCTTTTAGTACACAATATTAGAAGACTTAATAGTATTCTTATTCTAGTATTATTTTAGGTCTCTATCATCACTCCCCCCTTGACAACCACCTTGTCCTCAAGGTGGGGAGTAAGAAACAGCCATGCCATTCAGTTTCATCTTGGCGCCTCTTCCTTCCCAGTACGTTCTTGCTTGCTTATCAACTCTCAGCCATACTTCCTCATTTGTTACATTGCTTGGACCCTTCATCCCCCCTTCTGAACATAGCTGTTCCCAACCCGGTTTAACCATATTCTCTTCATAGAGAGGGATGTTGTCACCCTGGAGAACATAATGATTGTTCTCTTTCTCATGTTTCCCGGCAGACCAGCAATTGTTCTCATCAAATTGCAACTCTCTGGGATTTGTCAGTATGAAAAAGGAATTGAATTCACTGCTTTTCATATCACAAACAATAATAACTCCAATTGATCCAGGAAGTTTAAGGTCTACTGACTCTACTTTGTCAATGCCTTTTAATTTTGCAAGCCCAGATGACCCCGAATCGATAGGCACAAGCAATCTCATGAGTGGTGCATAACATGCTGCTGTTTCGACTGTGGATAGCAAACTGGCATACGGAAACTCTGCAAGATACTCTTTTCCCTTTGCCAACTGCTGTAAACCCTTTTTATGCATTTCAGAATCACTAAAAGGCTGCCTTCCAACTACAGAGAAACTTGTTGCAGGTTGCAGGTTTATTACTAGCAATTTAGTAGGTGAAAATCCATGCACATAGCTTATAAGTTTTCGTGCTGCTTCCTCCACAAGGACTCTTCTCCAATTAGTAACCATCTTACAAACATTAAGTCAAATAGTTGGAAGAACCTTCTAGTAAGGCAGGCATAGAAACTGGATTTCTAGCATAAGCCATCCACCTAAAGCCAACAGCAGGAGGTCCAATGCCCAGGTTTGCAGTTCCCGAACAGCCCCTAGCAACAGGGTTTGTGACAAAATTACAACCCCTTTCCAAATCTGCTTCATTACCACAGTGTATCTGAGCTGCTGGTAGGGAAGTAACCACTCTAGAGCTGCACCTCACAGGATGAGCAACTGATTTGAACTTCACCTGATGTACATAAGAGTGAAATCTCAAGTAATGGAACCAACCCATAGTTAGAACATCAGCACATATTATCCACAATGGCCAACTATTAGCAATTTCATGCATATCTTGCTTTGACAAAATTGGATTGGATGAGCTTTTCATGAATGAAACATTACCATCCTGCTTGGAAACTAAATTTTGAACACCACCAGGTTCTTCCACATTCCAAACTTGGAAAACATACCAACCGCATAAGAGTAAGACTTGGAGGTTTGTACCTCCCTCAACATTACAGGCAAGTGTCCTTCCTTTCAATCCTTCCACCCCATACCAAGGTTTGTACATACCACCTCCTTTTTCTTTCCATCCTCTCTTGTCTTCATCTCTGTATTTTCCTCTTCTCATCAAAGAGCTAATAGCTCGTGTAGGATCCTGTGGAACTTCAGTCACCACATAATCCGCATTTTTTCCAGTTTTGCTAAAGTCATCTATACGGACAGTCCCTGTAGAGCTTTCCAAAGTGCTTGGACCAGCAATTTTATCAATGGCAGATTCATATGCCATAGTAATCGAGGAGTGAGTCTTCACAGAAACTTTCTTTTCTTCGTCAGTGTGCAATTCCAATCGTGGCATACTGGCAATCAACTCCTTAGAACTTTCACCATTAGGAACTCCATGAACCACTTGCCCTGCTTTCAACATCACCATTGCAGGTGAGAATGCATCAATTCCTGTACCCACTAGAAAAAGTTGTGACTGATCCATTATGGGATTGAGCCCGGTTGTAGGTACAAAAACATCAGGCTCATAATTCATCGCAGCACTGTCGAATTTCCACTCTAGTGCTTGAATCCTCTCTATTTTATCTGTGATTTTTACCTGATCCTCTCGTTGCATTGGCAATGGCTCTTTCACTTTTACCGAACTAGTTCCATTTTTATCCTTCTCAGACTTTGTGGAATTTTCTGGATAATTTGGCAGATATCCTGTAGTTTGAGTAATATTATCATCCAGACCTGGTCCCTTGATTGATGGTTCAGCCGGCCTCAACTTCATTGTGGGTGATGAAACTTGAGCACTGTGAGAAGAGGTGTGCGATGACACCTGCAAGCCCTGGGGATCTGATGGAGTCTGCGATGATGATGATGAAGGAGAAAGGTGAGAATCGACTGACGACGATGATAAGAATTCTCCTCTCCATAGAGTCTTACTTGAACGTGAACTGGTAGCTGATGAAGATGCCTGCCGACTCAGAAAACTGTTCCGCATCTGCGAATAGGAGACTTCTGTTGGCGACGCAGCATACGAACTGAGAGCACTTGGTCGCATCTGCGAACTAGAACTAGGAGAAACGATAAAGCATGATGCTGAATTCGAGGTCACTTTCGAACTGCCGAGATCTGTTCGCGAAGAAGCCGGAGCAGCTTGAGATGACCTCAGCGAACTACGCGAAGCCGTTCGCGATTGCGAACTAGGAGAGTCGGTTCGCGAACTGGGCGAAGCTGTTTGCGATGAAGTCTTCGGACTGGCAAAATCTGCTCGCCTTGAAGTTTGGGATGACGATGAGTCCTGGTTTGTTAACTTCCAACGATTTCTAGGAGGACTCCTCGCTCTGTGTCTATGTCGCTTCTGACGGTGAAGAAATTTGCGCAACATATAGCGCAACTCCTTCCACTGACTGTCGCTATTGTTCATCTTCTTCCTTAGTTGTCGTTGAAACTGAGGATCGATTCAGGCTCTAGGAACGATGCTCTGATACCAATGATAGGTACCAAAAATCGAAAGAGGGACATCGATGTTTATTATGAACGTAAATGGAAGAACAGAGTGAAACGATACAAGTTTAGGCACTTAGAGCAGCCTATCTCTCCCAGAATTCCCAGCCCAAGTCTAAAGTTCTGCCTACCTTTCTACTCACAGCTCACCCTATTTATTCTTTTCTAATGGGCCAGCCCACTTCCATATAGTTATAGGGCCTAAACCCTTTTAGTACACAATATTAGAAGACTTAATAGTATTCTTATTCTAGTATTATTTTAGGTCTCTATCACCACCTAGCCCCTTCCAAGTCCCAACCCAGCCCCCCTCTCTAGACTCCAACTCCCCCTAGCGGCCTAGCCGCTAAACCCCCCCGCCCCAGCACCAATCCCTTCTCCCCAGCCCCATTCCCCTCTCCACCCTGCTGATCGCCATGGCCAGGTGAAACCCTACCTGCCCGTTGCCGTTAGTTTGTTACACAACCCTAGCCCTAGGCGTTGTGTCCCTACCTTCGTTTGTTCGCAATTGCAAGTTGTAACTTAAATTATAGCTGTATCGATCTGGATCTTTTGAGTGACGGCGATCGTGGTGCTCTACCATAGACAACGACAAACGGAGACCATCTTTGAGCTCCAGATCTGGTCTTCATCGCTGAATTGGGAGAGCAGTGATACACTTGCGGAAGAGAAAAAGTTAGAGGAACAAGAGATGCGGCGGTGAAAGCATGTGTGATAGGGTGGTGGCGTTGACTGCATCGTGTTGCCCGGAGCTATCTGCGTCGGTGTCAGTGGCTGCGGCGAGAAAGGTGCATGCGTCATCTGTGAGAATGGCCTGAGTCGATGATATAGAGAGATGAACCGTTAGGGCTGTATTCTTGACCTTTCAAATATTTTTAGTCACTTTTTTTCCAGAATAAAACTTGGTGCTACTTTTGTCCAATCCGAACCTATGAGTTATACTTCTGCCAATTTTTTCATAAATTCACACTGATCAGAATGATGTGCTCATATTAAGTTTCGCTCTACTTCTATTTATGTGTTCCATTTCAATATTATTTAAGGAAGAACTTCAAAAAATACATACAAAATAAATTTTAAGCAATTTCCCTTAATAGGAGCAAAACATACAACTTTTCCCAAAGCAGGAGTACCATTATAATCTTCCCTAAATAGGAGTAAACATTGTTTTTCTACACCAATACTCCTATTCTAAATAATTAATTGCCTCATAGTTTCTTTGGGTAACCGGGGCATTCCATTGGTAGCAGGGTAGTCCGGTGGTGGTGGCAGCATCGTCTGGCAGTGGCAGATATGCGAAAAAATATGGAGTTTTTTGGCCTTGCCGGAGCTCTGGCGGCGGCAGATCATGCAAACTCTGGCGGGTGGCAGTACTATAGCAGCGAGCAGGAACAATGGTAGATGCATTCTTGTCCATTTAGAAGAAAATACTCCTATTCGGGGATTTATAAAACTCTAATCTTATTTTTACACGAAACCTATATTTTACTCCTCTTTTGGGAATTATATATAATACAAATCGTTAAATAAAATCAATCAACAGAATACTCACAGCTGACGCCAAAGTATGGTGGAATACTCCATCTTGGATGACACCTTTTTTACAATAAAAGATTATTTCATTTCATTATTAACAAAAAGGAGTATGATTAAAAGTCATGCGATAAGCATAATTTGTAGCGGCCTTAGTTAAAACAACCTGAAAATTGTTATTTTCCGTTAGCAATAATCTGCATTCTTTCACAAGCGATCTATACTCCGTCATATCCACCGGATCACTATGAACATCCTCAACCACCTGTTTGGCGTCCATCTAAAAAATAATAGGTTCTCTTGCCCACTACCGACTCCATATCATTGATGGTCGAAGATTCCATACTTCTGCTTCACTCGGAGATAGAGTTACTTGGCACCATGCAGAATCCTCTAGGTGAAACTTCCCCTGATGCTCGCGAACACAAAACCCTCTTCTCTACCCTCTTCTCTACCCTCTTAAGTGCATCCACATTGCACTTAAGGTTGAAAGGTGGTGGGGGTTTCATTTTGCAGCAGCTTTGCTATCTCTAGATTTGGTACGAGGTTTGTCTTGAAAACTTGCCTAGCTATGCAGCACTTCCGGCCCACAAGTGATTACTTGCAATATAAATGTCCAGTATGTGCACCATTCAGTAATCAAGATGCACATATACTTGTAAGGGAAGCCTGTTCTAGGTCTGTCAGTATTTGGATTGATTATGCACCTCATTGTATCATCCATGTTTTAAGACATGACATGAATCAATGAAATTATTGGATTTCAAAAAAAAAACATGATAGTGCAATGTGAAGTGTTTATTTCAGTTGTCCTCGCAAAGCTTAATAGAATAGGACAATCATTTATTTTATTGATGTACATAAATTATCATAGATATGTTTTGAAATGCTTCTTTATAAGGCATTGTTGAGTTTAATCCAACACGATATAGTAAATATATGTATAAATGTGTATGAACAACTCAGTTTTTACGTGGAAACCCGAAAGGGAGAAAACCACGGGACTTTTTAGGCTAATGTCCAAGCCCTCTCAATTCTCATTAGGACTCTCCTCACCATTACATTGTACAAGCTCCCATTCATGGGGTATTTGAGCTAAGTCTAAAAGAAAGGAGGAAGGAGAGCTAAAAAGGTATCCATCCTTTACATGGAGGCTAAGCTCCGTATTTATAGGGGAAAGGAGAGAAGGGGCTCCCCACCCTAATGGGCCAAACGGGCCAATATTGGGCCTAATGGGCCGAAATGGGTCTAGCTGCTCGGACTCCGTACTGGATAATGTCTTGGGCTCTTGAACAGTAATAGGCCGGGATAATATATCCCAACACAAGTCCCCCAGTTTCTTGAGTAGTGAGCTCGCGAATCTGCTCGAGAAAATATACTCTGCCTGCGCTCTTCCTCTGTCTTGCTGGAAACTGTGTCTTCACATAATCATAATATATGAGTGAGTGTCTGCACTCCTGAACGTAATCTGCCGGTGAGGCACCCCCCTTCCCGACGGGGTTGGGCGAAGGGTGCTCCTCCACAGGCACGCTCCCCCTGAATGCATCAGGCGAGAGTAGAGGACCCTGACTCGAGCTTTCCAATCAGAGAAGCTTAGAGGTCCATGCATCTACAAACCGACGTCGCGGTACTGTCAAAACATGATGCACGTGTGTATGTATGAATGTATGAGGTATGATGCATGAATGCATGTAATGTATGAGTGCAATGTATGAGAGAAGGAATGTGAGATGTGATAGAAAGCGGTGGCTCTCATCGATAAACCGGGCATGTCAGCGCCGAGGGGCAGACGTGCTGCATAAGAGACGTTCGTCGCCATCCTGAAAGGGATGGGCGACCCTAACGTGAGCCAGACACGATGGCGCTGGGGCGCTAATCGTGCTGCATAAGAGACGTTCGTCGCCATCCTGGAAGGGATGGGCGACCCTAACGTGAACCAGACACGATGGCGCTGGGGCGCTGATCGTGCTGCATAAAGACGTTCGTCGCCATCCTGAAAGGGATGGGCGACCCTAACGTGAGCCAGACACGATGGCGCTGGGGCGCTGATCGTGCTGCATAAAGACGTTCGTCGCCATCCTGAAAGGGATGGGCGACCCTAACGTGAGCCAGACACGATGGCGCTGAAGTCGATCGTGATGCATAAGACGTTCGTGGCCACCCTGGAAGGGATGGACGAGCTGAACGTGAGCTGGGTACGATGGCGCTGAGGGTCCGATCGTACTGCATAAGACGGTCGTCGCCATCCTGAGGGGAATGGGCGAGCCGAACCGTGAATCTGGACACGATGGCGCTGAGGGGCCGATCGTGATGCATAAGACGTTTGTGGCCATCCTGGAAGGGATGGACGAGCTGAACGTGAGCTGGGTACGATGGCGCTGAGGTTCCGATCGTACTGCATAAGACGGTCGTCGCCATCCTGAGGGGAATGGGCGAGTCGAACCGTGAAGCCAAGTACGATGGCGCTGAGGGGCCAATCGCACTGCATAAGACGTTCGTCGCCATCCTGGAGGGAATGGGGCGATCCGAACGTGAAAGAGACACGATGGCGCTGAGAAGCCGATCGTGCTGCATAGGACGGTCGTCGCCATCCTGAAGGGATGGGCAAGCCGAACCGTGAAGCCGAGTACGATGGCGTTGAGGGGCCGATCGCACTGCATAAGACGTTCGTCGCCACCCTGGAAGGGATGGGCAAGCTGAACGTGAGCTGGGTACGATGGCACTGAGGGGCCGATCGCACTGCATAAGACGTTCGTCGCCACCCTGGAAGGGATGGGCGAGCTGAACGTGAGCTGGGTACGATGGCACTGAGGGGTCGATCGCACTGAATAAGACGGTCGTCGCCATCCTGGAAGAGGTGCGCGATCCAAACCGTGAAGCCAGGTGCGGTCCGTCTTGGCTGGCTATGAGAAGCCGATCGTCTTCCAGGACTTCATCCTGGGAGGAAGGGTGGACCTGGGCGTCGTCCCTCTGTCTGAACTGGGGAGCCGGTATTGTTTGTCCAAGAAAAAAGAAAGCCTGATGTTAGCCGATCGTCGTCGGCCACTTCATTCTTCGTACTTAAGTTTTGTAATTATTCTTTACATATGTTTTTCAGTTTGTACTTCCCGGCCAATAGCGCCGAGGGATAAAATCATTCTTTGCTCCGTGCTCTTCTGGCATCTTTTTCTCTGGTTTTTTTTTTTTTTTGGAGTCTTTTAATCTTCGTTCGTCATTGGTCCTTGGTCCTACCGGCGTTCTTACATCGAAGAGACGTTCGGTATCCGCGGACATCGCAATGAGGAACAGGTATATCTACATCGAGATTCCCCCTTTTTCGTTCGTCCGTGGTCCTTTTAGTCTTACCGGCGTCTCTTGCTTCGAAGAAGACGTTCGGTACCCAAGGAACTCGCAGGGACGAACAGGTTTACCCTCACGGGTTCCCGACTTTGTTATCCCACGTCCATCGATCCATGGTCATTGTGGGATAAACAGGTTTATCTTGGCAAAGCTCCCTTGGTTCGTCTAGCCCCCTCCGCGTCTCTACTAACCTCTACATCGAGAGGCGTTCGTCTTCGGCGGTGGGAGAAGATCTGGCACGCCCGGGCAAGATTCCCTTCCACATAGGAGCTACCCTCCTCTTCTCCCCATCTTTTTTTTTTTTTTTGTTTGAGGGAGGCAATCTATATTCTTCGTTCGTCCTTGGTTCTTGGTCCTACCGGCGCTCTTGCTTCGAAGAGACGTTCGGTATCCGCGAAACTCGCAAGGAGGAACAGGTTTATCTACATCGAGATTCCCTAGCTCTTCTTAGTCCCTCCCTGGTCTGTGGTCCTACCGATCTTCCTACATCGAAGAAGACATTCGGTATCCAAGAAACTCGCAGGGATCACGGGATGTCACACATAATGGTGGTGGCATAGCGAACGAATATAATGACGAGGCGATAGAAATGCCGGTCGTCATGCGAAGGCGATGGCCACCCCCCTGAAGGGAGGGGTGAGCCCGATCGCTAACTCAAGAAGGTCGGCATTGGGAGCCGATATACAATGATCATAATGTCGCTGAGCAGTCGGTCTTGATAAGGAGATGTCAATAGTGTCTGATCAGGCCGATATATCCGAGCAACGGCTCTCATCCACGCAGCGCGGGGATGAAACCGGTCTTCAAAAGATAAATATGTCGTGCCGAGAGGCCGAACATGATATGTCAGTGTCGGCAGTGAGAGGCCGACCTGAAAGGATCAAGCAACGGCCCTCGTCCGCGAGGGGTGGGGACGAGGCCGGTCTTCAGATATGGAAAGCACGCCGATCCGGGAGGCCGGTCGTGATATAATGGTGTCGGCAATGAGCGGCCGATCTGAGAAAATCAAGCAACGACCCTCGTCCGCGTGGACGGGGACGAGGCCGGTCTTCAAATATGATAATCATGCTGAGCCGAGAGGCCGGTCGTGATATAATGATGTCGGCGATGAGAGGCCGACCTGAAAAGAGATCCAGCAACGGTCTACGTCCGCGCAGCGCGGGGACGAGGCCGGTCTTCAAAAGATGATAATCACGCTGTGCCAAGAGGCCGAACGTGATATATAATGACATCGGCAATGACAGGCCGACCTGAAATCCAGCAACGGTCCTCATCCACGCATCGCGAGGATGAGCCCGGTCTTCAAATAAGATGATCATGCCGTGCCGAGGGGCCGGTCATGATGTCATGATGGCGTCAGACGTTCCTCGGCCGTGACGATCTCTTCTAGGCCCTCGGCCTCTGAATGACAAGTGATCGTCTCACAGTTCTCTGTCATGGCATTCGCCTCTAGACCCTCGGCCTCTAGGTGTTCTTCCTAGGCCATCGATCTCTGGGGGTGGAGATGCTCGTCCCACGGTTCTCAACCGTGGTGGTCTCCTCTAGGCCCTCAACCTCTGGGTGGAGATGCTCGTCCATCGGCTCTCAGCCGTGATGGTCTCCACTTTAGCTGGCCCTGAACGTCTTTGAGATTTAGGTCGATCGTCTTTTAATCATTTCGCTCGAGCGCGTCGAGTGGCTTCAGCTGCGCAATAAGCATGATAACGGGTCGCACGGCCCGACAATATGTATACACTCATAACCATCTGCATGGCTTCTTTCTAACACCCACGATTACCGGCCTATGGGTTACCGTGACCCTCGGCCCGGCTCATCATGCGGGGTTAATGGACGTAGTAGCTCGCGGCGGGGCCAACTTAGCAGCCCACTGAACGTCACATAGAAATATTCATCGGTCTGTGATTTTGAAAACTCAGACCCAAGTTGGTCGCACTACCCTCGAAAAAGCAAGGTTGAGTGCTTTGGTGCCCTCGGGCCCCACAGGCCGCGTTTGGCACAGTCACTTCACGCCTAGCGGCGGGGATGGTACTAGGGTACGATCGTCGCTCGGGCACTTGGTGTCGTGCGGACTACTGCGTAACCCCCAAATTAAAACGCGTCATCAGGGCACTACCCTCTGGAGACGTTCAGATCGCTAATCAAAGCCGATCGAGGGTGGGTGATTGGGCCCACCAACAATTAAACATTTAATAAAATGTTGGCCGAACCAACTATCACTAGAGCTTCGCTCCGCATCATTTAATTTGGGACATCTTTATCCCTAATAAATAATAGTGATGTACGGGTGGTAATAATAGTATTATCCTACCATAGGCCATTCAGATATGCTCCGTTCGCTAATTAAAGCCGATCAGGAGCGGGCCGACGGGCCCACAACAACCAGTCATTAATTAAAATGATGGTTAAAAATAACTTATCACTAGAGCTTTACTCACTTGAATTTTGCTCGACATTATTTAATTTCGGGATATTCTATCCCTATTAATAATGGTGATAAAACACTAATAATAAGAATACTGCGGTAAGTTAATTAAAGTGTAGGAATGGTAAATGGTTGTACTTAGCTTGGGATAGACATGTGGCCAGCCAAGAATTCCTGAAATTAATTGAGCTCCTTTAGCAAATTTGACTTGGTCAAGATGCTCCAAACTCATCCCTCACCACCCTTCATTTCTCTTTCACGTGGTCTTCTCACGACCAAGGCATATGAGTGACCTGCAGTACTCCGTATCTTTTGGAAAGATCGAAGCGAGACCCACTCGCCTTCCCAGCGTCATGTCCACCTACTGGCCGCGGGCTTAGGGGCGGACCCAGGAAATCCGTCTTGGGGGGTTCAAAATATTTTTTGGGGGGCGAAAATTATTTTTTGAGGGGCGAAAATTATTTTTCCTGTATATATACCCTAGAATTTTTTTTGTTGGGGGGGGCGGTTGCCCCTCTGGGTCTGTACTACGGTCCGCCCCTGCGCGGGCTGGCCGCTTGCTGGCGGTAGTCAAGAGGGTCGACGCGTCGCAAGGATGGCCGGAGAGGATAATCTCCGGTGTGAGGTCGGCTGGAAACTTCGTAATCTCTCTCCCCTGACCTCCTACACGCCATGAATGGCGGAATCCGAGGAGTCTCAGTCGGAAAATCCATCAGGCCGCGTCAGGGGAGTGGTTGGTGACGGCCTGAGCAGAGACCAGCCCGGTGGAGGAGCAGCGGCCTAGCCGGTGGGAACAGCTGCCGGCGACGAGCGACCTGTTATAAGCGAGACCCATGGTGCTCGCGGTGTGTTTACCTGGTGCGGCTGAACCCACTGCGACCGGTACGGCGGCTCCGGTGAGGGCAGGGCGGCGATACCTCCGGCATGGCCTGGGATGCTCCAAGTGCAAAAGAATTCCAGATCCGCCACTTTCTTTCTTCCATCTTTCTTCTTTTTGCTGAAACCAGTTCGTCTGGCATTAATATTTTGTTGAAAATCAGTTCATTTCGTATCAATTTCTGTAGAAGCTGAAGAACACGTTGAAATCTTTTTGAACTGCTTCCCACAAACGGCGCCAGTGTTGAGTTTAATCCAACACGATATAGTAAATATATGTATAAATGTGTATGAACAACTCAGTTTTTACGTGGAAACCCGAAAGGGAGAAAACCACGGGACTTTTTAGGCTAATGTCCAAGCCCTCTCAATTCTCATTAGGACTCTCCTCACCATTACATTGTACAAGCTCCCATTCATGGGGTATTTGAGCTAAGTCTAAAAGAAAGGAGGAAGGAGAGCTAAAAAGGTATCCATCCTTTACATGGAGGCTAAGCTCCGTATTTATAGGGGAAAGGAGAGAAGGGGCTCCCCACCCTAATGGGCCAAACGGGCCAATATTGGGCCTAATGGGCCGAAATGGGTCTAGCTGCTCGGACTCCGTACTGGATAATGTCTTGGGCTCCTGAACAGTAATAGGCCGGGATAATATATCCCAACAGGCATGTTATTACTTATTAGTGGCAGTCTCACAATGACCCTCATCAGTACTATAAAAACCTTTAATTCACGCCTTACCGTAGATATATATGGTATAATGATAATGTACACGTAAAACAATGACTCAAAATCATCCTCATTGAAATTTGAAAGAAAACATTTTTGTCTGTGTCAGGCATTTATTACATATAAAGTTGAATTATTTCGATTACATTTTTTATATGTGGTGTTACTTTAGAGACAATAACTATTAGTACAAAGAGTTGTTAAAACAATATAATTCTTTTATTGTGTCTGAAATTCCCTAATCATGTCAAAAATCATACTGGGTAAGGTTTAATATTAATTGAGTTTTAATGGCGAAGATCACATTTTTAACAATTGGGATAACTAAGGAGTAACATTTATAAACTCAAAAATACGGGGACTACATTTCAATGGAAGTACTATTTGAGATTGAAAGTGTGATTTCCCGTGTAACTAATAAAATATCATATTGTAAAAAGGTGACTCAAAACATAATTATGAAAAGGGAAGGGGATCTTTCGCAAAAGAGTTTTTTCCATTTTCGGTCCTCTGACTATTGTGTCATTGACACTTTTGGTACTCAACTTAGTTTTTCTAGTTTTAGTCCTCGACTATTGTGTTAGGGACATTTTTAGTCTTCGACTTCAATGTTTCCCACATTTAGTCCCCTGAGTATTATCTAATTGACACTTTTAGTCTCTTCACTATGGTATTCTTGAGGTAATCATACAGATAAGCATTGCTAAAACCTTAGGTGCAAATAACATTCTTTACCTCGCAGTCTTGATGGTGTAGTGTAATTGATGCATGTTTTAACTATGAAAGCCGTAACGATTCTTGGGCATTTAATCTATGAGTTACTTCCTCACCTGAAAATTTCTGAAACTAAATCTCAAGACCAACGAATGAGAGTGGGCATACTAAATAGTGTACATGGTTCTTTACAATTTATTTAGTGTTTCAGCAATGGTACTACTCAATCATCTTTTAGCTACACATGTATGTGCTCTTAAAATGACTTGCAGTTCCTTGAATTCCATGTGTTCTCACTGGATTCTTTACTAGACTCTTATCACCTTCTTTATGTTGTTTCTATGGATAAGGGATGCTTGAAATATTTGCTCCTCTGCCTCTCTTTGATTGGGACCACAGTGAAGCCCCAAAATGAAATAGCTTTTATCCCCTTGACTTGAATCGTTTGAATTGGTTAAAAAGAGTAGAAGAAACAGAAATTACCCTAAATAGGAGTAAAAACGTTTTGAAATTCCAAAATAGGAGTATCATGTTTTTTATTCCCTGAATAGGAGTAATCTGCCAAGTTTGGAAAAAAATGCCATGTTTAAAGTTTTGTAATTTCCAAACTTGGCAAAAATTTACTCCTATTTAGGGAATAAAAACATGATACTCCTATTTTGGAATTTCAAAAGTTTTTTACTCCTATTTAGGGAATTCTCTCTAGAAGAAACTATAGAATGGATTTATTGAAAGACTCAGTTTAACTATAACCATCACTTAAATTAAGTAGTCTCTACGGATAGCAAACTCTTTCTTTTTACACAAAAGATTAACCTATAACTAATATAAAGAGCTCTAGGGATGCAACTTTATACAAAATTAAGAAACCCATTTTTAATCCTTCCACATTTCAAGATGGTGAGAACTGAGAACTGGTAAATGGGTACGTAGTAAATAGCAAAATCTTTTCTCTCAAAAGGCATCTCAAGCCTCCATTTTCCAATTGGTCATCAATGGTCATCCCATATGGCCAGCAATACTAATGATATTGCAAATGATATCAGTGATAACTAACACGCTGAACAATATAAACCAAAGACGGTTTCTTAGACGTTTGAACAACGTATATACTTGAAGATCCCTTCCTACCTCAGTAGGAGTAGAGAGAATTATCTGGATTAAACAAATCCACACTCAGCACATAATAGAATTACATATAAACTGAAAAGTAAAAATCAAAATTTAGATAGAAGATAAATGATAGAAAGACTATACCACACGGATGAAGTGAGGTGAATCGGGAGGCAGTTGGCACTCCCAGACTGCCACTCCGTCATGAGCCAGGGCGCCACCGAAGTGCCGTACTTGTATTGACGTTCAGTTCCTCCTCATTCAGGGAAAGTTCACACAACGAGTAAAATTTCCAATTTTTTTTTGAAGATTCTGGCTGCATTTAGTATAACGGCACTATAGGAATTAAAAAAGGATTCATCTTATACGAAAATATGTGGCTCTAAATAGTAAATAGAGGCAAAATATATCCTACAACCGGCTGTACCGTGTGGATGGTACAGCCGGATTTTTTTTTGTAATATTCTGCAAAATCATGCCCAATTAATACTCTCTTTCACTGTAAATCTCGTTCGCGCACAGGTGTTCTCGGCTGCCAGGTGTTCTCCAGCGCCTCTCGCCTGATTTTTCTAGATACAGAGCACTTCCGCCGACTTTGCTCTCACCTTGAGTGGGTTATTTTCTATTTCCGTTTACTTTCTTGTTCTTTAACCTTTGTTTGCTTCATGTTTTAAAAAAGTACAAATATAAAATACTCCGTATTATTTAATGTCCTAGCTTAATTCATTTATTTTTTTATTCCAGTAAACTTTTGTAACTTAACTTTTTAATTTGTGCATTATAATATACTTTAGGTATAAAAATTATATTTTTCTATTTTTATTTTTAATGTCAAATTTATTAGTTTATTAAATATTGTGTGTAAATTATTTTAATAATGTGTGTTTGTTATTAACACGACTTTTGTGTTATACCTAAATGTGTATAACATTTAAAGGGAATGAGCATACACAAATGAATATTTGAATATTAGAGGATTCAAATGAGTTTCTGAATTTTTCGATGCTCATTTTTTAAGTTACATATGCTCATTTGGTATTGATTTTGTGCTCATAAAAAATGTCATTTCAATGCATATTTCAAAACTATCATATTACATTGGATTCACATGATAGTTGATTATAGACTCGAGAGCAGAGATGATGATACTCAATTGCATGTCTCTAATACTCAATAGAGGAGTTTTGATGTTCAATGAAAATGTTGTGATGTTCAAGTAACAAACCTTACGATTTTCATATCAATGCGCATTTTGTAAGTTATGTATGTTCATCTAGTATTGGTTTTATACTCATTATAAAATGTCATATCAATGCATATTTTAAAACTACAATATTACATTAGGTTCCCATGAAATCAACTTGACTATAGACACAAGAGTCGAGATTATTATACTCAATTACATACTTTTAATACTCAATAGAAAAAGTTTGATGCACAATGAAGATATTTTGATGATCAACTAACAAAGCTTATTATTTTCATATCATTTATCATTTTGAAAGTTATTTATGCTCATTTAGTACTGATATTATGCTCATTTTAAAATGTCATACTAATGTTTATTTTAAACACATTAAAAATGTGTTTTATGTTAAACTTAAATGAGTATAGCGTTCAAAATCAATGAGCATACACAAATGAGCTTTTGACTTTTTTGATACTCATGTTGTAAATTATGTATACTCATTTGATATTGCTTTATGTTCATTTTAAAATGATGCACATGTCAAATATAACGCCCAAAATCAATGAGCATACACAAATGAAGTTTTGAATTTGTTGATACTCATTTTGTAAATTATGTATACTCATTTGGTACTGATGCTCATTGTTGGTCTCTTAATACTCAGAAGAACAGACTCGATGCTCATCCAAATTACACCATTGCTCATTTAAGAGAAGCCATGAACTTCATCAATTGCTTTGAAAATTGGTTTTCAATTGCTACGTTACTGGAGTAGCGAAGATTATAAAATATATAAGGTTAATATGTAGAAATGAATAATATATATAACGATTAGAAAATATAAAACAAGGATCACGATGCTCAATATTAACCTCATAATACTCAACATAATAAGTCTGATGCTCATAAGAAATTACCAATACCAGATGAGCATAGGTAACTTACAAAATGAGCATCGAAAAATTAAACAGTTCATTTGAATTCTCTAATGTGTTCAAATATTTATTTGTGTATGCTCCTTTCTTTTAATCGTTATATTATTCCTTTCTATATTTACTCATGCAGATTTATTTTACATTATACTCATTTTAGTATATAACAAAACTCATAATAGCAATTAGATCACAATAATTGAGAAATTAATAAATATTCATCTTAAGATTTAAAAAAATAAAAATAAAGATTAATAACTAAAATATTTTATAATGCACAAATTAAAAAAAAAATAAGTTAGAAGGTTGATTGGAAAAAGTAAAAGTTGTTAAAGCAAAAAAGAAGAAAAAAGAAGCAGGAAAGCAATGAAACCTTATTATAAGAGAAAGAAAGAAGCAACAAAGCAAATGTTGTTAATGTAAAAAAACGAAAAAGACAGAAGCAGGGGCGGAGCCAGGACTTGATGACAAGGGGGGCGATATTGAGCGCAAAAAAAAAAAAAATCGTACTCTGAAAATTTCTGGCTATGACGATATCAAATAATTGACTTATTTGAATACTTCGAGATTTTGTAGAACGATGTCGAAAAAACTCTATATATCAATATTTAAGATTAATTAGAGTGAGATGCTCATTTTTTCAAATTAAAATTATTCTATTATGATATGTTGGGGAATGAATATGAAAGGAAAATAAATGACAGAAAATGATACTTGTGTGTTTCATTTCGTATCACACAATTAAGAGCAAATTAAGTATATGTGATATGTATTTTTTAGTATTGTTTGCATATATTAGATACGGAGTATATTGCTCCCCAATACAATTATCCAAATAGTCATTAAAGATAAATTTTATCCTATCTCAAAGTTGATCAATTTATTAGATTCGGTCCAAAAAAATATGTAGTATCTCACAAATTTGTTGAACCACATTATGCATGTTTTCCCTATTACAATTTCAGCTCGAATCAAAGCCTTATACATTCACGATTTTTTTAAATCTATTTAAAAATGACTAAAGTAATACACTTAAAATCATACTAGTATAATACTATATGTCACTTTTATTTAATATAATATTATAGTAAGGTCTCTATTGCTTGTATAGCACTACGTAACATATACTCCGATCCGTAACTAGCTACCCATATATAGTTAAATCACTAAGTACTAAAAAATTAGAAATGAAAAAAATCTTGAAGACCTTCCACAATTTCAAAAAGAAAGTAATTAAAAAACTAACGTATAGGCAGTTTTTGAACTACTGATATAATAGACTAATACTAATACTCTAATAGTATTTAAAAAAAAAAGTTGGGGGGGGGGGCAATGGCCCCCCTAACCCTATTGGTACCTCCGTCCCTGGACAGAAGGGATGAATAAGAGAAAGAGTGAAAGAGAAACTGACAAACAAATGAAAAAAGAATTGAAGCAAGGATCGTCAAGGCAGCACAGAAGAAGAAATTTATCCGGGAGACCAAAGAATTAAAAGGGCCGAAGTTGATGGGAATTTCAAATTTACCTGGCTTAGATCTTTCAAAAAAAGAACTAAAAATGTGCTTAAAATACAATACATACAAACCCAATGGACTTGGTGGCCCGGCCTGGTTCATTCTCAAGTACCCAAGAATTGCTTCTTGGCCGTCAAACCGTTCAGAGGAAAGCAACGTAGAAGAGTACACATGAAATAGTGGCTGGGGATCTTAGACCTGCATAAAGGGCAAGAATTATGATTGTAGGATGTGCGACGCACTTTGCATGCCCACGTGGCAGCACCATTGCGGTTGCTACCGTGCCGGCCTTGTGACTATACACCTTCTTCGTGGGGAAAAGCTCATCCAGACATTGGAGGCGAATCACGAGGCACTGTGGTTCGTACTTGCCAAAATTGTGCAGGACTACCTCTACATACGGACAATTACATTTCTTGGTGACATATCCATATTATTCCGTGGCACATGCTTCAATCCCTAAGATATATAATCTCATTAAAAAGCCTAACAAGGTCGGCTTATGACCAGTTCTTCGATCACGGCACCAATTTAGTTGGAGCCTCAAATATGAAAGCCTGTTATTATCCACCGGAGCCACCACAGAGAATATGCCATTAGGCTCAACAAAATACACTGAAGAATTGATTGCATTTACACGCCATTAGTTACAATTTACAAAGGGAATCCTTTATTCAAAATACACTGAAAATTTTGATTCAAGCAAACTCTTGCTTCAATTTTCGCTGTAGAAGCATTGATTTCACACGTAAGCAACAGCTCCCTTGAAGAGATGAAGTTGGGTCACGAAAGAATGAATGCTGAAGGCAGAACCATTGAGAGCACCATTAATAAAAATTTAAATTATTGAATTTTTTATTGACAATTTGGGGGTAAATGCATAAATGGTACCTCAACTATTGGTAATGTTACATTTTGGTACCTTAACTATTAAATGAATCAAAATGGTACCATAACTATACACAAATATTTCGAATTGAGATTTTATTCAAATTTTCGACCAAAATATTACACGTGGCGGTCAGAATTCTATGTGTAAAGTCTATTTCAACTTATTTTTGTCCATATGATCACTATAGGGTGACTCTACGCATGAAATTTTGATCATTATGAATGACTTTTTTTTTGTTAAAAATTTGAATAAAATCTCAATTTGAAACGTTTATGTATAGTTAAAGTACCGTTTTGATTCATTTAAGAGTTAAGGCACCAAAATGCAACATTACCAATAATTGAGGTACCATTTATGCATTTTTACCCGACGATTTGATTTAAATTTAAAAGTTAACAATGTATTTGAACCGATTGATTAACTATATGGCTGAACAAACATTAACTTATTATTGATTTGCTAAAAATAAGAAATTCCTTCAAGTTTAAGTTTGATCACTATAAAGAGAAATAAGTACTTGGCTGATTACTTGATTTATTATTTATTCATTTATTTTTTTAACACACAACTAAATATTCCTGGAAATGACACATAACTAGTTACACGATTATTCGTTTTTTAAATGCATATATGAGAAACAGGTTCAACTTTAAATTTATTTACTAGTCTGCAACTTAGTGACTGAACTCTACTTGCCTCATTTGCTTCTCTATACTCTATAATGATAACAGATTCGTTCATAATCTGCAATTGTGTATTAAATTTTTTAAATGAATAATCTGCAATTTGTTTTTATTTGTAGTTTGAACCTTGAAGGTCTTAAACTTTTGTATTTTATTTTAAAATTTGAACTAAGTTTCTCACAATTCTGAGCTAGTTTTGTCCGTATAACTATCTTGAATGATAAAAAATATTAGATCGGTTTTATAATGCGGGACCAAGAGTTTACATTTAAAGCATGGCCTCCAAAATACATTAAAACGGTCATGACTAATTTTGATTTTAAATATGGGCTTACAAGACTAAAATTTAAAAGAGATGTCCGTAAATACACAAAAGACATTTATAAACATCCAATATACTCTGTTGTACAATTATTTTCCTTCCAACTTCAACTTGATCGCCACCAACCACACGAAACATTCCTAAAAAGGAAATAAGGAGAAAGTTTGGAACATCTCAAAAACGAAACTGGGTTGAAAATTTTGGGATGGAAGTGGCACATGTACACAAGTCATAAGTCAGAAATATACCTTAGCTTATCATCACCATTATGTTCTATCTTGTATGGAATTCTAGCACTGATGGAATAGATGGTGCTGATGGAATCGTCGATTTAGGGCTGTGCCACTGCTCTTACCTTCTACAAATGAGACAACACCATCAGCGAAGGGTATGGCAACGATTTTGAAATGGCATCGATGGCTAGATTAATTAACAGTAACACTAGAGTTTGAAGAAAATGGGATTTAGCCAGGAAGTAGGCTAGGGTTTTAAATTGGCGGTGAGTGCAGCAGCTAGGGTTACACTCATCATCATAATTTAATCATCATTACTCCAGTGTCACAAAGGCTCCCACCTACGGTGGGATAAGAGGGGGTCGGATGCACTAGTTGGGCTATTTTGCTGGGTGATGTCTTTGGGCAGTAGCAGTGGCAGAGGATCCCATTGGTTGCAGCGGAGAGCTATGGGGTCACTAGTGGGGGAGGGGGCTATGGGGTCACTGGTAGCAGTGGGGGTGATGGAGTCACTCGAGCAACAGAGGGCAATAGGGTCATTGGAGCAGTGGGGTCACTTGGTCGCAAGGGCAGTGTGGTCACTCTGAAGTCTGGGCGGTGGGTTCACTAGGGTGTCGGGGGTTGCAGGTCACTGTCACTAGTGTCAAAATTGTCACTGTCACAATCAGCCACAATATTACTAGGCTGGCAACGGTCAGGGGCGGAGCCAGAAAAATGCCTCAGCGGGGTCGAAATCAAATTTAAATAGAATCAAAATAGTAGATTATTTTTAAACAATACCCGAATTGAATGTATCTTAGATAAATGATAGTTTAAATGAAACTAATAGAGTATATGTAGTTAATATACTTCGTATATGTCACATATATTATGAACTTGTTTTATATATGGGTTGAGTTGAGTACCTCGGATGAGACCCATTGTCTTACTCTAGTACTATATGGTTCTCTTCGATCTTACTTGGTTTAGTATCAAGATTTCTTACTAGAAAAGAATCATTTATTTATTGAGTAGGCACTCGTAGCAGTAAGAGATGTTGTCTTTGTTATGTCCCTAAGTCATGTCACGTAAGTAACGAGTGAATTACACGCTATTTTGTGAAAATATAATTAATATAATATAATTAATACTTCGTATTACGCATCACAATTTTACTTATTTAAAACTTAAACTGTGCTGATTTTGCAGAAGTCATAACTTTTTACTCGTAATGAGTTACGAGAGCCATAATATATCAAATTGAAGATATTTCAGAGTTCTACACTCTGAAATTTTCAGTGGGGTCGGCTGACCACCCTGACCCCCCAGTAGCTCCGCCCCTGGCGACGGTGTCACTTGCCGGGAAGTGTCATTGGTTGGGGTGGTGTCAATGATGGTTGGGAGGCGTACTTTGATGATAAATGTAAGTTTATGACTTATTTTGTCACTCTTTTGGAAACAATAAAATTGTCTCTCTTTTAACCATGAGCAATATTTTAGTGCGTACTAATATTGAAGGAAAATCCCGTTTACATCTCATGATGTTGCAATGCAAACTTTGCAACATAAATATGGAGTGTTGTGGAAAAGCATAAATACCACAGATATGAAGTCTGCAAACTTCATATAAAAAGTCATCTTCAGTGTATGATATAGAAAGTTTAAAAAAGGTCCACTTGGATTATGTTAAATGACAGACGCCTTTTTATGAACCATTGCCGACAAACAACCTACTCTGTTTTCCTACAAGTCTTGGAGAAATCCATGTAAAATATAACACAAATCAGTAACCAAATATAACACACAAATTAAGCAGTGGGAAATGTGTTTGTGGTCTACAAGACTAAAAGTCTAAAACAACATCCACACATGTTAGGTCTCATAATAATAAAAATATGTATCTGCTTTAGACTTGGGGAATTATATCCGGAAGTCTAAGCTATCATCTAATTGCAGGAATTCCGAAGTCATAAGAGAAGAATTCGGACAAATAGAGAAGGAACAACCATGGTATTAAGTACATTCCACTAAATGGAGGACAATTAAGTACAGCAGGGTAACACAGAAAAAAGTGGTAATTTTGAAAACCATAAAATACCAAACATGGAGGAAATACGTAAATATAAAAATATAAAGATACATGTATAAATATTTTTTCGAATATATGTGTACACAAAACTGTTTAATAAATATGTATTTATTTTTTCATATAAATTTGCTAATTTTTGACAAACATAGAGTGGAACATTCAGATATGATTATATACAATGCTCTCCTCCGAACTACCGGAGGCAAATGTTGTCCGAACTTTTAAAATTAAAAGCGTGCGTGTAGAGTAATCCTCTACACTAAAAAATTAAACAATGAAATTATTGCACCATTACACCAAAACACTTCATGACGTTGGAAGAATGAAAAGTTTAAAAAGATTTATTATTTTGCGGGTCTATGCAATTGTTACTTTATTTTATTTAATATAGTTTTTTCTACCAAATATTATTTTAATTTGTGGTGGTTAGTTGATTTTAGGCATTAGATTTGATAGTAGTTTAGCGCTAAATGTTTGATTGGAGGTGTTTATGAGCTGAATCTGTTCAAACTGATCAAAGTCTTACCTTAAACGATTGAATGAACTAAATATGTTGAATTATAGGAAAAATATACTATCCCCCGTTCTTTAATTCTTGCAACAGTTTGACTTTCACATTTGCCAACGCACAACTTTGAATGCAAATATATTTAATTGTGTATTAGTAAATATTATAAAAAGTTGATATTTTGAAAATTCACATCGATAGGAATTCAATAACATTTTATATGTAATAATTTGATTATGTATATATTAGTAGAAAATCGTGGTCAAAGTAAGGTCTGTGAATAGTGCAAAAATCACAATGTTGCAAGAATTAAAGAACGGAGGAAGTATAATATTTCTTATTAATAAAACAATAAAAAATTAAGAGCTCATTTGATAAAATTGAAATTGGCTGAATTGACTGAATCTAGTGTAATGGAGCAAGTGTAAGCAGAAGCAGCTAAATGGGTTGAATTTTCTGAATTCAGAAAATATATTTGAAATACTTTTTGTGCAATCAAGGGGAAAACTATATGAAAAATAGCTAGAATTGCCTTCTACCGTAAATTTAGTCAATTCAACCAGACAAGTAACTCTAACTTTACTTATTATTTTTAGGAAATAAAAATAAAAAGTTACGTGTCTGGTGGAAATGATGATAGATAAGGCTAGTAAGTAAAAAATAGGTGTCACCAAATGGGCTCCAAATGCACCTTTACTTGTTTTGAGTATTATAAAATTCAGCGAGTAAAATCAAAAGTTATATAAAAGTGATTAAACTGGTCCTGTTTTGGTTAAAAACCACAATGCATCAAACAATAATTCGGGTTATGGGTGAATGACAGGAATTAAACTCGCCTAGATCCGATTACCGATTTCTTTTCTTTTTTCGCAAAACCAGTTCCGATCCGATTTGGTCTGATACAATTTTGGACCAGTGCAAACTTTTAATTTCAATATATGATGAAATTCGAAGGTCTAATGCACTACCTCCGTCCCACTAAGTTTGGGACAATTCGGTTTACGATGCTTGACAACCGATAAAGCAAACAGATCCCTGTCCGCACTCAAATTATGTCTAGAAAAAAAATTACATATTCAGAAATTTCATCAAAGTACAAAGTCGCAAATATCATAATCAAATTTGATAAAAATTTGATATATAAAGTAAAAGACTGAAGGCATGTTTGACACAAATGGCTGAAAATTAAAGATACTTTTGTGAGCTTTTTAAGAGTTGTTAGCTTTCAGTGACTGAAAAGATATTAAAAAGAAAAGGCGGCAGCTGTTTGATAAAAAGCTGACTGCTTGATTTAGTTCAGTTTAATATACAAGCTGTTACGATTAATTAATACTAAAAGTCACGAGCTTTTCTTAGATGCTACTACTGGTAGCATCTCAAAAAAGATCCTTTAATTTTTGAAAAGCTCTTAAATATTGTCATGCCAAACACACAACTAGAAGCTTTTAGAAACTTTGTGTTGACCGAGTTAATAGTGTCTGGGACAAATCTTAGCGGGATGGAGGGAGTATTAGATAAATTTATATTCTTTTTTATTAAGAAAAGATAAATTTATACTCATAAAATATTTATTTATTATTAGTAATTTTCTAGCACGGTAGTACCTATATAAGACATGATTTAAAATTCTAAAGGTCTAATTTTATTGAACTATTATGACACAATGTTTAAAATTTTACAATTTGAAAATTACCAACAATATGAAATAAAGTTATACTCCCTCCGTCCCAAAATTATCTTCATAGTTACTATTCACATGGTCAACTCAAATTACTCTTAATCTTTTACTTTATATATCAAATTTTTATCAAACTTAAAATTTCTTGATCAGGCTTTGTAGCGGTTTTAATGTAGTTTTTGAATATGTAAATTTTATTTACTAAAAATAATCCGAGTGTGAACAGGGGTCGAGTTGCTTTATCGTCAGTCAAGAATCGTAAACCGAACTATAAAGATAAATATGGGACGGAGGTAGTATAAATTATGGAGTGTGTAACATCTAAAGTAGAGTGAGGGCATTTATATTACAATTCAGCCATAAGGAAATAATAATAATAATGTTTTTGCCTATTCTTTTTCAACGTAGCCCCCACTGGTTACTTTTGCAAATGACTGGACGAAATACTGTCCGAACTACCGGATGAGATCACCACTCTGATTATATAATACTAGTATGTGTACCCGTGCACCGCACGGAAAAATATGTTCTAGTGTTTGTTATGAAAAATGTGAATGAAATTAAATTTTAAAAAATAGAAGTGATACTGAATCACATGTGAACTCATAGACTGTGCAATTCAATGAGTTATATTGAGTCGCTAAGAAGGAATGTAGAAATCATTAAGATTATTGTTGAATGTTGAAGAATAGAATTGAATATATAGTTACATCGAGGATGAGCGGAAGACAAATGAAGGAGAGAGATATTAATAAAACTTGGACAAAAGAATGAATCGACCTTTACATCCATGTTAATGCGGTAGACCTTGTGATCAAGGAGCTGTTATGCATGTCCAAGTTTTATTCTTTATTTTTATTTTTATTTTATTTAGACCATATCAGAAGATTAGATCAGACGATACAAATAAAATTAAATCAGATAAACAATATCCACATCAGACATGAAATTTTACGATCAAATGGATATGACATATTACTTTTATTATTATTATTAAATTACTAATAATATCAACATTATCATTGTCATCATTATTAGGAGGTGACATGATCTGGTCCAATTGGTAACATTATGTTTATATGTATTTTAAGTATGGATTTAAACCCTTTCATATGTAAAATTTGGACTCATCCAAAAGTCTTTCAAGCTTATAAATCAACATCTTCTTAATTGTTGTATGAATCTTGATTCCCTAGAATAAGCAATATAATTACAATAAAAAAAAAGCAATATAATTACAATAAGGGAATAACATACTTGATAAAAATAATAATTGTAATGATTAATTAATAAAGTGAATCAGTGTGCTTAGTAAATTGGGATTGAAATAGTTTTATCGGTTGATGATATATCAAAAACATGCCCAGAGAAAATGTAATCTTTGAAGAATTTTAACTAAAACATTTCGGGAATTTTTAATCTTTATTTTAATAATTAATGTGTCTATTTAGGTGCTATAGGAGATAAGTAGGTGGGCAAAATAACCTTTAAAGCGAATGCAATAAGAAGTGGGATAAATGCATTAAAAGGAAATATGATGACATAAGTAATTGATGTATTATAAGGGGGCATCTTTGCTTATGAGGGGAAAATATCGTGTCCAGCCTTCCGGACAGGATCCTTCGACCGACCGACCGCCGTTTGGGAAGATTATCGGTGGAATTTTTTATGAATTTTTAGCATGTTCATCATGAAGTGTAGATTATGTCCACGAAATTTCAGCTCGGGAAGTAAGTTAAATAAATTATTGAAAAAAACCGCTTTTATGTATATAGTTTGACACAATTTGTTTCAATAATTTAATTAACTGATTTCTCGATTAAATATAAAAGCGGATTTTTTTTCAATAATTTATTTAATTGACTTCCCGATTAAATATAAGTTGAAATTTTGTGGATACAATCTAAACTTCATGAAGAACTTGTTCAAAAACTTCAACCGGAAACCGACCCTAATCGTCGGTCAGACAGAAGGTCCTGTCCATCCGACTAGATAAAACCATAACTGTAATACAAAGTATATATATATGTGGGGTTTTTTGGAAGGTGAATGCATTTTTCTTGATCATTTTAAATGCTTATGATTGATGCATGTAACGTGTGTTAAGAAGCTCAAAAGGTTTGCTTTGAGTTTCATAATGATATTGTATTAATATGGAGCTGCCACTTGGCGAATTTTAGCATGAAGAGAGTGCCACATGTCAAAATTTTCTCTAAAGCATTCCACAAAGGTTTGCTTTATTATATTATATAGATTAGTATGGAGGACTGCTCAGGTCCAGCCGAAGGGACGGGAGCAGCCGTCCGAACTTTACTGTTTGGGGCGGTTCCCGGTGGAATTTTTCGATGAAATTTTTTGAGCATGTTCCTCATCAAGTCTAGTTTGTCCATACCACATTTCAGCTCAAAATTCGATCGGGAAGGCAGTCAAATAAATTCTTGAAACTTACTGCACTTTATATATTCGCAGAATGTGCAGTAAGCTTCAAGAATTTATTTGACTGCCTTCCCGGTCGAATTTTGAGCTGAAATTTGGTATGGACAAACTAGACTTGATGAGGAACATGCTCAAAAAATTTCATCAGAAAATTCCACCGGGAATCGCCCCAAACAGTGAAGTTCGGACGGCTGGACCTGAGTATTAGTATGTAGTAAAACATAAAATTCAATAAATCACTAGACACACTGTACATCACGATGAAATATCACAAAAACAGTGTTGATGTCAGGGGAGGATCTATGTTAGGGCTATGGTGGGCTGAAGCCCAGGGCAAAGTAAAAAAAATTAATTTTTTTAAGGTATTATTTTCACAAAATTCTATCCAGCCCAGCCCAAATTTTTCTATAGCCCAATCCAATTTTTCAGCCCAACCCATAAAACAAAATCATTCCATCTAAAAATCTAATCAAAATGTTATACGAATTACCTCCCACTTAACAAGAGGCACTTTTGTACATCGTACGTATAAGGGTCGTAAAGCCCAAAAGGAATAAATGTAATAAATACAATAAAATATGATTCAAATATGATGCACATCAACTTGTAAAGTGTTTGAGTATATTCAAGAACATTGCCCAAAAGTGAGTTCTTGGGCAGAAGTTCATAGTGTATATAGACATTTTCCATGTTTTGAATTTGTGTTCAATTCACTTTTGATATAACGAGTATTCTTTATCAAGACCTTCAAACAATTATTGGATATCTTGATAGCAATGAGACATGTTTCTACTACACAACTCATTCTCAGGGAAGTGACATAAAATGGATGTGAAGGCTTTCTTGAAGAAGCAAAGGAGTTTTGCTCAAAAAAGAAATTCTTGAACCGAAATTGAATTCTAAATATATGGTTGGTCATTGTCGAAAAGAAACTACAGTTGAGCATTCATTATCACTTTGATGTTTTCAATGAGGCAATAGACTTTGTATTGATGAAGTTAAGGACTCGGTTTAATGATAAATCAATGGATCAAACTCCTTTCTTTGAGTGCTTCATTGGATCCCGAAAGTTCATATGTGTCATTCAATGCCGGTGCTATTTGTAATCTCTTGCAAGGAAGTTCTATACCGAAGGTTTTAGTAATGCTTTTGAATTCAAGCGACAACACTATGCTCATGATGTGATTCATGATACAAAGTTTCGAGTATCTACACTTGTTGAATTATGTGAGCAGTTGATTCGCTTTGTATTGATCTTATTGTTTTCACTTCAACAATAGAATGATCATTTTCTGCCGTGAAACTTTTAAAGACAACACTCCGTGAAACTTTTTGTTAATTGCAATACACTTTATATTGAAAAAGGTCATACTCTTAGTATAGATGTAGACTCTATAACTGACGAGTTTTTTTTGTTTCAAAGCTTCGTCTAGAACAAATTTAGTGGAGAACTCTTATATATATATTTTTGCTTATTTTGAAAATTTTTAATGTATTATCAATTAAATTTTTCAGCCCAGTCCAACATGAAATCCTGGATCCGCCCCTGGTTGATGTGATGAAATCCAATAAAACCCCACTAAAAAAATCCCCACACAAACTCCTAATATTAGTAAGTTGTTACTACTTGATGTCAAAGTGTCAATTCAATGAAATGGCCGAGTAGCACTTAAGATCAGTTACTTGGAATTAATCGGTGATACTCAGCTCTGCAATATAAAATCATAAATACAGCCACAAAAGTAAGTATTGAAATGTAATTTTTGCTTTCGCGGGCTCAATTGTGTACTCCCTCCGGTTTTTAATAAACTTCACACTTTCCTTTTTGGGACGGTCTAAAATAAACTTCACACTTCCTTATTTCCTTTTTTGGCAAAGAAATCTACATCAAAACAGTGTCAAACAATGTCAAACAGTGTCTCAACAGTGCCAAACAGTGTCTCTACAGTGCCAAACAGTGTCAAACAGTGCCTCAACAGTGTACTCTACAGTAAAGTCAAATTTCTTTCCTTATTTTGTGTGAAGTCAAACTGTGAAGATTAAAAAAAACCGGAGGTAGTAATAAGCAGAAAAAGTGAGGTTGAAGTTACTTCTCTCGCTGTATTGGATGAAGTTACTGTAGATAACCATTTAAGCTATTTTTACATATAATTTTTTATTTATTTGATTAATAAAATAAATTTTAAAAATGATTTTTTCTTAAATCAGCAGAATCAGCCAATGCAGCCACTTTAGCCAGGTTTCATACATTTCAGCATAATCAGCCAAATCAGCCGATTTCCGTGCTACCAAACGGACTCTAAGTTGGTAACCTACTCAACAAGGTGTTGCCTCGAGCAGTGACTACTCGCCGAGTTGTCAGTGATTACTGGCCAATTATATACTCCCTCCGTCCCTAAATAAACTTCCAACTTTCCTTTTTCGTCCGTCCCAATTAAAACTTCCACTTTTCCTTTTTGGTAAAGAATTTGTGGTTCACAACAATTTTTACACATTTCTCTCTCCTCTGCACAACTCTCTACCATACAATACCCACTATCTTAAAGTGTGTGTCAAACCTATTTGGAAGATAAATTAGGGAAGGAGGGAGTAACATAGTCAAATACAGCCTCCATTATTAATAATAGGGGCACATCAGCCCGGCCTTGGAAAGCAGTACTCTGCTAATTTTAGTAAAATGGCACACTATTTTAGCATTCGGATCATCTTAGGTTTAATCGCTGTTAACTGGGTCGTTAAAAATGATTTCAGTGACATAACAAATGTATTTATCCTACACTGAGTTACAAAATGAATAAATATACCTTACTATCACCTCCAGTTGGGTCATTATTAGGACAAGGAGACAGATTTGGGTTCTTTGCAGTTGGCATTTGAGCAGCAAACTCGGAGATGAGACATCTTTTGGCGTACGCGAGAAAGATGTTTTCATCCTGAAAACATGTTTTAAAATTTTAAATGGAACAATCGGAGCACTACTAACAATTGAGGATAAAATAAATGAGTGCGCTGGTGATTACATAACAAAGACGAATCAAATTGCAACAATCAAAATGCAGCAAAGTAGGGGAACTAAATTTCAATGTAAGCCCTATTTGAGATTGAAAGTGCGATTTCCCCTATAACTAATACTCCGTATAAAATATCATATGGCAAAAAATTGACTCAAAACATAATTATGAAAAGGGAAAGAGAAGAAAAGTGGCCGGGTTGTTGCATTCATAAAATGAGACAACATGGAAAAATCTGCCCATTGTCATCAAAATAACTAAAAAATTGCTTAGAATGCATACAAACCCAATGGACTTGGTGGCCCGGCCTGGTTCATTCCCAAGTACCCTCGAATTTCTTCTTGAACCTCACACTCTTCAGAGGAAAACAACGTGCAAGAGAAAAGATGAAATAGTGGCTGGGGATCGCAAACCTACATAGAGGGCAAGTATTATTACGTGATAGCGGCTTGTTGGGTGCTAGATCATCTGAAACCCGAAACCAGCCCGCAATGCAATTTGCATGGAATATGTGCTTACATGGCAGCAACATTGCTGTTGTTGCGGTTTCGACCTTGCGGCGATGCTCGGGGAGAAGCTCATCCACACATTGGAGGCGAATCACTAGGCACTGCGGTTCGTACTTGCGGAAACAAATGGCACATGTTTTTTCTTCATCCTCATTTCCACCACCGCCGCCAAGTTGGAAGAAACCGTAGCCATCCCCCACTATCCTCGGCAGAGGCATTGGAGATGTATGATCGTAATCAAGCATACCAGGCGGCGGTTGCTCCAGGCCTTTAAACCCAAAATTATACTCTTCAAACCAGGTCCATGCCTTTACCCCCACAGTTACGGAGAGCTCTAGAGATAAACCCAGGCTAATCGAGTATAGCTTTGAGTTAGAGTTGTGATTGACGAGAGGAATAAGCCGATCACGACATCCCTTTATAAAAAAACTTGCGAAGTTCTTGAGCCCTTTTCCGTCGACAAATTGGTGGAAGGGGGAGAGTACTTTATCCGTAAATAAAGTCATGAGTTCTTCTTCCTCTTCAGATCCTTCCCGGAGAATCTTCTCCAAGTCACTAGTCCAAGCACATTCACCGCTCACGTCAACGCACTTCTCAAACCTATACAGAATTTCCTTCTTCCTGCCGCTTTCTTCACGGTCCAGAAACCATGTTTTAGCACACGAAGCATACCCATCTTTCATATATATCCTCACCAGAGACCTTTGAAGACCAGGAACATCTTCTGTATCTATCTCCTCCACGTTCCACATCATACCACAAAGGTAGTTCCCCGTCGCTGCCGCGCGTCGGAGCATCACTCTATATATATAATGCGTAGTAAGATTGATGGATCAAAGAATTGAAGTAAGAATCGACGAAATTTATTGTCGCCGGCCCTGGATTAAGGAGCACAAATCCTAATCCTAGTACGTCCGGCTCCGAGGGATTAGGATTACGAATTTAAGATAAAATAAAATTGCCCCTTTATTAGAAAGAAATTGCCTAAAATAAAATTCGCACAGATAGTTTAAAAATTGGAGTTCATGATTTATTTATTTAGCACAAATCCTAGTCTCTTCGGATTACGAATTTTAGAAGAAGAAATTGCCCATTTGCCTTTTAGGAAGAATTGCCAAAAATAAAACAAAAAGTCATGATTTTTCTGTGAACAATTTTGTAGGAATAGTTTCTTCCGTCTCCGGCTCAGGTGTATTCCACTATACTCACATACATAGGGGCAGACCGTAATAGAGACCCAGGGGGCAGCGGCTCCTCCAACAAAAAAAATTAATGTATATATATATCAAAAAATAATTTTTCACCCTCCCAAAAAATATTTTTTTAAGTTACCGCCTTCCCAATATAAACTTCCTGGGTCCGCCCCGGCACATACAACACCAGGAGGAGGCTATAGCACACCTCTCTCTTTACTCTCTTCTTCTAACCACAAAGGAACTCTCAAGAAGGAAGAAGGAAGACATTGCTCTCTGGAATACTCTCGCAGGCTTATCTCACAAAGGAGGAGTGTTGACTTTATAATAGGCTGCCAGCTTATAGCAAAGTCACGGGCAAACAAAAACGCACTCACGGGTTGGCAAGGACACTCACGGGTATAAGCCAAGACAATAAGAGGGGCAGCAGATAGGCAAGCAGTGGGGCTGACACCAGGTATATAATTGATCGGATAATATACTAAGGTAAAAGGTATCAAAGAGTGAGTAAATTAATAGGGTGCAAGTCTTAGCTAATAAAGTGGAAGTGAGACCTTGGTAGGACCAATACTTTCAACAAGTTTATTCACATACAAGCACCAGTGGAACCAGATTTATCAACTTGACGAGCACTCAGCAATGAGGCGACGAGTAAATGTAAATTACCGATGGTTTAAATTATTTGATTACTAATATGTACTACATATACTCCCTCCGTCCCTAATAACTTTGCCAAGTTTGACCGGCACGGGGATTAATAAAGTAAAAACTGTGTGGTTGAGGTTTGTGCAGAGGAGAGAGAATTAACTGGAACCAGAAATTCTTTACTTAAATGGGAAAGTGGCAAAGTTAATGGGACATCCAAAAAAGGAAAGTTGGCAAAGTTATAAGGGACGGAGGGAGTATGTCGTTGTGTTTTGGGATGTCGTTTCATTCCACTGTTTTCTTTATACGTAGAGACTTAGAGTTGGAGTAAATAATGTTGCCGTTTAGCTAAGTGAATTTTTAAAACAAAAAATAACAACAGTTCATCGGCTTCGTTCAGCATAAACAACACTACTATTAAGCAGGCGACTCAAAAACCATGAAAGCTTCAAGGGTGCCGCCTTAAGTAATACTCGCGCGCACACATACACACTAAATATCACTACAACATTTCAACATCTAATGTATCACCCAAAAGTGTTACAATAGCACTGAAAAGTGTTACATTAGAGAAAATGTAACACTTTTTTACCATTACATTTGCTCAAGTTGCATTTGACCTATTGTAACACTTTATAGTCCCTAATATAACATTTATACTTCTAGAAAGTTTTACATTAGATCTAAAAAGTGTTACATTAGAGAAAAATGTAACACTTTTATAGGTATGTTACATCTTCAATGTTACGTTAGGTCTTAAATTGTAGTAGTGTATTCAGGCGAATGGGAGGCGCCATCACCGACTCGCTCCCACTAGTTCCGCCCCTATACAAGAGTATGTACAAATAGTTTTTTTTTTCTTCAAAAAAGTACGAGTAAAGTTCAAAGATAGTTCAAAAATTAGAGTTCATGTTTTAATAATTTCCTAAAATATTAACAATCTAGGATATACTAAAAATTATCATTCGAACTATTGTCAGTCAGCTGTTAATTTCAGGCATAAATCAAATGTTTATACTAAAATCATTTGAATATTCATCAAATAATGTAATGATTTTTTTTTAAAATATCCCTAAATACTTGATTTAAAGCAACAAACTCATCACTCATTCAATTTGAGTAAAGCAAGAGTAAGAGGACTGACAATAAGTTTATTTTACTTATTAGTATTGATCTATATTATCACTATGTATACTAACAATTTTTAAAAAAATTGAGGCCCTTAAATCAGGAGGCCCTGTTCTGTGGAACATGTTGAACGTGCTAAAACCGGTTCTGGCTTTAATAAGACTAATATAATCATAATTGCAACTTAATCTAATTAATTTTCTAAATCTAAATCTTTCACAAATAAGACTAAACATTAATTTTCTACCCTTAATCTAATTAATTAATGTCGGCGATAGCGTAAAATTGGCCGAAAATCCATTCTGGGAATTTTCAGCGGATTCCGACGATCGGCGACAGGAACAGATTGGCAGCCAGGGGCAGCCGGGAACAAGACTGTGGGTGGTTGGCGCTGGGTATATGATATGTTTGTAATTTCCGTGTGTTTATTTACGTTTTTAGATAGTTTTGGTTGTTTAATATTTCGGAAATTACACACTTTCGGTGTAAATAGTTTAGTCTGTTAAATTCTTGTAATTTGTTTAGATTAGGTTCATTCTGAGCTCAAACAGGTCCAAGTACACTTTGGAAACCATTGGTGAAACATCACAAGTGCAAGGAAGGTGCAAGAATACAAGAAAAAAGTGAAGATTTCATTTTTGGTCTGTACCCGGTCGGGTATGACCTATACCCGGTCGGGTACCCTTCTGAAATTTCGAATCACATCGAATCCGGGAACAAGGCATCATGCGGGAAGATTTTAACACGTTCGGGTGTCCATACCCGATCGGGTGACCGACAGACCCGATCGGGTATGACCCCATTTTCCAGCTTCGCGGAAACCGCATATGGTACCCGATCGAGTGGGCTGAAAACCCGATCGGGTACACGATCCTGCAAGCTTAAAAAGCCTATAAATACACCCCATTTCCTCCACAACAAATTACCAATTCATATATACTTCTAAGCTCAGTTTAGACAAGTTCTTTCTTCATATTTTTATCATGTTTAGTCTCCAAATGAGGAGCTAAACTCTTCCATCTTGGTTTTGCTACTTTGAAGCTTAATGAATTGTAAGTTGTGAGTTATTTTCTTTAATCTTCTTCCTTGAATATTAATTAATTCCTATTCCTATTACATATTAATATTTTGAACAATACTTAAAGGATCAACTAGTTTTGTTTCATATATTAATTAATACTAGAATCGGTCGATTAATACGATTGTTATTAACTCGGTCCTTTCACGGTAGTAAACTTGGGTTGTTAATGCATGCGTCTCATGGTTAATAAGCCAAGGGGAATTAATTATATTGATTAAACCAACAAACCGCTTGTGTTGAGGTTATCAATCTCAATCGTTTTCATCTTGATTTTATTGCTACTATCGAGTAAATATACGGCGCGTGTTCTATATTAACTCGGTATGTAAGTTTTATTAATGAACGCGTCTCGTTATTAATAACTACCCTCGATGAATTGGATATACTCCTCGATTGAGTATTCGAGAGGAAGATAGTTAAAGATATAACCGGGATCGACGAACATTTCATTAAGTGGATAAAAGCAAAGCCAAGTCTTCTTCTCATTAATTAAATCACATAACTCGTTCATCTTCGTGTTTAAATATAATTTAAAGTCATCAACCAAATATAAACCCCCCCTTATTGTTATTTATCTATTTCTGTAAGAAGAAAAGTATTCCTTTCCCTGTGGATACGAACCTTACTACGCTATACTACGTATAAGTGTTGTATTGTATTATTTATTTTGAGTGCACCTCACGACAAGTGCACGTCAAATTTGGCGCCGTTGCCGGGGAAAAGACGATTATTTTTCTTTTTATTTTAAGAAAAATAAAAAATAAAAATTTAATTAAATAAAAATATAAAGAGTTCTTATTTCCTATTTCTGAGCTTTGTTTGAGTATATGGTTAAACACCGATCTATAAACCAAATCACCTACCAAACAAATCCCGAATCGGAACAAGCCTTCGAGAGGTTTAGGAACTTATTTCCGAATACTTCTTCGGAGGAATCATCACGCACTAGTTCTTGTTCTAGCGAGAACGAAGAGCCAATAACTATGGCTCTTGAAACAAGAACGTTGAGGGAGCTCACAGCTCCAAACTTGAATCAACAACCGTTGTGTATTACCTTCCCTACACTCAACGAGGGTAATACATTTGAGCTCAAATCAGGGCTCATTCATCTTTTGCCATCCTTCCATGGCTTAAGAGGAGAAGACCCAAATAAACATCTCTCGGAGTTCCATGTTGTTTGCACGAGCATGTGCCCTAATGGAGTCACCGAGGAACAGATAAAGTTGAGGGCCTTTCCATTCTCCCTCAAAGATACCGCAAAAGATTGGCTATTCTATCTTCCTTCGGGAAGTATAGATACATGGGCAGCCATGAAGAAAGCTTTCCTCGAAAGGTACTATCCAGCCTCTGTCTCCTCATCTCTAAAAAAGCAAATAAGCAATGTGGAACAAAAAGATGATGAATCGTTCTATGAATACTGGGAACGATTCAAGAAACTTTGTGCAAGCTGTCCGTATCATGGCTATTCGGAGCAAGACCTCATCCTATACTTTTATGATGGTCTTTGCAATGATGATAGACGGATGATTAATGCCGCATGTGGAGGAGGGATCGTAAACAAGACTCCTTCTCAAGCTATGAATCTTATCTCGGAGTTGGCTGAGAATTGTAGATATCACAACGGGCGGTCATCAACAAAAAGAGTCATGGCGGCCGAATCAACATCATCTCTAGAAAGTCAAGTTGCCGGCTTGACTTCTTTGGTAAAGGATTTTCTTTTAAATTCCAAAACCCAAGAAGTCAAGGTCTGCGGCATCTGCACACAACAAGGCCATCCCACCGATGCATGCCCGAGCCTTCAAGAAGAAAACCCCGAGCAGGTCAACGCTTTGGGGTTCCCAAACCAAAAGAGGTATGATTCTTACGGCAACACTTATCATCCCGGGTTTAGAGATCACCCAAATTTGAGATATGGGAATCCGCAAGGAAACCCACCACAAAACAACCATCCACAAAACCAATTTCCTCAAAAGCAACCATACTCTAAACCCCAAGGGCAAGGCTCAGCTATGTCCACCGAAGACATGATCCGAGCACTCACCTCAAATGTCTCAACCATGCAACAAAACATGGTTCAATTCCAACATGAGACAAAATCAAGCATCCAAAACCTTGAGAATCAAATGAGCCAAATCTCAAGTGCGGTGAGTAGGCTTGAGGCCAAGGATTCAACAAAGCTTCCATCTCAAACGGAGCCGAATCCGAGGCAACAAGCCCATGCTGTTACATTGAGAAGTGGCAAAGAATTGGTGATTGCCAAGGAAAAAGCCAAAAGCCACATCGGCGAGGAAGAGGAAGAAGAGCTTGTGGAGAAAGCTCAACCGGAGGAAGGGGAAGCTCACATTTCAACCCCACCCCCGGTTATTCATGAAGTGGAAGCACCGTTTCCCGAAGCTCTAAGGGAAACGAAAAGGGTGGAGAAAGATAAGGACATCTATGAGACATTCTCCAAATGTGAGGTAAATATTCCTCTTCTCAACTTAATAAAAGGTGTTCCTAGATTCGCAAAATTTTTTAAGGAGTTATGCACAATAAAAAGGAAGCATAGACTCAATGGAAAACAGAAAGTTCAAGTTAGTGAACGTGTCTCCGCGGTTTTTCAAAAGAAACTTCCAAAAAAATACAATGACCCGGGCATGTTCACTATACCTTGTAAGTTGGGAGGTACTACGTTTTCAAAGGCCATGTTAGATTTGGGGGCATCAATTAATGTCATCCCTTATTCTTTGTATAAATCACTTGAACTTGGCCCTCTCAATGAAACCGGAGTAGTTATTCAACTTGCGGATAGATCAAATGCCTACCCTAAAGGTATTGTCGAAGACGTACTAGTTATGGTAGACAATTTGATCTTTCCCGCCGACTTTTATGTTTTAGAAATGGAAAATGACAAGAATGCGGTTCCTATCCTTTTAGGAAGGCCATTTTTAAAGACCGCTAGAGCTAAAATTGATGTTTTTAGCGGATCTTTAACTCTGGAATTTGATGGAGATAAAGTTGAATTCAATATTTACGACTCCATGAAATACCCAAATGAAAATCATTCTCTATTTGCCATTGATGTTATAGATCCCATTGTGCAAAATGTTTTTGAAATGAATGGGGAGGATGACCTACTGAGTGTAATTGAGAATGACCTCGGGGAAAATTCTTTAGAACTTGCTTTGACCCCCAATAGGGAAGCCATGATAGTGGAGTTGGATAACCATTTCCAACTTCCACCTATGCCACCAGGGTCAAGAGCATACCCACTAACCATCCCCGAGGAAAAGCCTTTGCCTTCTATTTTGCAGGCCCCCGAAATTGAGATGAAACCACTCCCAACACATTTGAAATATGTGTACTTGGGAGAAAAAGAAACATTACCGGTCATAATCTCAAACAAACTGACCGGGGAGCAAGAAAAGAGGCTAATTGCGGTGCTTAAAGAGCACAAACTTGCAATCGGATGGACTATAGCCGACATTAAAGGCATTAGTCCATCTACTTGCATGCACCGCATCTTGATGGAGGATGAAGCCAAACCGGTGCGCCAACCACAACGGAGATTGAACCCACCTATGATGGAGGTGGTCAAAAAGGAGGTCATCAAGCTTCTCCAAATGGGGATAATCTTCCCCATATCCGATAGCAAGTGGGTTAGTCCAACCCAAGTTGTTCCCAAGAAGACCGGAGTCACGGTGGTGGAGAACAAACATGGAGAACTTATGCCCACCCGAATTCAAAATGGATGGAGGGTATGTATAGATTATCGTCGCCTCAACGCGGTAACTAGAAAGGATTTCTTTCCTTTACCCTTCATTGATCAAATGCTTGAGAGACTTGCGGGGCATAAATTCTATTGCTTCCTTGATGGCTATTCCGGGTACTTTCAAGTACCCATAGCCCCTGAAGATCAAGAGAAGACAACATTTACTTGTCCATTTGGCACTTTTGCCTATCGACGTATGCCATTCGGACTTTGCAACGCACCCGCCACCTTCCAAAGATGCATGATGAGCATATTCTCCGAATATGTTGAGCTATTTATGGAAGTTTTCATGGATGACTTCACAATCCATGGGGACTCATTTGATTCATGCTTATATCACCTCTCCCTTGTGCTCAAAAGTTGTTTAGAATCAAACCTTGTTTTGAATTCTGAAAAATGCCACTTCATGGTGGAAGAAGGAATTGTTCTAGGCCATGTAATCTCATCCAAAGGAATAGAGGTTGACAAGGCCAAAGTTGAAGTCATCCAATCACTCCCTTATCCTACCACCGTTAGGGAGATACGATCATTCCTTGGACATGCAGGTTTTTATCGGAGATTCATCAAAGACTTCTCAAAGATTGCATCTCCTTTATGCACACTTTTGCAAAAGGAGGTGGAATTCGTCTTCTCCGAGGAATGCAAGAAGGCCTTCAATACATTGAAGGAAAAGCTAGTAACCGCACCTATCATCCAAGCTCCCGATTGGTCTCTCCCATTTGAGATCATGTGTGATGCTAGCGACTATGCGGTCGGGGCCGTCTTGGGCCAAAAAGTGGGAAGAGCTTCTCATGTGATTTACTATGCATCCACCACACTCAATGATGCTCAACGCAACTACGCCACCACCGAAAAAGAAATGTTGGCCGTCGTCTACGCACTTGAAAAATTCAGATCATACTTACTTGGAACCAAAGTGATCATTTACACCGATCATGCGGCTCTTAGATTTTTAATGACAAAGAAGGAGGCCAAACCGAGGTTGATTCGGTGGATACTACTCTTGAGCGAGTTTGATGTTGAAATCAAGGATAAGAAGGGCATGGAGAACTTGGTGGCCGATCACTTGAGCCGTTTAGTCCTTGATGAAGGAAATGATCATGTCAAAGATGATATCCGAGGGGAATTTCCCGATGAGACTCTTTTCTCTCTTAAGGAAATTCGCCCTTGGTACGCTCACATTGTTAATTTCCTTGTTCTAAACAGGTTTCCACCAAGCTTCTCAAAAGCTCAAAGAGAGAAGCTCCAACACGATGCAAAACAGTACGTATGGGATGAACCATACTTGTGGAAACATTGCAAAGATCAAGTCATTAGAAGATGCATTCCCGAGACGGAGATAGCATCCATTCTTGCCTTTTGCCACTCACATGCATGTGGTGGCCACTTTGGAGGAAAGCGAACGGCCATGAAGGTACTTGAATGTGGTTTTTGGTGGCCAAGCTTATTTCGAGATGCCCATGTCTTTTGTCAATCTTGTGACAATTGCCAACGCATGGGAAACATCTCTCGAAAACATGAGATGCCACAAGTTCCTATGCTCTATGTGGAGATATTTGATGTTTGGGGAATAGATTTCATGGGACCCTTTCCTAATTCCCACGGAAATCTATACATTCTCTTGGCGGTGGACTACGTTTCAAAATGGGTGGAAGCAAAAGCCACAAAGACCGATGATGCCAAAGTAGTTGCGGACTTTCTCAAAACCCGCATCTTCTCAAGGTTTGGAGTCCCACGCATTTTGATAAGTGATAGGGGCACACACTTCTACAACAAAACTGTGAGCGCCTTGTTAAAGAAATATGGCGTCACTCACAAGCTCTCCACCGCCTATCATCCACAAACAAACGGACAAGCCGAGGTCTCAAACAGGGAGTTGAAGTCTATACTCCAAAAGACGGTGAATCCTAACCGCAAAGATTGGAGTCTTCGCATGGATGATGCCTTGTGGGCATATAGAACCGCTTTCAAAACACCAATTGGAATGTCCCCCTATAGACTTGTGTTCGGGAAGGCTTGCCACCTCCCGGTCGAACTCGAACATAAGTCTTATTGGGCGGTAAAAACATTCAATCTTGATATGGAGCAAGCGGGGATGAAAAGAAAGCTACAACTCCAAGAGCTAGAGGAGCTTCGACTTGAGTCCTACGAGAATGCCGCCATCTACAAAGAAAAGACGAAGGTATGGCATGATAAAATGATAATCAGGAAGGACTTCCAAGTTGGAGATAAAGTCCTTCTATTCCGATCACGCCTCCGTCTTTTCCCCGGTAAACTGAGATCACGATGGGAAGGACCATTTGAGGTGGTCAAAGTCTACTCACATGGAGCAGTTGAGATCAAAAGCCTTGACACCGATAAAATCTTCAAGGTTAACGGACATCAACTCAAGCCATTCCTTGAGGGCTTCCAAAAAGAGAGCGTTGAATACATGGATCTCTTCGATCCAATCTATGAAGGATGAACATGACTACGGCGTCGAGCCGCGACGTTAACTAAGGCGCTTCTTGGGAGGCAACCCAAGTCAAGGTACGCATTTTCTTCTTTTCTTTTCAAATTCTTGCTTGTTAATGTCACTTTTGAGAAAATGGGGTAAAACTCTCAAGAAAAAATGAAGGAAAACCATGTTTTGGAAGCCTGGGGAAACCTCCGATCGGTCTTCATCACTTAACCGATCGGATCCACGCTAAAAAAGGATTAAAACTTGACAAAAACACTTCCCAGAGAAGGATACCCGATCGGGTACCCATAAGGCCCGATCGGGTACAATAACGAAATTTGAAAAATTTTCTTCGAATTAAATTCCCCGATCGAGTACCCCCAAACTCGATCGGGTGCGAACCCCTGGAGCAATTTTAAAAAAAATGTGGGCAGACCCGATCGGGTATTGCACTCACCCGATCGGGTACACTGAGCTGCAGAATCAAAAGGCACTTTCGAATTGATTTACCCGATCGGGTAATCGGGCCACCCGATCGGGTGCTCTACTCTGGAAATCAAAAGATAGTTTCGAATTAAAATACCCGATCGGGTAATCGGGCCACCCGATCGGGTACACGACGTTTTTTATCCCAAATCAGGCCCGAAAACCCCCATTTCATCTTCCCCAACACACCAAGATTCGAACCACTCTCCCCAAATCCTCCATTTTCGAACCCCCAAGCTTCCATAACTCACCCAACACTCAACCAAATCCTCTCATACCACCACCAAAACACTCCTCTCACCACCCTCTCCAACCTCATACCCAAAAATCACCACACCTCCCTCTCTATCCAAAAATCCGAAACCCTACCCCAAAATCCCCAAAATCCGAATTCAAGCTTGAAACTTTGACAAAATGGCACCAAAAAGAAGCCAACCGGAGAGCTCTACTGCTAGAGGACCAATTCCGGGGTATGAGACCATCCGCTTTGGGCCGGGAGATCACCGCAAACGATTTTTGGCCATCATCAAAAGGCAAGTAGTTCCTTCTAGATTCCTTTGTCATAATGCTCTCACACAACTAGGCTTGTTGGATGGAATGAGGGAACTATTTGATAGGTTGGAGATGAATTTGATTTTTAATATGAAGTATAATTGTGTTGACAAAGTGATTTATGAGGTGATGAGTTCGGCTAAGGTTGTTCTACATGATGACCCGGCGGAGTTCCTCTACGACAAGCTCACGTTTCGTTGGTTAAACAACGAATACTCAATAACGAGACGTGAGTTTGCGGAACACTTCGGCATCCCCGCACCCCATGAAAGGGGGATACCGGAGAGCACACTTGACGGGCACACTTTATGGGCCAAAATGACCGGAGAAAGGAAGGTGAACGCGTCTAAATTGTCCATTAGTCACGTTCAACATCCTCTTCTCCGGATATTCCTAAAGTTCTTGTGCAATTCTTTGCTTGGTCGCCCCAACAATCACCATACTCGGATGGGGGACGTGGCCGTGCTCACTCTAGCTCTTTTTCATAGACCCACGGAATATAATCTTTGCAACTTAATGTGGGATCATTTGGAGGAAGCTTGTAAGAAGACCGGGAACATTGTGGTTGGGGGGGTCATAATGCATTTGGTGAGCAAATTCGGCTACACGGAAAATGCTCCAATCCACCCCGATTCTTTGATGCACATTGGGTGGTTATCCAATGCGGGCTTGATATCTTTGGGCAACAAGGACCACAATGGAAACCAACGCTATCGGTGGCACATGAAATACCCCGAACCCACCAAATATTTCCCCCTCCCTTGTGATGAATTGCCTAAGCTTAGGTATAGGATGGCCACATTCGAGATCCCCCATTACCTCCTCCCGAACAACATTCCACCCCACCTCCAAGATCAAGCCAACCCACCCGAAGACCAACCCGAGAATCATCCCGGCCAAGCCGACAATCAAGGACATGAAGATGTCCACAATGCTCTTCCGGACCCTCCTCAAAACCCGCCACCCCAAGACTTTTTCCAACAACTCTTGGCGGGTCAACAATCCCTCCTTGCCGGTTTCCAAACCATGAGCCTCGATTACACAAAAATGGGTAGGCAATTCACCCAACTACAAGAAGAGTTAGGCCAATACCGGGCGGAGCAACAAGCAAGGGACCGCCAATTTGATGCCTTCCGGACCGAGCAACAATCGGCATTCCAAAGGATGGAGGAGCAAAGGGCGGCCGATATGCAAAGGTATGAGGACGACCACCGGAGGATGTATGGGCCCACATACTCATACATGTCCCACATCGGCGGCTTCGCATCCATGTCCTCACCACCACCGGCACCCTCTTGGTATAACCCCTCCGATTGGGGTAATTTCGGCGGATCCACTTCCGGCGGTGGTGGCTATGATGGCGGGGATACGACCATGGGCGAGGGAGGTGGCGATTATATGCAGGGAAGCGGCTTTGGAGGCGGATATTATGGCGGAGAAGGTGGGCACTAAGGATAGTGCCACGTTTCAAGTGTGGGGGAGGAAGCATCATCTCTTGGTATGTCACAATCCCTTTATTTTTTACCTTGTACTAAGCATTATTTTCTACAAATAAAAAAAAAAAAAAAAAAAAAAAAAAAAAAAAAAAAAAAATAATAATAATAATAAAAGAAATGAAATGCTAGTTAGGTTGAAAACCCAAAAAGGGCAATCTAAGCAACAAGGGCTTACAAAAAATAATGAGTGAGTGGTAAGAAAAGAAAAAAGAAAAGAGAGGCTAGGATGAAAACCTGAAAAGGCTCCTAGGCAAAATGAGAGATATGAGAGAAATATTTTTCTATGTGCAGGAACGCATTTGATCTCTTGGAGGAAGAGGAAGACAAAAAAAAAAAAAAAAGTGGAGAAGAAGATGAACACTAGAAGACCATAAAACCCAAGATGATAGTTGTAATTTGAGCATTAAAACTCATATTTTAGCCTTGGTGCTCTTTGTGTTGTTATTTTGTAACATGGTTGAAACTCTTAGAAAACTATTAAACTGTTTGGATGTTTCTGTTTTACTCGAGGTCGAGTAAAGAACTAAGTGTGGGGGAGTTGATATGTTTGTAATTTCCGTGTGTTTATTTACGTTTTTAGATAGTTTTGGTTGTTTAATATTTCGGAAATTACACACTTTCGGTGTAAATAGTTTAGTCTGTTAAATTCTTGTAATTTGTTTAGATTAGGTTCATTCTGAGCTCAAACAGGTCCAAGTACACTTTGGAAACCATTGGTGAAACATCACAAGTGCAAGGAAGGTGCAAGAATACAAGAAAAAAGTGAAGATTTCATTTTTGGTCTGTACCCGGTCGGGTATGACCTATACCCGGTCGGGTACCCTTCTGAAATTTCGAATCACATCGAATCCGGGAACAAGGCATCATGCGGGAAGATTTTAACACGTTCGGGTGTCCATACCCGATCGGGTGACCGACAGACCCGATCGGGTATGACCCCATTTTCCAGCTTCGCGGAAACCGCATATGGTACCCGATCGAGTGGGCTGAAAACCCGATCGGGTACACGATCCTGCAAGCTTAAAAAGCCTATAAATACACCCCATTTCCTCCACAACAAATTACCAATTCATATATACTTCTAAGCTCAGTTTAGACAAGTTCTTTCTTCATATTTTTATCATGTTTAGTCTCCAAATGAGGAGCTAAACTCTTCCATCTTGGTTTTGCTACTTTGAAGCTTAATGAATTGTAAGTTGTGAGTTATTTTCTTTAATCTTCTTCCTTGAATATTAATTAATTCCTATTCCTATTACATATTAATATTTTGAACAATACTTAAAGGATCAACTAGTTTTGTTTCATATATTAATTAATACTAGAATCGGTCGATTAATACGATTGTTATTAACTCGGTCCTTTCACGGTAGTAAACTTGGGTTGTTAATGCATGCGTCTCATGGTTAATAAGCCAAGGGGAATTAATTATATTGATTAAACCAACAAACCGCTTGTGTTGAGGTTATCAATCTCAATCGTTTTCATCTTGATTTTATTGCTACTATCGAGTAAATATACGGCGCGTGTTCTATATTAACTCGGTATGTAAGTTTTATTAATGAACGCGTCTCGTTATTAATAACTACCCTCGATGAATTGGATATACTCCTCGATTGAGTATTCGAGAGGAAGATAGTTAAAGATATAACCGGGATCGACGAACATTTCATTAAGTGGATAAAAGCAAAGCCAAGTCTTCTTCTCATTAATTAAATCACATAACTCGTTCATCTTCGTGTTTAAATATAATTTAAAGTCATCAACCAAATATAAACCCCCCCTTATTGTTATTTATCTATTTCTGTAAGAAGAAAAGTATTCCTTTCCCTGTGGATACGAACCTTACTACGCTATACTACGTATAAGTGTTGTATTGTATTATTTATTTTGAGTGCACCTCACGACAAGTGCACGTCAGTATAATAATTGACCAAACACATATAATAGTCATATTTAGGGAATTTAAAACAATGTAGTCCTATTTGTGAATTTAGGATATATTTACTCGTATTTGGGTAATTCACTCGTGACATCAATGACAGAACGACAAAGCTCTATTAGCGCCTAGGCGGCGATCCCAATTTCTAGTGGCGACATCGACCGGTTTTTCAGCTGCGGAGGCTGAGTCTGCAGTGCCGAGGTCCGGTGGAGGCCAAATGCACGGTGGCAATGTCCAAATCTGTAGCGAGTCTAGCGACAACGGCGAGATCTACGGTGACTGTAGAGGAAATTAAATTTTGCAAGGCTTAAGGGGTACTTTTGTCCAACTATAAACAATAATTTATATTTAGAGTTTTTTAAACTTTACTCATATTTTTACAATTAAGGATTTATTTACTAATTAAGAAAACTTTGTTCAGTTTTCTCGTTTTTTCTAACGGAATGAAGGATTAAAATGCAAAAACGGAAAATTATCATGTTTAATTAATGAGTATATGAGGTGGCCGTAAGGTATAATATGATTAGTTAAAAAGACGTGTACCAAAACACACCAAATTAAAGAATACACCATAGAAGAACCCAAAAATAAAAATAAAAATTGACATGTTTACAGCCACGTGTTTCAAGTGACTGGCTAACATGAAACAAACCTGTTAAATTATAATTTTGAACATTTTACTATAGTTCATGGGCTTAATTGAGAGTTTATTTAGTTGGAGGGCTTAATTGAATTTTTCAATATACTTCAAGGGCAGATTTGATACTTCCCTTAATAATATTTACTCATGCGCATTTAATTTACACTTACGCATTTTAGCATAATACAAAACTTGTGTTAGTAATTAACACAAAATATTTAATAAATTAACAAACATTTATCTTAAAATTAAAAAATAGAAAAACAAAACATTAATACCTAAAATATTTTGTAATGCATAAATTATAAAAATATAAGTTAGAAAGTTGATTGGAAAAAGAAAAGAATAAACTCAAACTTATATGATGCATTTTCATAATAATTGAATGAAAAATTAAAGTAAAAGATCTTTAAAAAATAAAGAAAAGGAAAGCAACAAGTAAAATAAAGAAAAAGATAGCAGGAGGACAAGATATAAATGCAACGAAAAAAAGAAAGAAAAGTAAAGTCGCCCCTCGTCATATGAATAAAACGTTGGAAGCAAATTACAAAAATGTCATCGATAACAAGGGGAATAAATATTGAATAGCATGATACAGTCGGCCGTTCCATACATTTTGGGATTATTATTTATTTTCTACCATGTCAAGAGATTTGGATACTCGCATATTAAAAGTTAAAACACGATAACCCCCAAATGTTTCAGGCAGTTTCTTATAAAATTGCTAATGGGCTACATCCACCGCGGGCAACAACAAATGCGGGCCAAAAATTCGTCATCCTGAGAGATAAAGGATTTGTGCTTTGACAATTAAAAGGAGTAGCCGGAAGACTCCTGATTTCTTCCAGACTTAGGTTGCATCTTCCGTTCCATCTGCCGCGCTCAAGCCACCGAGCCAGAGCCCAGGGACCAGAGACAGAGACAGCGCTTCGTTAATTCCATCGATCAATCTTATTATACTGAGTTATATATACTCCGATTTGGTTCGATGGGGGACTACTGTTGTGATATGCAGTGGAGCGTGGACATAGATTCAGAAGACAATCCTCATCTTCAAAGGTCTCTGGTGTGGATATGTCTGGAAGAAGGGGATGCTTCATATACTAAAACATGGTGGCTGGACCGCGGAGCATGCGGCAGAAACAAGGAAGTTCTGTATAGGATTGAGAAGACTGTTGAGGTGATCAATGATTTTGGGATGATTGTTAACTTGGAGAAGATTCTCCAGGAAGAAGACGAAGAAGAACTGGTGACTTCATGAGTTTTTACCTTTAAATAGGACCAAATAATGATCAAAATTCCTAAACGAGAGTTAATGTTTTAAATAGGACTCATTATTCCGAATCTACCCTGCAGCAATAAAACCCCCAGATCTTTCCATCTTCCCTGTCTTTTCTTTATCGGCAATCTTCTTTTCCCCCGCTTCGTCAAACTCGATCCTCTCCCATGGAGTACGGAGACTCAATCTCTTCCGCGCACCACCCCGACTAGCATCTGGTAATCCCCTTCTCCTCCTTTTTCTCTTTCACTTCCTACTTCTCCTTCTCCTTCTTCCTCCTCTATTCTTTACTCGTTTTTACTCGTTTTTACACTATTAATATTTTTGATCTGTTAACTTTAATTTTTCGAATATATTTTCGATTCTCAATGGAAGTTTTATTTTTGCTTTGAAACTTTTGAATTCGAATTTTCGAGGCTCTTGTTCAAAAAATTCAGATCTAAATTTTAGAATTGTGTATCTTTATCAGCTTGTAAGAAATGCCATATTTATGGCATTTTTTTTAAGGAGATGGAAATATTGCATCTTTGAAAATGCCAAAATTTTGGCATTTTCACAAATTGTGATATTTTTGTCAAATTTTTGACATTTTTCGAAAGTAGAAATGCCATTTTTTGTCAGGTTATCATAATGGCAATTTTGCCAGAAATTGATACTGTACACTCCTCAGGAGGTAGCTGTGACTAAGAAGATGCCAACATCTGTAGAGAAGATGCCAACATCTGTAGAGAAGAATTTAGATCTGGCTCCATTCTAGCTGTAGGAAGGGGTAAATCGCATCACAGGAGGTGTGCAGCGGCAATCTCGGCGGCGACAGGTGAGGCGGTCTCACTTGGCTGCAGTGAGGATCTGTGGCGGCCGTGCACGGCATGGCTGAAGGTCTCTGCCGTTTGGGGTTCACGCGGGGTTCACGAGATGTCGTGAATGAGGCGGCTGGGAAGGATTTTGTTCTTTTTTAACTGTGATTTCATTAAGGGCAGTATTGTCTAATCAGTTGAATTTTAGTCCTATAAAATATGAGAGTCCTATTTGCGCATTTCAGCATTGATTTTGTCCTATTTAGGGAATTACCTCTGACTTCATTTACGGATAAAGTACTCTCCCCCTTGAAGCACCTTGTCTTAGGAGAAGGGCTCAAGTACTATGCAAGTGTTTTGATAAGGGGATTTCGTGATCGCCTTATTCTTCTCACCAATGACAACTCTAACTCAAAGCTATACGCCATTAACCTGGTTGTATCTTTTCAGCTGTCTACAACTTTGGGGCTAAAGGAATGGGTCTGGTTTCTAGATTGCCTTGACCAACTGCAGCCTGATATGCGTGATTACAATCCGGTATCTCTAATGCCTCTGCCGAGGATTGTGCTGAATGGCTACGGTTTCTTCCAACTTGGCGGTGGTGCAAAAGAGGATGAAGAAAAGACATGTGCGATTTGTTTTGGCAAGTACAAACCGCAGTGCCTTGTGATTCGCCTTCGATGTCTGGGTGAGCTTCTCCCTGATCACAAAGAGGAGCATAGTCACAAGGCCGACACGGCAGCAGCAATGGTGCTGCCGTGTCAGCACATATTCCATGCGAATTGCATTGCTAGCTGGTTTCAGGTTTCAGATCACAAGCCCAACCTTCTATACCGTCATAATACTTGTCCTCTATGTAGGTTTGAGATCTCCAACCACTATTTCGTGTTTTCTCTTGCACATTTATTTCCTCTGATGATCATGGAGCAATCCTAGGGTACTTAAACCATTTGTTAAGTTGTAGCGGTGGAGATGCCAAAATGTTAAAAATGGACTCTGCCCATATGAAAACACTGTTTAGATTCTTGTTTCCGTGCATTCCAACACCATCAATAAAATACACTCAACATATTTTTTTTTTGTGAAAAAATGAAATAAAAAGTACACATTTCAAGATAAAAATAAATAAATTTCATTCATTTTTTTAACGTGTTTCAATTAACAAAAAATGAACTTCGTTCAAGTTAAAGTCGATTTTGGAATATTCAATTATATGCGAAGGCTTCATGAATTAAAAATTAAAAATTTGTGTTTCGTGTTTTTTGGGCTCAAGAAAACTTCAAAAGTTAAAACTTCAGATGACCATTTGACAACACTGTTTTTTGGCTTATCAGGCTTATCAACCAACTTTTTGCTTTCGCGCGCTGAATTGTGTAATTAGCAAAAAAAAGTAAGGTTGAAGTTATTTTTCTGGATTGGAATACAAATTAGTAATCCGTAATGCACTAGGTACTTGTTTTCAGAAAAAGCAGCCGGTATATGTTTATATATAATAATAAATATTATTGAAATAAAAAAGCAATTAATTTTTTTTATAAATAAATCGACTTTCTATAACGGTTCCATTAGAAACTGATATTATTTCCCTTTCATATGGGTTAGAACAACAAACACTGAAAGGACTTTCAATAACGGTTGCATTAGGAATTGATATTATAAGTATTCCATATGGGTTACAGGAACCGACACGGAAAGTGTCCACTTTCAATGTCTGCTGATACTATATCAGTTTTGAACCGTTATAGTATGTCTGTTTTTTCCTCATATAGAAAGTATTTTTTCTACTAGTGATTGTGGTGTACTGGTGTTGGTATTTCGAATGCGGAGAGCAGAAACGGCGGATTGATAGTCATCCCCCAGATGATTGAGGATTGAGATAAGTATATTAGCATCTGAGACAGGACACCTGGCCAAAGCAAGTTCACCAGCGATGTCTTGCATATCCTTTAGATACTTTGTGATGGATCGATTTCCACGGGGATTGCGGGATAATATACTCTTGAGCGACAAAATACGTCCGGGAGAGGCGCTGGCAAAACTGGTGGTGAGCATATCCCACCCATCTTGAGTTGTTGCAGCCGAGGAGGCGAGGAGATAAGTGCCTAAATTGGGTCCGTACAACTAGCGAGAAGTGCACTGAAGATTTGGTCCTGGCGGTACCAAATTGCATTGATATAAGGAAGAAGGCCAAACCCTATTAGTGTTGCCCCAATTCGCCTCTTCCATAAAGGGAAGTTTGCAGACGTGAGTTTGATTGGAAAATTGGTTGGAGCGTTAAGCAAAAAAAAAAATGGTTGGAGCGTTAAGCTGAACGAGTGGTGTATCTAGTCTAATCGCCATGGATTACGAGAGAAGAAGAAAAGATTAAGTAGAAATTTGATTTCTACAGGACTATGATACCATATAAATTAGGGAAAGTCCCCGAAATAGGACTAAATAAGTTTGAGAATTCCAAAATAGGACTGTCATGTTTTTATTCCCAAAATAGAAGTAATTACTGTCAAGTTTGGAAAATACCGTCATCTTTAAAGTCTGGTACTGCCAAAACATGGCAGTAATTAGTCTTATTTTGAGAATAAAAAATTAAAAATATGATAGTCCTATTTTTGGAATATAGAAGTACTTTTAGTCATATTTAGGGTAATTTTTCTGGAGAGTGTATCCAAACTTTTTATATTCAATTGATGAAAAAAAGAGACACACGATGTAAATATATACTGGAGTAGCCAGACTCCTAGTGCAACTAAACAAGGGATATGGTTACACATGGATAAATACAAGCACTATATAGTGGGGGTGTTTGACAATTGACTGTTGACCGTTGGCTGTTAGCTGATTGTGTTAGCTGATTCATAAGAGTGGATCCTGTTGGCTGTTAGTTGATTGTGTTGACTTATTCGTAAGAGTGGATTTTTTTGGCTGTTTTAGCAGTTCGTAACATGATGTTTGGTTAAATTGCTATTTACAATCAGCTAATAACGTGTTAAATGACTATTAAGGGCTTCGATTAATTTTTAGTTTCAATTATATTATTATTATTATTATGAAGAATATTATTATTATTACTATTATTATTTTGGCATAAAATCGTACATAGTGGAGTATATTTTAATTTATGTACCAAACACGAAACTTCTTCGGATGACTTTCCCTGCTAGCTAAATTGAAAAATGTTTGAAAAGAATATTTTATACGGAGTAAAATGCATACTTGCTCCCTGGCCCCTCGATTGTTGTTTTTCTCTTTGATGTGTGGGAGACCAGGAGGATGCAGAAAGGGATAGTAAGGGGTGTGGCATGGCGGGCAGTAAAGGAAAACCACGGAAAAGCCATATGGAAATGCTGCATTTTATAGCAAACAGTTGGGTGATCGGGATTCACAGACAAAAAAAAAAACTCCTCACAGACATGATGAGTACAAAAGTGGGTATAAGAATGAGTAGAAACAGTTTTTTGTTCAACATTTGACTGTTTGGTATAAAAAGTCAAATGGCTGTTTTACAAATTGTTTACAGATAATGTTTTAGAATTATTACTAAAGTAACTAAGTCTTACTCCCTCAGTCCCCCTAAGTTTGGGACGGAGGGGTGTGGTGTGATTTTTAAGAAAAAGTGGAATTGTGTGGTTGATATTGAATTGATAAAGTGTAAATAAAGTAAGAATGAATTCTAACCACTCAAATGTTACCAAATATGGTATGAGACAAACTTAGTGGGACGGACGAAAAAGGTAAAACGGGACAAACTTAAGGGGACGGAGGGAGTATCCTTTACAATTGAATCCTAAATTCATACGGAGTAGTATTTAGAAAGAGTATAATCATTCCATTCAAAGAGAAACCCACATGGAATGATTATACATTTATACTCTTTTGCATATTCGTACATATTTGTTCATACGTACAATATAACTTTTTTGCAATAACCAAAATAATTTTTTATTCTAACGGTTCTTTTAATGATAACGGTTCTTTTTATTTGAAAAATATTCAAAAGAATAAATTTAATTTAAAAAAAGAAGGTGCATATAATATTTATCTAGTAATAAGAGTACAATGATTAGATTTTCTTATAAGATACCCAATCAAAATAATAGTTTCTATTGAAAAATATGCGATAAAAATGTGAGTATATTCAAAACATATGAGATGAAGATTAAAAATTAATTGATAAATTTTCTTATTTAGTTTTAAAATTGACATTTTAGATTTACTAATAAAATTGCCTTTCAAATCACATACTAAGTATAGTTGAGGGATAGGACTATAGAAGTTCAAGATTTAGTATTTTTTATTTGCATTGTTTTCAGTCTCAAATCAGACTACATTAGACTAAACTAGAATAGACCAATTTAGACCAAGTCAGACCAGATCGAATTTCGATAATTATAAAATACACAGAGACTAAACATTTACCATATCAGACTAGACCAGACCAACACGGTCCAAGTAAAAATATTCTCATTTATTTTGCACAAAGCCACAAATCCTCACCTATTAGGATTACGAAATATGAAGAAATTGCCCATTATTAGGTTTTTTATGAAGCAATTGCCTAAATTAAAACAAAAAAAAATATTGTATACACTTTTTTGTACACATTATCTAACAAAGTGAATAGTTTGTTCACAAACTAATAATGATTTATCTGTGAACGTGTCATGATTTATCTTAAATTTGAACATGTTAAATATCTATAATTATTTAGAATAATTCGAGAACATTGCGAATAAGTCAAAAAACAATACTCCATCCTTACTATATTAAATTGCCATATATAGTTTTATGGAAATATTTTATTACATGCACTACTTTCTTATATTTACAAATTTTTTCATGTTTTCATTTATATGTACATAAATTTTCTTATCTTTCTAACTTTCTATCCTATATTAATACATTTTCATCTTTATTGCAAGCTATTTAAATTTTCCTGCATTCATTAAAGTTTTTATTATATCACTTAAAATTATAATATTAATATCTTTTCGTTAAAAAGGGGAAAACCCTCCAGAACCTATACCCATAAATCTTAACATTTAAATGATAAACTAGTCATATAATTTACAAAATATAGTTTCTAGAATATAATAATATAAAAAAAAGACAGGAGAAAGAATAAAATGGAAAAAATTGCAAAATTAGATTTTTAGAATTAAGATAAACAACATCCAAGCCTAGTCCCAAACGATTTTTAGAATTAAGACAACTTAAAAACTAAATAAAATGGTATTTTCTTGCAAAAGCTAGAAAAAACCTAAATCCTTGACTTTTAAATAACTGCATACTTTTTCGACCAAAAAATGTAAAGTTGAATACAGGTGGAAAATAACAAAAAATCATCAATTAGTAACTCAATTGGAAAACACACATTGAAACAAATGGAATTTTATTGAAAAAAATAAGAATGACTAGAAATAAGTGATAGAGTATACGGAGTATGGTTTACGACCTCCTAGTTCACTTATGCCGTGAACATGACTGTTCGGTAGACCCTCTGAATGACCCTCTGCAGGCCCTTGACACTTGAGAGAACCCCTCCATATATAAATCAGCTTTTTGTACTATTTCTTAGTCCTTTTTATGTTATTTGGCCTGCTAGATCTAGCCTAGAAGCGAGCCCACATTTCGCCTATTTATACTTCCCTTTAGGAGCTTTTTAAGTGATGAATATTAATAATGTACATTTTCTTTTTTTGTCTAGCTCTCACCTCTCTTACAATAATACATACCGCTAATGATATCCCTCTATCACTATCTATCATTTGGTACTCTTGTTGAAAATTAGAACACATCAAGTCCCAACTCACCACCCCTCCAGGTAAGATCACATATCCCTCATCCGAAGCAACATCGGCTAAGCTTTGGATGGATATTACTCCTCGACCCAATCGGGGAACATTGGATACATCTTGTTCAAAAAAACCCTATCACAATGGAGGGAAATGAGATCCCCCAAGTCAAGTAAGAGCTAGGAGATCACATAAGCTAGGTAAAGAGGTGCTTCGGTCCAATTGGACAAAAATGCCCTCGCCTTGATGAATGTATGGCACACTCACATGCACCAATTCACAATGAGCAAGCCAATGATTAGCATGTCTCTCCGTCATATTGCACGCTCTTATATGTATTTATGTGTGCTTTTCTTTTCCAATATTGCATCAATATTTAACAAAGCTCTCAACTATGGTAAAAACATTGCTACTAATATGATATAGAAGGCCTTTAGGCCGGGATCACTGGTTGTCTAGCTGATTCAAGTCGTGTTTTGAGTGCCTTTAGGCTTCTGCTTTGTAGGGATATATACGAAAATGAAAATCACACTTTGTGATTTGCAACACTGAATCATATTGGTTTTAGGTTCGTTCAAATCTAGGGTCTCAAACACACCATACACAAAATTACAAATATCACACACAATGCAAGTAAAGTCAGTCATGTTAACAACATTTCTTTTAATGATTCTGTTACTTCTACCCCTAACAAGTTTATAGTCATGCAAATAATTTCATCAAATTATCATATAAATCAAATTAAACATACACATCGTGAAAGTTGTGATCTACTTGATGCTCATACACTTCATCCACCTCACAAAGAGTGCTATCCTCTAAAAGATTTTAGTAGAATTTTATTTAAACTGTTAACGCTTATAGGTCTGTATTGAAAAAAATTGAACAATGTTAAACTAGGGATGGACTGGGACGGGTTGACCCGACCCAGTCACGGCGCGGGCCCGATATTGTTTAGTCCCTTCCGGCCCGCTAATGTATAGGCCTAGTTCTGGCTTGGTCCCGGCCCGGTGGCAATAAAGGCAGGATTCAGGCTTGTTTTTTTGGGCCCGGTCCAGCCAGTCCCGAGCCCAATTGCACTAATTTTTTAAATTATTGTCCAATCCTGACTCGGTATTATTTAGGCATGTCCAGGTACAAACCTGCGGCAGTACTGGGCCTGAAATTTTTAGTCCCAACCCAGTCCCAGCCTGGAGCCTATCCCGACCCAAGTCCCAGCCCAGAGCCCGTCCCGACCCGGTCCATCCTACGTTAAACTCTTTGGAGATCAGAACAATTAAAATTCACCCAATAAAGAGACCACGTGACAAATACGACCATGGTCCTCTAACCAAATCACATCCTCCTGTTTAATATAATCCTGTTAATATGTGTAATTTTGTATGTTCGGCTTTTAAAGAGATGAGAAAAAATCGTGTTTGCATTTCCATCTTTAAGCCATCTTATTCTAGCATTTTGCTTGTAAAAAGTTTCAAGGTAAGAGGTGTAATGAACATATTCAATCTCGGCCATTTGAAGGAGGAGATTGCCCTCATCAGAAAGGGAGCTGGTGATATGATGATATCTTCTTCTAATGTAGAGAACATTCAATCAAGCTTTTTGTCTAGCATTACATGTACTAATTTAATGTTTTCTTATTTATAATCGTATAAAATTGAAAAGAAATAAATCAAATAGTCTAGAAAATGCAGATCGGACTGAATGATCTACCAAGCCAGTCCGTAATGAGAATCAGCTAATGCCGGTCTTGATTACAATTCCCCCCTCCCCATGTCAAAGCAGATCTAGAATGCAGTTTTTTAAACATTTTACTCTTAAGAAAAAATTGAAAGGGTTCTAAACAACCCCGAAGGTGAACGAGAACCAGACTTGAATTTTACCAGTAAAACGTGGCTAGCGATGTGAACCGTAACAAGAACTGATCTCTGTCCTGGCCTACTAGGCTTGTACCATGGTATATTACAAAATGAGATGATATTAAACCGTTATAGCATATAAAACGGATCACATCACAGTGTGATACCATCACAATTTATACTGGCCGTTACACATTCCCTGGACCATGCCCTCGACCCTAGATTTGATATTAAAACTATATCTGTGTCATGAATGGAACAACATTATACAATCATACAATGGATTATGGATAAAAGTAATCTTTTGTTTCTTCATAATCTGCAAAGCCTCCACATTATATTGGAAGAGGCTGTCAAAGCCCCCTTCATTATTAATTGTAGGGGCACATCACCCTGGCCTTGGAAAGCAGTAATGTGCTCATTTTAGTGAAAGGGCACAATATTTTAATTTTTACATCACATAATGCTTGCATTATATTGGAGATGCATAAAATTCTGATCATTACTTCACAAGAACTTAACAACATAATTTCTAGGAAGAAGGATAAGAAAAATGCAGCCAGGACAAACCTTATATATGTGGGAAGAAGTTAGAGAAGCAATTTTTAGCAACTAGGTTTGTTTTACTATGTGTCTATGTCTATAAAGTGACTTAGTGTAGAAATTAAGACTGTGCAAAAACATTCTTTGTAATCCAATTTCACAACAAAAATTGGATATACTCTGCTCACCACACCATATGTTAGTTCCCCTAATTGGTATTGTTGACAGAACTAACAAGTACATGGAAAAATCTGCCCACTGTGTAAATGAATTACATGTAAATCTGAAAAATGACTTGCTACAAAATTCGAAGTCAGCACACTAAAAATGGCCGGACTTGGAATGTATACAAACAAACAAATGGGCTTGGTGGCCGGGCCTGGTTCATTCAACATCCATTCTTAAGTACCCTAGAATTGCTCCATGATCATCGTGGAAAGCGATCTATAAGAGCAGCCACATAATAGTGGGTGGGGATCCGAAACCTGCATAGAGGGCAAGTATTATTAGTGGATAGACGCTCACGGTGGGGTGTGCGATCATCAAGTGACACCTGAAACCAGCGGGTGATGCAATTTGCATGGAATATGTGCTGACACGGCAGCAACATTGCTGCTCCGATGTCGGCCTCGTTACTATGCTCCTCCTCGGGGTGAAGCTCATCCAAACATTGGAGGCGAATCACGAGGCACTGCGGTTCGTACTGGCCAAAACAAATCGCACACGTTTTTTCTTCTTCATCTAACTTTGCACGACCGCCAAGCTGGAAGAAACCGTAGCCATTCTCCACTATCCTCGGCAGAGGCATTGGAGATGACGGATCATAATCACGGAGACCAGGCGGCAGTTGCTGGCCCCCTTTGCTCCCAAAATAATACCTTTTAAACCAGGTGTAGACCGTTACTCCCAATGTTACAGAGAGCTGAAAAGATACAGCCAGGCTAACCGAGTATAGCTTTGAGTTAGAGTTGTGATCGACGAGAGGAATAAGCCGATCACGACATCCCCTTATCATAACACTGGCGACGTAGTTATACGCTTCTCTGTAGAAAAGGTGCTCGAAGGGGGAGAGTACTTTGTCTGTAAATAAAGTCATAACTTCTTCTTCTTCTTCAGATCCTACCGGGAGAATCTTCTCCAAGTCAATAGTCCCCCCACATTCACCGTTCACGTCAACGCACTTCTCAAACCTATACAGAACTTTCTTCTTCCTGCCGCTTTCTTCACGGTCCAGCCACCATGTTTTAGAATAAGAAGCATACCCATCTTTCAGATATATTTTCACCAGAGACTTTTGAAGAGCAGGATCATCTTCTGTATCTATCTCCTCCACGCTCCACTTCATACCACAATGGTAGTTCCACATCGCTGCCGCGCGCGAATCAAATAGGAGTATCACTATGTATATAATGCGTAGTAAGATTGATCGATCAAATAATTGAAGTAAGTGGTGGTCACTGGTTTGTAAATCGACCAAATTTATAGTCGCCGGCCAAGATAGCACAAATCCTAATCCTAATACGTCTCTTAGGAATTGGGATTAAGAATTTAAGATAAAATTGCCCTTTTAGAAAGAAGTTAGTTGCCTAAAATAACATACGCACAGATAGTTAAAAAATTGGAGTTCATGATTTATTTATTTAGCACAAATCCTAGTTTCTTAGGAGTTGGGATTACGAATTTAATAAGAAATTCCTCATTAGCCCTTTTAGGAAGAAATTGCCAAAAATAAGACAAAAAAACATGATTTGTCCGTGTTTATTCACATACAAATAAAATAACTGCTCATAGACGTGTGTAAGATGATGTGTAGAAATTAAAAGCACCGGCAGAACCAGATATATTAACTTAACGAGCACTCAGCAGTCAGCACTGAGGCTAGGAGTCGATGTAAATTACCTATGGTTTGAATTATTCAATTACTAATATGTACTACATGTCGTTTGTTTTAGGGATGTCGTTTCATTCTACAGTTTTCTTTATAATTAGAGAGACTTAGAGTTAGAGTAAAAACCATTGTCGTTTAGCTAAGTGAATTTTTAAAACAAAAAATAACAACAATTCATCGGCTTCGTTCAGCAGAAGCAACCCTACTGTTAAGTCGGCAACTCAAAAATGTTAGTTTTATCATATTTTAACTGATTCAGCTAATTTAACCGTTTAAATCTAATTTTCAGAAAGTTCATTGACCATTTGAGCATATCAACCCGGCTTTAAATCTACAAATTAATGAATGCATTATGCTCATTTCTTTTTCTTATCACCTACAGATCATTTTTTTATTGGGATTCCATACTTCTTTATGACTAAAATGAAGTGTGCACATATTTTGCTGCCACCATTAAATCAACTTAAGATTAATCACAATAGTTATTGATAGTCATTATCCAAATCGCTTGGTATAGATTAGAGAAAAGTTTCATTATAGATGCATAGTATAACTAAGTAATAATCGCGGAAACAAAAGAGGGTGATATCAAATTGTCCATTCATTTACATAGATTTATAAAAGACATGTGTTTAAGCATTTTTGTAGCTGTTGTGAGGAAAATGTATCAAATGTATCGATTGAAAATGGCAAATGTTATTTTATAACAGGAAATGGAAAATTTGAGAAGCGTTTTTTTTGTTAAATTATGAATGCATGTTTCCATTGAAACACCATCACTAAGCAGTGTCACACACACATGTGTGTGTACCAACATCTGAAACAAATTAAAGACTATGGTACTCATACTGGAACTTAACGATAATAATATGGGTGGGCAAATTGATTCAGTTTGGCCGAACCGAACTACATCAAACTCAATTAACCCGAATTGGACACAAACCATTTACAATTCAATTTGACTTTGATAGTATTCCTTCCAAATTATAGAAAACAAATCGAATCAAAATTCGGAATAATCGAAAAAACTGAACTAAACTACTACGTATATTTTGTTTCTTTTACAAATATCCAGTGCACGTATTGTCTGCAGATTCAGACCATGAGACTATCATACAATGATACTGAAATGCATACAGTAGCAAATTGAAATTCACTATATAGACTATTTCTGTTTGTTTGTTTATATATATATATATATATATATATATACATATATATATATATATAGGGTGCGGTTCTAGTGAGAACGATGCTTAACGTGAGAACGTGAGAACACTCACAATTAACCCAGCGTGATACACAATTGAGCCCGTCAGGTGCACATTTGGGTTTAGCTCAAAATAAGCCTATATAAATAATGACGGTGGCATTTTAGTAAATACTGTGCCGAACGCGAAAATGTGCATTGGGCGAGCCTCATTGTGCATCATATTTGGGTAAATGTGGTGTTCTCACGTTCTCACGTTAAGGGTTGTTCTCATTTGATCCTAAATCTATATATATATATATATATATATATATATATATATATATGGGGAATTGTAGACCCAAGAGTCCGATTAAGTTGGAAGCTGGAGTCCACCTAATCCTTGCTCTAGAGTTCTAGGCTATGACTCATGGAAGGGAAACTTCTGGCAACTGTGATTTCCCTTTTTGAAACTAGAACTCCCAAAAACCCTGGGAAAAATGGTCAAATACACTCTCTTACTATATCAAATAGATCACTTCAACCCTTCAAAAAAAGCATCAGATCAATACACTTACTATTAGAAAGCAGTGTTCTAAAAGGCGTGAGGCGTGGCAAGGCGGCAAGGCCAAGCCTCAAGCCTTTGAAGCCTAGGCGGGAATAGGCGAAGCCAAGGCGTGAAAAGGCGTTTAAGATTTCTGTTGATAATTACTACTCCTCTAGTCCTCTGTCCTATATAAATGTTCTTACTTTTCTTTTTTAGGCTCCTATATAAAGGTTTGTAATTCCATTTTAGAAAATAATTAACAATCTTAACAACATATTAATCATAAAATATTAAATTTAATACATTTATAACATCACAACTATCAACACTAACCTCATTATGTTATATACCTATCAAAATTATTTCTCAAAATATACTCGAACTACTTTATTTAATTATTATCTAAATAATCGTGCCATTTTGTTATGCGAAGAACCTTTCAATGGGACATAAGTAATATTTTACAATAATATATGATAGAAAGGAATAGATATCTAAAAAAATATTATACAAGATTGAACTTAAGTTTTATTTTGATCAATATATATATATAACATTTAAATATATAAAAAAGATCAAGTACAAAATGATATAATATTGCTTTTACTACTCATTAGATTTCCTATATGAAATGATTATGAAATTGTTTCTTTAAATTTAATCATTTTTTCTAGAAAAAGTAATTTATTTAAAAACTCCCGCGTAGGCATCGGCTTTTTATATATTAAGAGTAATAATTATCATATAATAATGATCTTATAATTATTGTAATTGTAATAACGATTAAAAATAATTATTTTATAACAATAGAAATTATGAATACTCGTATATAATAATCTATAATCCTGTGATAATAGTACTTATGATTATACAATTATAGAACAATAATAAATGTTATAGTGTATATATAGCAATAATTATTGCATAAAAATAGCAACAAAATGTTGGTCACTAACATTTCATACTAGGATTATTTATGAGGTACTCTCTCTTAAGAGTAGTAGTTGAAAAATGCTTTTAAGCCAAATATTATTTGCCTTGCAACCAGGAGTCTTTTCTCGTTCATGATAGTTTAGGAGGTTACTTTTTCTTATTTTGTTGCATGCCACATTCCCACACCGGAAGGAGAAGAAAATTTGCTCCTTCCAACACGCTATAAAACAAGTCAGCCCCCTAATACTTAAATACTTCGCAACACATGTTCTACGTCGTAACTGTGCAGCCTTCATAGTTAAAATTTTACTTTTTAGTAGCCCAGCCCGCATTTGGTCACGCATAATGGGTATGCGGGGCGTATGGGCCACGCCTTCCGCCTAGGCCCGCCTTTGCGGCGCCTTTCCGGGCCTTTTAGAACATTGTTAGAAAGGCATCAATTGGGTCAAGTTACCTATTGACACTAGAGAAAGAAAAGAAAAAGAACAATCTGAAAGAAGAGGATAACACAATGGCAGTTACTCCCGGTTGATAGTCTGTTATTTAACTGGCTTGTATTGTTAGTTAGTTAGTTGTATTCTCTTCTAGACTCTTCTTTTCCTTTCTCTTGTATATATATTGAGCTACGATCAAATGTACAGATGAGATGAACATTCTATCTTCTTCCATTCAATGTGCGATTAGCTTTTCCCATCAAATCTACTTTCTGCAAGTTCTTTCCATATGATCTTTTGATAATCTAAGACGGTATCAGAGAGATTCTAACTATCAGATCATCATTATTCTTGATCATCATCATCTCCGTTCGTCTTAACAATCAAATTATATGGCTCCGACTTCAACAAACGATGGTGACAACTATCATCACTGGTGCAGATCTATGAAAATGAGTTTGATATCGCAGCAAAAACTCAGTTTCGTTGATGGAACGATAAAGATGCCACCAAAGGAAAACAGCCTATATCCTGCGTGGGAAAGAGCTAACAACATTGTAAGTACTTGGATCATAAAATCTATATCTCCATCAATCACTCAAAGCATACTCTGGCTTGATAAAGCTCAAGACATTTGGGAAGAATTGAAGGAAAGATTGTTAGAGATATTTTCATTATAATTGTGATCAATGTTACTTAGCTCTTTATATTTAGCATCTTAATTAAATAGATTAGCTAGAATAATGAATAGGCCTTTTAAGGCAATTTGTAATAAAAGGTTTTATACCTTTTTAGGTATGGGCCTCCTAGAAAAAGGAGCCCAAATGATTGTAAAACCTACCTTTCCCGTCAGGCTATATATATGCCTTAAGGGAAAGGCTAGGTTAAGCTTTTCAGATATTCTCATACCCTAGTGCCGCAGAGCCTATATCGGTGATAGAAGTTTTACGCTAAGTTTTGTTCATCATTCTGTAAACTTCTTCATCATTCAATGGAAAGCTTCATTCCCAGATCTATCTTCCATACATACATTCTATAGACTAGAAAACAGGGACCTAACATCTGGTATCAGAGCCAAGCGTGTGACCGATTGAAGCTTCTGCAAATTTATCGATCGATTGAAGACAGAAGAAATTTTTGCGCGAAACTCATTGACGAAGTTTTTTTTCTTGTTGAGCGATCTTCTGGGCTATTTTTGTTGTTATTTTTGCAGGAAAATGTTTACAGGAAAGTGCTCCTAGGATTGCAAGGATTCATTCTGTAAAAAAATCGCTCCAAAAAATTTGGCGTACAAGTTAAGCTGGAATTGAGCGATTCTGCATTTCGCGCAACTCCTCTGAAAAGAAGAACAGGTTTAGCGCAAAAAGGACTCCTGCGCGATTTCAACTGTGCGCATGTTTCTTTTGCGCGATTTTGATTTGAGCGAAATCTGAACGATTTTGGAGTTGAGCCGTCTAGAGCTGCGCGATTAACAGTTTAAAAAAAAGGGGGGGCCTCCTGCGCGATTTGGCTTTGAGCGAACTCCTGCTCGATCTGCTCCTTGCGCGAAGACGAGCGAAGTTTAGTTGCGCAAAAACATGACTTGCGCGATTCTCCAGTTGCGCGATCCAGGTGCCTGATCAGACTTGCGCGATCTTAGTCGTTGCGCGATTTGATCTTCTTCAGTTGCGCGATTTTCCCTTTGCGCAATCTTACACCGTGCGCGAATTAAAAGAGCTGCAAATTAACTCGAAAAACAAAAAGGGAAGGAGGGGCAAAACCGTCTTTTGAGACCCGGCGAATTTTGCGGCTATCGTGTCCGCAGGTCGCCCGCGCAGGGGGGGTGCGAATTTTTCGTTTTTGAACTACAAGCCGAAATCCCATGTGCGCGAGAGCTCCTCTCTTCTCCTTCACCATTTAATCTTAAGGAAGGAGTGTTCCATATAAATAGGCTCTAAAGTTTCCAAGGGTTTTAGGTGTGGGATAAGTTAACAAGCTTACTTTTTCCTTCACTTGGACAAGTACATTTTTTTCCCAAAACCCACTTCAAGTGCTAATTTTTAGCTCCTCTTCAAACCTTGAGGTCAAACTCCTAAACCAAAGCTCAACACTTTTTCAAAGCTTCAAATAGTCAACCTTGAGATTTAAAAAAAAAAAAAAAAATATATTAATTAAAAAAAAATCTCAAGGTTAAGACTAATTTTTCTCAGAGTCAAAGCTACATTTTCAAGAGCCACTAACCTGCAGAAAAACTTCAATCAACCACACGTCAACGATCAACATTCAACAATCAATCATGACTACCCCAACCGCTGCTGATAAAGTGACTGCCCTCTCTGTTAAAAACAAGAATGCAGACAGCGCTGTAAGCACTTCTAATCCTTTTACTTATACTTGCTCTAGAACTGACCCACACGATAGAATTAAGGAGCTTGAAGAAAAATTTAATACGGGATTTAGTGTGTATAACAGACTACGTATCAATTCAGAGAAAATCATCACTAAGCTCACAACTGAAAATAAGAGACTTAGTGCTAGCGAAAAAGAACTGACAGAGAAGCTTAGAACAGCTGAGAAAGAGAGAATTAGACTTTTTGGTGTCAATAATTTACTTATGGAAAGAAGGGGTGCTCTTTACACTAAGATTAAAGAACTCGAAGACCTGTTAGCCAAGAGGGACCAAACAGACCAGACTATTTTCCTTAACCAGCCTAAGGACACTCGTTTCTATAACGCCAAGGAGGGCCTGGGTTTGACCAATCCTCAGAACCTGAAAAAGGTTAACTGTAGACAACTCTATGATGTTAGATACATGAAAATAGGATTGACCAAACTCATGGCCTTCACTGGAGCTGAAGAAACGAATGCCCTCGAGGACGAAAAGAGAAAGACAAAGGCTGGTGTCGAGGTTCCTTTTGACTACACAGAGTTGAACAAGAGTTACAAAACCAAAGAACCCCCGCTAACACCTGCTGATGAAGTCATAACTTATGCTCCTAAAAAGGAATCTGTGCAAGACGGAGAGGAACCTTCAACTTCAGAACCTGTAGTCAAACCAGCATACATTCCACCTCTTGTGAGAAAGTTTGCTGAGTTAAAAGAATCTTTTGAAAAGGAGAAACAGGTTTTAGAAAAAGAAAAAGATCAACTTTTGAAAGAGATATCCATGTTAAAAACATCCTCTCAATCCATCACAGTTTCTCAACCTTCTTCCCTCTCTTCCTCAGAAAAATGTTTAGAAAATTCAACAAACAGTTCTAAAACTTCTTCCACTCACTCTGAGCCTCCTTCTCAGACCGGAAACCATGTGAAGAAGAGAGTTGAGAAGAGAGGAGAGTGGATCGAGGAGAAGTTAAGAAGGAGGAAGAAACAAGAAGAATCTCATCTAGGAAATAAGAATCGACGTTCGAGTGCTTTGTTTTACGTAAAGAATAAGTCTAGATCTGGCATTAGTGAGCTTTCAACTAGTAATACTAGAAGTGGTGTTCCTAGGAATTTCCTAAGCGAATCCTCGACTAGTAATGCTAAAAGAGTGGCTCCTAAGTTTTCTAGTTCTAAGACATCTGTCAAGAATCGCTACTCTAGTACTTGTTCTCTGAATTGTGTTAAGCCAATGAAAGTTTGCTGTTTTGAGCCTGCTTCCTCCTCCATCAAAGATAAGAATGTGAATGTTCAGAGATGCCCAAAGAAATCAACTGCTGTGAAGGTGAACTTTGAGGGAGAGTACAAATTGCCGTGTTTAAGGTATCCCCTCAAGGTTCGCTCACTTAAACATTTGAGAAGGCTCTCTCAGGAAACAATTTTAAAAGATCATCTGTCTGAACATTCACTCACTGTTAACGAAATCTCTCTCGCTCCAAAGTTCAAACAACAATGGGTTCCTAAGGCCGAAGCTGAGAAACTAAGAACGTCAAATCCTTCTCAATCAGCTGGCTTAGGTTCCCACATCAAACAAAAATTAAAACAGCTCTTCACCACTAATAAGGATGGACCCATCTGGAGGTGGGTACCAAAACACACTTAATCTGTTTTGCAGGGCCGTCATGTGTGGTACCTGATCCGATTGCTCCACACACATGGCGGATATGACGAGCTGTGAGCAATCAACTGGTGCACATTATTAAGGGGAGTATTGGCATGTATACTACCCCACTGAGCAGAAAATCAACAAATGCCCACCTCAACACCAACACATGCCAAGAAGAAACAACAAGTGCTTATTCTGAGGGGGAGTGTCTCTTTTTCACTCCTCCTGGTACCTTACAACGAAGAAAGCACATATCAAGGGGGAGTTTTCTACTTTACTCCCCGGGTGACAAACAACACCTTGCACATTCTGAGGGGGAGTTACATTTTCTTCTCCTGACGCAAATCAAGGATCAATGCAAGACAACCCAAGGATGTTATGACAGAACTAGTACCAATCAGAACCGTCTACAGGATCCAGAACTTGTACCCATCAAGGAGAACAACTCGAAGTTGGAACCAAAGGTCTTATCCTGCCATGATGATGTCGTGGTGGCTGTTTTGACAAGGCGCAAAATTTAGAAGGCCCTGAACAAAAACTACCGAAGCACCAGAGGTGTATCTCTAACAATTCTGGAGAACACTCAACTAAGCAAGAAATGCCTCTGGTGCGAGAATTCTGAAAGCCACCATTGACGACACCAAGGTGACCAACACCAAAGAGTTCATGCATCAAGTGCTCCAAACTCAAGAATTGATAATGGGACGGAGTTCAAAAACAAGGAGCTGACCGAGTTCTACGAAGATCGGGAAATTACACAACAGTTCTTTGCAGCTAAAACACCACAGCAAAACGGTGTTGTAGAACGATGGAACAAGATCTTGGTGGAAGCAGCCAGAACCATACTGATACAGTCAAAGCTTCCTCATTTCATGTGGGTTGAAGCTATCAACACGGCTTGCTTCACAAAGAATTGGATGGTGATTCACAGACGATTTGACAAGACACGCGATGAGATTGTGTTCAAGCAACTCCCTGACATTGCCTTCTTCCGTGTCTTTGACTACAAGTGCTACATTATGAATGATAGGGATGCTAGGGGGAAGCTTGATCCGAAAGCTACTGAAGATAAAGCGGCTCAATCATCTTCTGAAGTAGGAGGACAGGGAGATGAGACAAGATCGGATGAGCACGTGGTACTAGATTCTCTGTTCGAGCACTTTTACAGTCAACCACGTGCATCACCAGCTACAACCGCAACAAATTCTCAGACCTTCCTGTTATATGCTCCCACCGCAGAGGTAACACTCACTCCCGCTCAGAATGATGATGAGCACTCAGATGATGAAGGTGAACATGAACCATCTACCCCGCAATATGATCAGTCTGAAGTAACTGCAACGCAAGAGACCCCGGAGGCACAACCGAATCAAGATTACACTAACCCAGATCATCCAATCATGAGATCGAGAAAGTGGACGAGAGCACATCCGCCAGAGCTAATAATTGGAAGATGAATACGATGAACTGGCCAATAAAAAGACATCATGGAAGAAATGATCATGTTAGGCTATGCTATGCCGATCAAGCTCATCTCCCAGGTCAAACCCGACAGACTACCACGACCATGGAGGACTCTGATGGCAACCTTGAACAAGTGCTGCATTGCCAAACACAATAGCTTCAACATGTGTATCATCTATCTTCTGACTGCCTTCCATGGTGTGGCATTCAACAAAAACGACGATTTTGTCTCGCTGATCTGGGACGACATCAGGAAGAAGAAAAACATCGATCCATTCAAACATCTACCATATATGAGATGGTTTTCTATGCTGATGCGACGTGTCTCTAGAACAACTCCAACTATCCACCAAAGACTATCTACTGAGATTCTGAGAACGTCAGCACTCCATCCCTCAAGTACATTCAAATGGTGACTGAGGATCCTACACTCTTACCATTCACCAGACTTGTGTCTCTGCTGCAGCTAGCTAATCTGAATGATACATCTGTCTGGAGCTACTGCTAGAAGAACAATATCGTACTCCCTATGGCTCAGATAAACCCCCCTGAGCCTACCCCAGGGAGTCAGCCGAGAGATAGTGAGGGTCCTGAGAGTTCTACCCAGCCACAAAGACCAGTGGCAAGTCGGCCCCATGATGATCAGACTACGTCTGCTGAGGGCCAACCCCAAGTTGCTGAGGAGTCTTCCCGTGATTCGCCAAGCGTAGCCACAACACAAGACGCTGACGATGAGGGCTCTGGGAGCAAGGCTGAGGACGACAACGATGATGATGATGAGGACGACGACAACGCCAATGCAAAGGGCAAGAAAGTCGAGAAAGCCCGCGCTAAGAAAGGACGACTCGTTATAAGGCTTTCTCGGGCTACAACACAAGAGCAGTCTCACCAAATCAAGGACACTCAAGGAAATATCATCAGTGAGACTCGCTCCAAGGTGCGTCATGAACTTGCCTCATCATCTACTCCTGTGCAAAGAGTGCAAACCGCGAGCAACCTGGCAGAAGAGTTAGCTTTGTATGACAGCTGCTCTGACCTAGACACAATAAACCGGGCTAACCCCATAGGTGCAGAAACTGATATTTTCAGTTTCCGAGTAGAAGACGCAGCATCCAGCCCAACTGCGCATGCACAAGCCTCACCTAGCCACTCTGCTGCCTCCCAACAGGTAGTAGTTTCACATATTGGGGATATTATACCCACCTCGCTGTCTCCCTACGAAGCAGCTGAGGATTTACTTTGTGGTCTTCCGCCCCAGACCACTACCCCTCCTTCTAGCACATTGAGTCTAGTTTCCACCATCCCAACATTTTCAACATTTTCTAGGACACATACACTGCTCACACCACCGCACACGACAGGTGCACTTTACTTGTCCTCAACGATCGGAGATACGTCAATGATGATCGGAAGTCCTGCTGCTCAACAGATATCTCCATCATTATCTGCAGGCCACACATCGGTAATCTTTACTGATGCTGTGACAACGGTTACTACCCCTGTAACCGGACACCCTGACCCCACCGACCTTTCCGTCATTCTGCAACGTTTCTTGGATTCCACCATCAAACCATGGGTGCACGAAGCAATAACCGCTCGGGCACAGGAATTCAGGAACACCCCGGCGTTGCTAAATGACATCATCCAACCCCAACCAACATCCTCACATACCCAACAAACCCAACCACTTCCTATCATACCTACCCAACAAACCTCTGAACCATCCACAACCCTACCCCACTCACCTACTATTTCAAGGGGAACCCAGGATACAGAACTAGTGTCCTCCCCTACTTCGACCACACCTTTTCCTGACCCTAAAACGTTACCGTTCGAGGTACTCGAGAACCTAATGCTAGATCAACTACTAGCCACCGAAGAAGGCAACCTAACCCAGAAACAAAAAGACCTTCTTCGGATCCTTAAGCCTGACAGCTCATGCCGTGATAGTCTCCTCGGTCACAAACGTTCGCATGAGGACCCCGATGACTCGGATCCTCATGAGGGGGAGAACAAGAGACAAAGGATACTTGAGCGTGATGCGTCAACAAGCCAACCCTCTACGCAATCCAACCAACCTGAATCCTCGAACAATCAGCCCCCACCATCCACTCATCATAAAAGCCAAACAGCCAACTCACCCACATCTAGCCCGGTCGAGCTAGAAACAACACTCCTAGGCTCATCTTTCATAGATGTAGACCAAGGATGGAGTGGAAGTCCTGAGGTTGCTACTTCGAGTACACCTTTCTACTCAGGCCATCAGAAAGAACCTAGTTCTAATCTGATGTCAACGGGCAATCCTAGTGATCCCGGAGTTACCATTGACAGAGCGCCACAACAACAGCAGACCCCCTCCAGCCAACCTGATGATCAGACACCCGATGAACTTGAAGAAATCCTAGTCTATGACAAATGGCCCCGCCAGTGGACAGAATGGGATGATCTTAGGGTGGAGGCGGAGCAGTACGAAATGTGTAGAAGTTGGCAGCTCAGAGAGTTTCTAAATAAATATCATGCACAGATGATTGGGCTCGACAATGATGAAATAAAAGAAGGAGAAAAACGCAAAGAGCCTGAATCTATCACTAAGCAAAAGGCTACTCATAAACCTGAAGATAGCGTCAGAATCAAGAACCCCTTCCTGGAAGAAATCAGAGAACGAATTTGGCGCAAACCAGAGAAGATCAAGACATACACAGAACTCAGGATGCGTGGCATCAATCATCTCAAAGGTAGAGACAGAGGTGGAAACCTGTACATGCTCGGACATAGATCCACTGGAGAACGACGACAGATTCTGAATCATAATCTTGCAACAAGCGGATGTCCAGTGCAAACAATTCTGAAAGTTACAGAAGAGTACCTGGAGAAGATTAAATACATGGTCTTTCATCTACAAAGAACTGATGGATCAACCTTCACTTGTCAAGAAAACGATTTCTTTCTGCTACATATGGACGACGTGTATCAAATGTTTATGAGATGCAGAGAGCTACCGGTCCATAAAGATAGACTTGCAAGAGAAGGATTTGAAGCCATAAAAAGATTCATGATGAGACAAGTTCGATACTATGGAGGTCATGATCTTCAGATGGGTCTGGAAAATAATTATCCCAAAGTGAATCTTACAAAGCCAGAACTTTACAGACCAGAAATAGAAGACTTCCCAGAAGATCATATCTTCGACAATTCAACCTCAGTCATCTACCTGAATCATGAAGGAAAGAAGCGCATTTTGATTATCAAAGAAATAAACAAATACTGCGACGGAACGCTGAAGATCATCAGAAATAGAATGAAATCAAAGAGAGAAGGACTTGTCAAGAAATCAACTGAAGCCACAAAGAAAGAAATCAAAGAACTGGAAAGAGTTGATGAAGTTCTGAAGGCCATCAATAAGCAAATCGATGATAGAAGATCACTCAGAAATTACGAGCATGCTCTCAATCTTAGAAAGCATTATTTTAAAGCTCAGAAGTGAAGAAAAGAAGAAGCAAGAACATCTGATCACAAAGGGGGAGATTGTTAGAGATATTTTCATTATAATTGTGATCAATGTTACTTAGCTCTTTATATTTAGCATCTTAATTAAATAGATTAGCTAGAATAATGAATAGGCCTTTTAAGGCAATTTGTAATAAAAGGTTTTATACCTTTTTAGGTATGGGCCTCCTAGAAAAAGGAGCCCAAATGATTGTAAAACCTACCTTTCCCGTCAGGCTATATATATGCCTTAAGGGAAAGGCTAGGTTAAGCTTTTCAGATATTCTCATACCCTAGTGCCGCAGAGCCTATATCGGTGATAGAAGTTTTACGCTAAGTTTTGTTCATCATTCTGTAAACTTCTTCATCATTCAATGGAAAGCTTCATTCCCAGATCTATCTTCCATACATACATTCTATAGACTAGAAAACAGGGACCTAACAAAGATTCTCACAGGGAAACCTATTCAGAATTGCAGACCTGTAGGAAACTATAGCGAATTTCAAACAACGTGATATGAGTGTTACACAATTTTTCACTGAATTGAAAACACTATGGGATGAACTTGATAATTACAGACCTCTACCTATTTGTACTTGTGAAATTCAATGCTCATGTGATGCAATTAAAAAGATAAAGTAGTACAGATCAGATGACAAAGTGATTCGATTTCTCAAGGGATTGAATGAATCTTATGGTGTTATCAGATCACAAATTATGTTGATTAAGCCATTACCTGTCATGAGTAAAGTCTTTTCTCTGGTTATACAACAAGAAAGGTAAATATTCAGTCAAGATAATGATGCTAAAATCATGGCCATCTCAGGTCCAAACAATAAGGGAAATGGTGGATATAAGGGAAACCATCATAACCCTAACTACAAAGGATCAAATTATAACCCTAACTACAAGGGAAACAAAAATGCCAATACTGGAAAGGTCTGTGATCATTGTGGGAAAAGTGGACATACATCTGACACATGCTACGGATTGCATGGATTTCTTGCAAATTTCAAGTTCACAAAAAATAGAGGTGCTAATGTTGTAAGCACTGAAGAAGATATCCAGAATGATCAACCAATTCATACCCCTATGAATCAAAAGGCACCTGAGAACACTGTTTTTGGAATAAGTCAAGAACAATACCAAAGACTCATTAGCCATTTGCAGCAAACCACAACTCAAAATGTTCAGAACAACAACTCTCAGAACAACACTGTGATGGCTACTACTTCATAAAACATCTTTCATGGCAACACTAGCAAAGGTATCTCTAATTGTCATTATGTTTCATGGATTTTGGATAGTGGTGCAACAAATCATATATGTTGTTATTTGTCATTATTTTCATCCCATCACAAGGTCAAACGAATAAAAATAAATTTGTCAAATGGAATTGAACTATACACTGATACAGTGAGATCAATTCCCATTACAGATAACATCATCATCTGTAATGTTCTATTCTTACCATCATTCAATTATAACTTGTTATCAATTCCAAAATTAGCCTCTTTATCCTCATGTGTGTTGTCTTTTGATGAAAAGCTTTGCCTGATTCAGGAGAAAGAGAGTTTGAAGACGATTGGTATAGCTAAACTTCTTGGTGGACTATATGTCTTGAGAACTCCTGTCAATCATCATATTGTGTCAGTTTGTAATAACTAATAATGTTTCTGTTTTAAACATTCAACACATACCTGAGAATTTCCTTTTGTTACTTTAAATAAAACCCATGTTTGTGATATATGCCATCTAGCTAAGCAAAAGAAACTCAGTTTTCCTATCAGTCAGACTCATAGTGTTAATGCATTTGATCTGTTGCATGTGGACATTTGGGGACCTTTTGCAATTCCCTCTATCCATAGACATAAATATTTTCTGACAATAGTGGATGACCTGTCTAGATACACTTGGATTTTCTTAATGAAATCCAAAGCTGAAACTTCCAAAGCTTTGCAAGATTTTATTGTTTTTGTTGATACACAGTTCAGTGTATAGATAAAAGCAATAAGAAGTGATGATGGACCAGAATTTCTCATTTTTCAATTCTACTCGAGCAAAGGGATCATACATCAAACTTCATGCGCCTACACCCCTCAACAGAATGGAGTGGTGGAAAGGAAGCACCAACATATAGCTAATATAGCTAGATCCTTACTATTGCAGAGCTCCTTACCAAAGGTTTACTGGTCTTATGTTATAAGGCATGCTATTCATATCATCAGTCTTTTGTCTACACCCCTACTGGGAAATAAAACACCTCATGAGTTAATCTATCAAAAGAAACCAAACCTACATCATCTGAAAGTATTTGGATGCTTATGTTTTGCCAGCACCATCAACCACAACAGGAAGAGATTTGATGCAAGAACTTTCAAATGTATATTTCTGGGATTCAAGGATGAAACCAAAGGGTACATAGTTCTAAACCTACAAACCAGAGAGTTGTCCATCACCAGAAATGTCATTTTCATGAAACAATATTTCCCGATCATTTCAGACATCAATCTTCTTAGACAGACACATTACCTCTTCCTATTCAAGCTGAATCCATATATGATGATGTTTTTATTCCTCCTAAAACCAACTCCTCATGCACAGATCACCAAGACAATTCTACCAACTCCCAATCCCTAACACCACCCATACATCAAACATCAACCCAAACCACTCTCACTGACGCAAATAACCCCAGAAGAAGTAACAGATACCACAAACCTCCCACCTACCTAAAAGACTATCACTGTAATCTCATCAATCATGTTTATAGTGATAGTCATACATCACCCTATCCCATTTCATCTTACCTCTCATATGATTGATTAACTCATGACTACAAAGCTACCATCTTATCCATGACAACTAATCACACTGAACCTCGCACATTCAAACAAGCAGTTCAGTATGATCACTGGAAGGAAGCCATTAATAATGAACTTACAGCCTTGAAGAACATTGGTACTTGGATCATCATTGACCTACCTCCTTGAAAGAATCCCATAGGATGCAAATGGGTATTCAAGGTCAAACACAAGGCAGATGCTAGCATTGAAAGGCACAAAGCCAGACTAATGGCTAAAGGGTATTCACAGATTGAAGAAATAGATTTCAAAGAAACCTTCTCACCAGTTTCCCAGCTCACAATAGTCAGACTACTTCTAGCCCTAGCTGCTATTAATAAGTGGTGCCTTAAACAGCTGGATGTCAATACTGCCTTTCTTCATGGAGATTTAAATGAGGAAGTATACATGACATTACCACCTGGCCGACTAGAAAATGAGTTCACTGGTGAAGTTTGTAAACTAAAGAAGTCAATCTATGGCTTAAAACAGGCTGGAAGACAATGGTTTGCTAAACTATCTACATTCTTGATTCAGTGTGGATATAGTCAGTCAAAGAGTGATCATTCTCTATTTGTCAAATATCAACAACATTCTTTTATTGCTTTACTTGTGTATGTTGATGACATCATACTTTCAGAAACCGACTTACAACAGATTGATCACATCCAAGAGCTTCTTGATAAAGCCTTTACTATCAAGAATCTTGGTGACCTAAAATTCTTTCTCGGATTTGAAATTTCCAGATCCAATTCTGGCATCATTCTAAATCAAAGAAAGTATACATTGGATATCCTTGAAGATGCTGGCTACCTGGGGTGTAAGCCCTCATCCACACCCATGGAACCTAACACTCATCTTCATCATGATAACAACCCTCTTTATTCTGATCCTGCAGCCTATAGGAGACTTGTTGGAAGAGTAATATATCTAACCAACACAAGGCCTGATATCACATTTGTTGTCCAACAACTTGCACAGTTTATGGACAAACCTACATCTAAGCATCATGAGGCTTCCCTAAAGGTTCTTACATATCTCAAAGGATCACCTGCTATGGGCTTGTTTTTCTCATCTTATTCTTCCATTCAATTAAAGGGAAATAGTGACAGTGATTGGGCATCCTGCCCAGATACTAGAAGCTAAGGTCCATCACTAGCTTGTGCATCTATTTGGGAAACTCACTAATATCTTGGAAGACTAAGAAGCTGAAAACTGTATCACGTAGCTCTTGTGAAGCAGAATATAGAGCCATGGCTAAAACTACATGTGAGATTCAATGGCTTACTTATATTCTGCAAGAACTTAGTGCAACTGTCAAGACTCCTGCTCTTCTTTATTGTGACAATCAATCAGCTTTACACATAGCATCTAATCCTGTCTTCCACGAAAGAACAAAGCACATTGAATTAGATTGTCACACAGTTCGTGAACAAGTTTGCAAAGGATTGATCAAGCTGCTTCCTATCTCCTGATCTACTTTACAGCTTGCAGATGCACTTACCAAGCCCCTAAGTCCCACATACTACAAAGACATTCATCTCAAGCTGGGTCTCATTAACCTATGTGCTCCAGCTTGCGGGGGCTATTAACACTAGAGAAAGATAAGAAAAAGAACAATCTGAAAGAAGAGGATAACACAATGGCACTTACTCCCGGTTGATAGTCTGTTATTTAACTAGCTTGTATTGTTAGTTAGTTAGTTGTATTCTCTTCTAGGCTCTTCTTTTCCTTTCTCTTGTATATATATTGAGCTACGATCAAATGTACAGATGAGATGAACATTCTATTTTCTACCATTCAATGTGCAATCAGCTTTTCCCATCAAATCTACTTTCTGCAAGTTCTTTCCATATGATCTTTTGATAATCTAAGATTACCTGATTACAATTCTCTATAGCAGGTCATCAGTTGATTTGATATATGTTTTCCAATTTTTATTTACTTTTTCCATTTTTCTTTGGCATTTTCCGCAATACACAGTAAGGATGTTTTCTTTTGGAACGTTTTCAGTCCCAGGCCAGACCAAAGCAAATCAGACCAGACCAGACCAGACTTTCGTAGTTATAAAATACACAGAGACCAGGCATTTACCAGACCACACCAGATCAAATCAGACCAGAGAAGATCAGACCAGACCAGACCAGACAACAAATTTTAGTCCAAACGAAAACATTTTAAGTACTTCATACTCCCCTCTATACGAAGTTCCAACTTTCTCGATGTCTTACTCTCTTGCTTCGTTTGTGTTTTCTTCTTTTCATTTTCTTTCATTTTAGTTTTTACTCGGTATCTTTTTGTCTTCAACTATAAGGGCAGTCCTTGTAATGTACAAAATTGCCTCCCTTGTTTTACTTTACTTCTCTTATTTAAATCCAAAAAATCGTAAAAGTAGAATAAAAATTTCTTTTTCCATTTTTATGACTTTTCATTAATATATACTCCCGTTATATAATATTCTTTTTTTATATTTTTTCACTGTTTTTCTAATATATCTACATTATTCATTAATCTTACTACTTTTTTGTAAATATTGTGTATACCCTAACTTTATAAGCAAAAAATGTTGGTTGGGAAGATTATGAAAAATGTCTCCAAAAATATAACTTTAAATCTCGTCTAAAACATTTCTTGTCCGTAGCAGACGTTTATTGTTTATAATTTTTGCTAACATTTTTTCTGTGACATAACTTTCACTCGAAAATTTAGATAAAATTCCATTAATATTAATCTTGTAAGAGTTACGGACAAAAATGTAACTTGATAACTTTTAGTTGCTATAATTATGTTCAAAGTTAATATGATGTAGTGACCATGATGTAAACTTTGAACATAATCATAGTAACTATAAGTTACCAAATCACATTTTTGTCCATGACTTTTATATTAGTAATATTTTAGGAAAAAATTCGAAAACTTATCCGTGCAAAAAACTTTCAAAATGTTTAAAAATACTGAGTATACATTTATGTCTTTGTCAGGCATTAATGTCCGTATAATTAGATTTATCAAAAATTTTGATTGAAATTTTTAGGCTATAAAATTGGATGTAAAATTGAACTTTTTGGATCTATATTTTTTTCTTTACCCTAACTTTACAAAAAAATGTCAGTGAGAAAGATTTTTAAAAATGTGTACAAAAATTATAACTTAAAATCCAATCAGAAACATATTTTGTTCGTACCACGCATTTATTTTTTTATTAAAGTGAATTTTTTCAGACCAACATTTTTTCTTGTCACATAACTTTATCGAAAAGGCGAAAAACTTTGAAAATTAGTAACAACTATATGTCTTCGTCTCATTCTACCTGTCTTACTTTACCTTTTAGATTATTTCAAAATACTGTCATGTTTTCCTTTTGGAAATAAACTAGATTCTCACCCGCGCGATGCGCGGGATATAAGAATGTAATAGTCATATGATATTATTTGTAAACAATGTACACGTGTGAAATGTTTGAAAATTGTGTTAGACGTAATGTGCATAAGAAATTTTAATTAAAGATCGAAAACTCAAAGATAGATAGTAAATATGTTTTGGAATAAGTAGATAAAAAGAAATGTTATACGATGATGTAATGTTGTTTGTTTACATGAACAATAACGTCTAAGAATCATAAAATTATAATGTATAAATGCACAAAAAAAGAAAATAGAGGTACGTAATAAAAGTACCATAATAATAAATGGTCAAAAGATCAAGTATGATTCGATCAATATATGTCGGAATGTGAAATTTGGCGACATTTCTCATAAACCCCTTCCTCTTTATTAACATTGATCGATATGACATTAGGAAGTGGTGCAGTCATTGAGAGAAGAGAGTTTACATTGTCAACATTGAGTTATTAAAATAACAATAAAGTAAGAACAGTTTAGAATCACATAAATTTTATCAAAATTTTGTATGAGACCATTTTAGTGGAATGTACCAAAAAAGAATCATGAGATGATCTTAACATGATGAATGAAGTATATATAACAATATGAGCATGGAGTATGCCACATTTTTTATTTTCATTGTGTACATATTTTTATATTATAACCATGAGAAGTAAATAATCAATACTATACGTAGTGTGTAATTAAATACATAAAATATGTAAAATATACTTCGTATTAACTTTAAATAGTATAAAATATAAAATAAAATTTTATTTATAAAAATAGAATATAGAACATAAAAAATATTACGTATATGATATATGGAATACAAAAATTACCCACATTCAAGACCACTTTAAGTCTTTAACAATACAATTATATATTCCATATATCATCCCTTTAAAATTAAAAGAAACCCATATAATCAGCTCAGATCCAATCCAGCCCAGTCCAGGTACCCCATTAAAGGAGTGTTTGCGATTACTTTAAAAAAGTGCTTTTTAGCTTTTGGCTTAAAAAAAGTTGAAAAGAGTGTTTTCAAATGACAGCTTCTGCTTAAATTAATCACTTAAAAGCTAAAAGCTGGAAGCAGGTAGAAGGGTGCTTTAAACTGCTTCTCACTTTTTCTATTACACAAAAAGTACTTATTTTACCAAACACTACCAACTTTTACTTTTTCAGAATCACTTTTTTCTCAAACACTACCAACTTTTACTATTAATCACTTTTCCCAAAATCACTTTAAAAAATCACTTTTTTAAAGTTGAAGCAATTGCAAACACTCCCTAAATATCAAATGAGCCCAACCCTAGCTAAACTTGACCTAAATAAATAGTCCTTAACAGTGCGCCGCTTCAGATTTTCCGTACACATCACTCAGAGTACCACCAGTTAATCCGATGGCTTCTCATATCATCGTTCGGTCGGTTGCCCGTTTCCTTCATTCGGTGTTATCCGATTTCTCCCAAACCTTGTTTACCACCCGTCATTGATTATTAGCCACCAATCCATCACTACATACGTTGAAATGAAATCAGCGCTATTCAGTTTAGAGCTTCCTTAACCGACTGTTGGAGGTGGGTGAAGAAATTCCTACAGTGGCTAAAGTAAATCCTCATCAGACCATTGAAATTTCTCAGATCATGTCTTCACTCCTCTCTCGATTTCGGTATAACCCTTACATCACCGTCCTTGACTTTTAATTTGTTTAAGCGGTTATAAATTGCTATTTTCTCTTTTGATTTTTTTTAGAGTCTCTTACTTTTTGATTTTGTGTAGATATCCCCGGTTTCTATCACTTTTAAGATTGGTTTGATGGTGTTGTGTCTCTTTTCTTTGAAAAATGGATGCTGGTTTTCTTTTCTTTAAAAAATGAACGTTTGTTTTTTTCATTGCTGCTTGTCCAATATGTTTTCACGTTTTAAGCATAGGCAAAAGGGTTTACACGATTTGCTCAGTTAGTCTATTTCGGCCTAATATATAACAACGATTTTTTTTTTTGGGTTTTAAGGTCTTAACTGATAAGGTCTTAACAATGTAAATGATTTCAAACTTTCAGGGCTAAACTGTTTGCAATTTTGTTTTAATATAAGTGGTTATGGTTTTGTTAAAGCCCAAATAGCACCCAGACTATATGTTTATACCTATTATACCAATCTAGAATCTTGAATGATAAGACTGTTGATCACATACATTATCACTTATGGCTAAATTTGAATATTTAAACTGTAATGTTTATTAAATCTTTAACAGATAATAGTTTTTTAAAAAAAGTATTTGGAGAAAGAATTAGTTGAAACCCTCTTGCTTGGTAGCAAGTATTATAAAGAATAGCACTATCTGAAATAAGGAAGTTGTTCTGCTCAGTCGTTTCTTATGCCTAAACCAAAATTTTGAACTCAATATTGAAATATGTATCATACGTATATGATCCATTCTAGTGCCATTTGAATGTACATCCTTCTAAATCCTAATAAACTGTGGTGCTCGTCTCTAATATTTCTTATTAAATTGCAACTTGTTTTTAAATATAAAGGCTTGCTCATAACTTTGTCTTGAAATCACTTGAACTCATTCCAAGTAAACTGATGCATAGCATCTTTGATTCTTGACTCCTACATTCCCAGTTGTGCAACTTAAATGTTGTGAATTTAATCACCTGAACAAAAATATAAAATATGTCACTTACAATGGTAATATCTATTGTTTAGGTCAAATTTTTATCTATCGGAATTTATAAAATAAATCTAATACTTCATATTTTCATTTGCCTTTCAAAAAAATCATAGTTCATGCATTTCTTTTTTGAGATTTCCTAGTAATTCATATATTATGTTACTCACTTTCAGTTTCACGTGAATGAGTTCATATGCATATATATATATATATATATATATATATATATATATATATATATATATATATATATATATATATATATATATATATGCATCTATTTCAGAAAGTTGATCAAAATTGAGGTGCTTACCTACTTTCTTTGAAAGACATTTTGAAAGTAGATTGTGAAAGGCATTTCTTTCTTTCCCAAATTTGAAAGACAATTTGTGTTTTTTCCCAAATTTGAAAATTGACGTCCGTACCTACTTTCTTTGATTCCTGATGATGATGGAAGACCAACTCCAGTTTTTGCCCTCTATTTTAATGGTTCTCACCTTAAATGGGTTTTACAATGCTTAACCTCAATGTCTATGCTCATGTATGCAGCATTTGATGTGGTTTACATCCCTCATGAGAGATCACACTCCTGCTCTTTGTCTATTCAATGCTATTAGTCTATTACGGAGTATAAGAATTGAGGTGCTGAACTGCTGATATAAGGATGTATTTATAGCACTACAATATTAACCAATGGTTAATAACTTGTAATGTCTTGTGTACCAATTGATGGAAATGTGAGAGGACACCACGGAAGCTTTGTCAGAATAAATTATGAAATTATCAACCACTTATTTGCATTTGGTTTTTTTAAATTATCAAAACCCAAACTGTCAGTAAATTCACAGTTCCGAATCCCTGCAACATGAAAAGCTTTTTTTTGGATAAAAGCTTTGTCCAGTCTAACATCAACTCGGTCGTACAACACATTAAATGCATTTAAAAAGTTTTACAACTCATTAATGCTGTTCCTTGAGCCCCTAAAACTGAAGCATCGGTTATTGAAGCTAGTACTCGTATTATACTATTATAGTATTATGTGCAGCGTGGACCACAGATCTCCCACAAAAGCTTGTACCCGTATTAGACCTGACCCGACTTGAATTTAGGCAGTGGAATGGGTGGGAATACTGTTCAGAATTCATTTTGCTTTTGTATAATAGAAGATATGTGGTCTAGAATATTTCACTTTATTATACTCAAATGTCAACTTTTGAGAATATTTCACTTTATTATACTCAAATGTCACTTTATTAAACCACAACTTTTATTTTTTCAAACACTATATTAATAATTTATTAAAAGTTGTAACAAATCAAAGTATGACTCATAAAATGGGATGGGGTACTACAATCGTTGGTATTGTCTGGAGCACTTTTATCTGTGTCAAACATTTATGCTTATAAAGTTAGATTTGTAAAACAAACTAATTTTTTTATCAGGTAAAAATAATTAAAATATCCCAAACTTTGAAGAGGTGTCAAATGAACAACCCAAACTTGCATAAGTAATTTAAATAGCTCAAACTTTATATAAAAAGTTATTTTAACACCATACATTCCAAAAAAATATCGTTAATTATAAGCTCATTGACAGGGAAACCTTCAGAAAATTCTCAGCCTATCGGGTTTGGCTCGGATCTCTTATTCCATCCAACTAGTTCGAGCCAAATGCTTTGGCGCAGAATTTCAATTCCGCTCCAAATTTGGCACGGTCTTTGGCTCGACAATTTTGTCCAAAAAAAACACTAATTTGACTCGCCATGTTTCCGTGCCAAATTGACGCGGTAAAAACCATCACAATCCAACCGAATTTAGCCTTTAGATTCAAAATTTTGGCTCAAAATTATGACTCAGATAATTCAAATTTAAAATTTTAAAATGTGTGTGGGATTTTATCCAAGCCAAATCAAAATCATTTAAAAAAAAACATATACCGTATACATGTACAATTTTACCATATACATATGCGGTGTATGCTTTTTTTATAGGCATGCATAGGGGTGGACCAGGCCCGGTCCGGTTCCGGTTCGGGCCTTGGCCCGGCCGGGCTTGGATGGTTTTGGGTAAGGCCTGGGACCGGCCCGGGAGTCTACCGATTCCGGGCCGGGACGGTTCCGGTTTAATTTTTTTTGTTTTCTTATTTATTTCAACCCCCACTCCCCAAACCCCTCGGAAACACTCAGCCCACCCACCTAAACCTAACCCACACCCAAAAAACAAAAAAAAAAAGCCTGAACCGGGCAGGGACCGGCCGGTTCGCCTTTTATATGACCCGGAACCGCCCCCAGTTACCCCCTCGGGCCGAGTCTAGGCGCGGAACCGCCCCCGGTTTCCCGGGCCGGGAAGCGGCCCGAACCAAGTCCATGCCTAGGCATGCATACCAAAATAAATAAGTTACACTAACATGCAGAAACAAAAGCAAGTCAAAGTCAAACAACCAGAAATAAGACTTTCAAAATAAGTTCACAGCTACATAGTCAATTGTCCAAAAACTAGCACCAAATGTCCAAAATCACAACAGGTTGTCCAGAAAGTTTTCATAAGAAAACCAGAAAGTGAGAATCACCGTTGAAGCCGTTCGTGGGCACCGAAGTCGGGGTTTGAAAACCAGAAAAGTCGGGCAACGGGATGGAAGGGTTGCTGCTGCGCACTTGCTCCATATAAGCCATAAACGCTCCAGACATTGAGGCCATTTGAGCAGCCATTTGAGCTTGAACCTGCTGCTTGTGCTGCGCAAAGCGAGCTTCAACCTCCTCCCGAATACGCTGATCTATTTCCTCTTGAGTTGTCCCACAGACACGGCTAGGGCCATCAACGCTTTCAAGTGATTCAGCTTCTGACCCGGTACCATAACGGCGCCCTCTATACTTCGGGACAACTTTGCAAAACAACTCCGAATCGTCTTTATCATAGGACTTCCCTTTAGACTCAGCAACGGCCTTCATTTCATTGTACTTATTCTGCCCAAAACCATATTCATTATCTTAATACATTAGAAAAAAATGGCTATTTCAGAATTTAAATATCAATAAATACACACCCGGGTTTCGACAACACGAGCAGGCGGATCACCGTTCTTGGGCACATAAACATTCTCATACACCTCAATTTTCAATGGTGGCCGATTTAAACTCTCAGTCTATTAATATCAAACAGAACATTTTAACAAAAAAAACAAACAAACCATAAAAACAGTCAAATATTTTAATAAATTAAAACTAATTATGATAAAGAATTAGGCCGCAAAAGATACAAAAACAGTTAGAATATTAATACTCAAACAGAATATTAAAACAAGTAAGTCACATTTTTTAAAAAGAGTTAATATCAAAACAACTATGTCACATTCGGATAGAATATTAAAAACAGTTAACTATATTTTAAAAACAGTACGGAGTATATATTAAAACAAACAGAAAATACTAAATCAGAATATAAATTTTAAAAATCAATTTCTTAGAATAGAAAATAGATATAAACAAACAGATCAACAGTTGGAATACTAATACTAAAACAGAATATTAAACACACATTGGTAAATTAAAACAATTAAAAGTAAGTGTTATCATATTAAAACAGGATGTTTAACACTAAATGTTAATATTAAAAGTAAATTGTTAAACAGTTAGCAAATTAAACAGTTAAAAGTCTTAAAACAGATATTAACACACAAAGATTTGCATATCTAAACAGTTTTTAAAACAGAATGTTAAACACTTATTGTTAATATTAAAACTAAATTGTTAAGCAGTTAGAATAGTTAAAGTCACAATTTGGCTGCATCAGATATAATTAATTTTAGACTATTAATACTAAACACTATATTAAAACAGTTAAATCACATTATATACCATTTTGGCCACATGAGCCGTGACTGGAATGCGCCCTCCACGATATTGTGATTCTTTAGCTGCATCAGTGTTGCGATTTTTTTTACCTGCTATACTTTTTTTCTTAAAAGCATCACTAGCCCAATATTCTTTCAAAACCAACCAATCTCTTTCAGCAACCCAATTTGGCTTCGTGTTCTCACGTCTAGCTCGGCCTATATTTTTACTAAACCATTCGGATCCACGAGAACCAAACTTCTTTTTTATAGCAGCTCCATGGTGGGGTTCCCACCGATATTTTTGCTAATCATAAATAAAAATGCTGATATTACTTAACGCATTTATAAAAGATAATACACATTTAAAACATTTACTATTCGTCGAATACCATATAGGGTCGGATACATATTTAAACTACCTCAAACAAACGCCACCATCTGTTGGAATTCTTAGATTCAGCATGCTTGAAGGAGTGCCAAGGCCCATGATAATTTGATGTTATCGTATCAATGATGGCGTCAAGGACAGTAGGATTACTGAAACACCATTATAAGAATGATATAATTCAATTTGCATTTTTCAGAATAAAAGGTTATTACTATTCAGAATCAGAAGTTATACCTCCGAATCTGAGAAGGTCGGATCCAAATTTTGGGTTGTGATTGTTCAGGCTCATAAGTAAATCCAGTATCTTGCTCAGCACCAGAATTTCTTGAATGGACGGACTCAACAGACTCATTCACATGAGAGTTCTGGCCAGAATTTTGGGTGGCTGCACCCCTTCCCCTACCTCGACCTCTGCCTGAATTGGAAGAGCTAAAGCTTCCTCTGCTAGCAGACATCCTGTTTAATTGCATAACAATATATTTCCTTAATTTCAACAATTTTATAAACATATGAATGTCAATCAAACAGTTTTAAGCAGTTTACATTTATAAAGTGACAAGGAGCACATATAACACTGTTGTATAACAGAACATAGACCCTTAATGTAAGAAAAGAGCTCAAAAAACTTTTAAGAAAGACTTTGAGGTACAAAAACCCTCCTTCATTAACAATCTATTAACACTATTGTTACTCAAATTGTTCTTGGATATTTCTTATATATTCACACAGGAAGTATTTAGTATATCGTTTGACATGTATAATTAGCAGTTCAGATGATTTTTTTAAAAGTAAACGTAATACCCTTTATTAAACAAAATTATTAACAAAAGTATTAAATAAACAACGAAATAAAATAAATAGAATATGTGTTTTTAATTAAATATACTACGTTTTAATAATTTTCGTTAAAATACGTAATAGCAAGACTCCATATATGATGTTTAACAACTTTTGTAAATTAAAATTAGAAAATTTAAAAATCAATAACAGGCAAAGAGATGGAACGGATAGCTTAGGTGTACATGTACATAAAATATACAGTAATGGGGACATAACCTGAAACAAAAGCAACCTCGGACCGAATTTGGAGAAGAACAGCAACCTCAGGCAAACAGAGGAGACGATTTTAGGGTGTGTCTAAGACCACAAAATTTACTTATATACGTCCAGAGTTGGCTCGGAAATTACCGTGCCTGGGTAATTTGGCCAACGTTTTTTTCGCTATTGGCACGGCATAGCGACGGAGAACGCCGATCCAAAGTAATTTAACGAAAGGAATCGTCAGTACGCAAGTGGCTCGGTGTTTGGCTCGCAATCAACCGTGCCAAATTCGAAAATTATGACGGGATGTTTAGGCTCCGTTTTAGGAAGGAAGGAGCCAAGAAAAATATTTAAAAAAAAAGGAAAATTTTGTGGTGCATCTGTTTTTGCTTTCATCGCTGGAGATGAAAGGAACTCCTGATTTTTCTATTTGGTGCGAAACCAAAAAGCCATGGCTAAAGGAAGGAACGCCTGATCTTCCATCCAACCACAATTGGCTCAGGTGAGTTTCATCATCTCTAATTTATTCACTTTTCACTAATTAATTCTGATCTTATTTGTTACTTAAGTTTCTTATCCCTGATGAATATCCTCCTTCGATTCTAAGCAAATTCTACTCTATGTGCCGGAGTTCAGCTAAGCTCAGCTTAAGGTTCACTTAGTGATAGAGTATATGGGCCTGGACCCCATGGCCCACATACTCAATAGCCCAAAAGACACCAGCGGGGCACCCGCATCGTCCAGATGACCCGCGACGTCCAAAGAAGTAGTCATCGGGAATCGTCGCACCGCGGCCAGAGGGCCGCATCGTCCATGGGCCGCATCGTCCATGGGTCTCATCGTCCATGGACCGCATCGTCCATGGACCGCATCGTCCATGGACCGCATCGTCCGAACTTCGCCGGGCAGAATGTACTTTTCTATTTTATGTACTAAGTGTTGTACTCAGCCCATTAGTGGCCTTATTTCGCCCAAAGGAGGCATAATTATTGTAATGGGCCTCCTAAGCCCAAGGCTAGGGGCCCAAATCCACATTTTTACCTATAAATAGACCCCAAGGGGCTAATTATGGGGGATTGGCAAGTTGAGAAATATAATTACTCACTTTCTCTCTCTAGCTCTCACTTCTCTCTAGAATTAATACTCTATCATTTGGTGCTTTCATTGAGAGCCTAGAACTGATCAAGTGAGTACCCCTCGTCGCTACTAGACGCAACAGAATGACAAGAACTAGGTCAAAGAACACCGCTAGGAACGCCCCTCTGAACCAAGAAGGGCAGGGAAACGTTGCTGACAACGTCCCCAATGATCTCATCATCCAGGATGAGAATGCTCAGGAGGTCGAGCACGCAGCGGCTGACCTCCGCGTCCAGCTCAACAAGACTGCCCCAGACGCCCGCATCGGGCTCGAGGACAGGCGCAATGCTGATCGCGCTTCGGGCCAGCAGACTTCTCACCCTGCTGCCCCCCAGATCAACCCGGCCGCACTATCGGCCATCGTCGCAAGCATTCTCCAGGACCCCAACGTCGTCAGCGCCCTCGTCGCAAAGACAGGGGAGAACAACACTCCCGTGACTGGAGAAGTCGCGACGGTACCACCACCGCCACCTCGGCCACAGGGCGTCACCTTCTTCGGCAACGACGAAGGCATCCTCGCCGTGGACACCCATTCCCATACTGCCTCTCCTACCCGGGATACACCGGCCCAACCTCGCGGTAAAATCTCGGCCTTCAACAGGCTGGGTGACATCGCGAGCCGTCGGGTACCTACGGGAAGGGTGGCGGATCGGTTGGGCAACCACGAGCCGGGGTCGCCAAAGGAAAGCTTCGGATCCGTTTCCCGGACAACGGATCGGCCCCGACCAGACAAAGGAAAGGAAAAACTGCACAATGATGATGCGCGTCATCAGATCAACCTGGCCCACGCGGCCCGGATCCAGACCCCGCTGGGTGGCGCTGTGGCCAACACGGACCCAAGGGACGAGATCATCGCCCGCCTGGAGAAGCGCCTCGCGGATATGGAGGCCCGGGAGGCCGCAGGACGCGCATCGGCTCACACATCCCAGCATCCCAACTACGATGCACTCCTCCACAAGGTCAGTGCCTTGGAGAGGGAGTTGGCCGACCGACGCGACGAGCTCGTCATCCAAATACGGACCCAGACCCCCTTCTCTGCGAGGGTGCTCTCTGCTCCCATCCCAGAGAAGTATAAGGGGAATCCGATCAAGCCATATGACGGCCGCACTGATCCCCAGGAGCACTTCACCCGTTACCAGAACAACATGATGATGACCAACGCTTCGGAGGAATACATGTGCCGCTGGTTCCTCTCCACCTTGGAAGGGCCAGCGTATGACTGGTTCAATAACCTTCCAGAAGGGAGCATCGACTCATGGCAGGACCTTGCTCAGCGCTTCCTCACCCACTTTGCCGGGAGGAAGCGTGCGAAGAAGCATTTCGCCCACCTCCTGACCATCAAACAACAATCGGAGGAGACACTCCGAGCCTTCCTCGATCGCTGGACAAGGGAGGCGGACGAATGTGAAGGGGCCGACGAGCGCACTCTCTTGGCTTTTCTCCGCGGAGCACTCCGGCCTAGCCACTTCGCCCGGAGCCTGTTCACGGAGCCGCCGCGGTCATACCTCGCGGCGCTCCGACGCGGAGATAGGCACGCTGATGCCGACGAGCTCCTGAACCAGAAGAAGGGTGGGGAGAAGCAACAAAAGAAGGACTCCTCGTCCAACCCCCACCACCCGCCGGCCAACAAGGGACAACACCAGCCAAAGAGGGCACACCAGGAGCAAGGCGGACAGCGAAGAGAGGACCGTTCATGGCGCCCAAAATTGGAGGCACAGCGCATTCCCCTCACCCACCCGGTGAGCGTCGTCCTCGACCACGCCGAGGCGCAGGGCCTCATTGTGAAGGACCCCAGGTCAGAGGAGGAGATATTTGCGGTCCACAAGGGAGGGACGTATTGCAAGTACCACCGCCAGACATCCCACAAGACCGAAGATTGCACCACCCTGAAGAGGCACATCGACGGCCTCGTCCGACAGGGGGAACTTTCCCAATTTGTCAAGGGTGCCCCCAAGAGTAACACTTGGGTTAACCCTGGCAAAAGGGGGGAAGGATCCTCCGGGAAAAAGAGGGAGATCGGCGCCCTCAGTGAAGATGAGGACGAAGAGGAGCCCCGCCAGAAGAAGCATCACATTCACATCATCGTCGGCGGGAACACAGGGGGGGACTCGGCTACCCAACGGAAAAAATGGGCTCAGTCCCTATACATTGGTGAGGTAACCCACGCCCCCCCTCAGCCGAAGCGGCGGCATGTGGAGGCCATCACCTTCACCGACAAGGACCTCCCCTTCGGCCCCTTGCCCCACAGGGACGCCCTCGTCGTCAAATGCGAGATTGGCAACAACATCATCCACCGCAACTACATCGACACCGGCAGCTCTGTCAATGTGATGTACGTTGACACCTTCAGACAATTGAAACTGAAGAAGACCGAGCTCCGGCCGATACGGACTCCGTTATCCGGCTTCACCGGGGACTCTATCGACGCCGAGGGCACGATAGTGCTTCCCGTTGTGGTCGGTGACGGTACCTATCAGGCGAAGATTGACATGGAGTTCGTGGTTGTCAACCTGGACAGCGCCCACAACATGATCTGGGGCCGACCGGCCTTGGAGGACCTTGAGGCCATCATCTCCATGAAACATCTATGCCTCAAGTTCCCCACCAAGGACGGCGTCGGCTACGCCAGAGGAAACCAGAAGATAGCCCGAGCTTGCTACCTGAAGCTCACTAAGAAGATCAATGAGGCCGAGGAGCGGATAGACACTATCACCACCGCCTCGGCCGAAGAAGACATACCAAAGGCCGAGCCGGTCGGAGACGTGGAAGATGTTCCGTTGGACGTCTCCCGGCCGGAACGAATGCTGAAAATTGGGACACAACTCCCCCAACAGATCCGAAGGGACATCCTCTCTGTCCTGAGAGCGTACGCCATCGTCTTCGCGTGGGGACCAGAGGACATGCCGGGCATCAGCCCGAAGGTAATCACACACCGGCTATCGGTGAACCCGGCCTCCTCCCCCATCAAGCAGAAGAAGCGCTACCTCTCAGCCGACAGGAGGGAATTTGTCAAGGCCGAGGTGGCCATGCTGCTCTCCATCAAGCACATCAAAGAGGTGAAGTACCCCACGTGGTTGGCGAACGTCGTCCTCGCACCAAAGCCGCCTACGTTCAGGATGTGTGTTGATTACACTGACTTGAACAAGGCGTGCCCAATGGACCCATTCCCTCTCCCCAACATTGATCAGTTGGTGGATGAGACGGCGGGGTGCGAGTTGATGTCGTTCCTCGACGCGTTCAGAGGGTACCACCAGATATCCATGCACGAAGATGACGCGGAGAAGACTGCTTTTATGACCTCGGAGGGAATTTTTTGCTACCTCGTCATGGCCTTTGGGCTCAAGAACTCCGGCGCCACCTACACAAGGATGGTAACCCGGATTTTTAGAGCAGTCTTAGGTCGGACGATGGAAGCATACGTCGACGATATGATCGTCAAGAGCAAACAATCCACAACTCATGCCGACGACCTCCGGGGCATCTTCGAAATCATGAAGAGATACAACCTCCGGCTCAACCCGAAGAAGTGCACCTTCGGCGTCCAGGGAGGTAAATTCTTGGGGTACCTGGTCAGCCGAAGGGGCATCGAGATGAACCCAGAAAAGATACAAGCCATTATCAACATGGAGCCGCCCCGCAACATAAAGGAAGTGCAACGGCTGACGGGACGCCTCGCGGCCCTGAACCGTTTTCTCTCAAAATCCGCTGAGAAGTCCCTCCTTTTTTTTCAAATAATGAGGAAGGCCACCAGCTTCAAATGGACGACGGAGTGCCAGCAAGCCTTTGAAGAGCTGAAGCAATATCTCGCCTCCCCGCCCGTCCTATCCAAGCCCCAACCCGGCGAGACTCTCTTCCTTTACTTAGGAGTGAGCACGTCGGCCGTCAGCTCCGTACTCATCAGGGAGGATGACGGGGTACAAAAAGCTATATTCTACGTCAGCAAGACGTTGCGGGAGGCCGAGCTTAGGTACTCCCCCATTGAGAAGACGGTGCTGGCCATCGTCCACACAGTGAAAAAACTTGGACACTACTTCCAAGCTCACCCCGTCCACGTCCTCACGCATCAACCGTTGGGCGCCCTCATGAGGAGCCCAACCAGCTCTCCAAGGATGATCAAATGGGCGATATTCTTAAGCCAGTACCAGATCGAGATAAAGCCGAGGCCATCCATCAAAGGGCAAGCCTTGGCCGACTTTGTCACCGAATGCACGGCAAGGGAGACGGCCGTTACCACCACAGGATCTGAACCAGACGAAGCCTGGACCCTCTACACAGACGGGTCCTCGGCCACCAAAGCTTGTGGGGGTGGCGTCGTCCTCATCTCCCCAGAAGGATTCAGAGCATACTATGCCATCCGCTTCAATTTCAAAGTATCCAACAATGAAGCCGAGTATGAAGCGCTCCTTAGCGGGCTCAGACTGGCCGCTGGCCTCAAAGCGCGCCACATCAGGATCAAATGCGACTCAAAACTCGTAGTGAACCAGATGGAGGGTTCCTATGAGGCCAAAGAAGGGAGGATGAAGCAATACAAGGAGGCCGCTGCGGAATTGCTCAAGGCGTTCGATACCTACGAGATCACTCAGATCCCAAGGGCGGAGAACGCCGAGGCCGACATACTCTCCAAACTCAGCTCCGACACCCCCGAGCACATCTCCAGGATAGCAAAGGTAGAGGAGTTGAGTATGTCAAGCATTCACGCTAGCCCCATACTCTCCATACAACACCAGCCGGAGGACTGGATCACTGACATCGCAACCTACATCACCTCCGGCACGCTACCAGAAGACGAGGAGAGGGCCAAACTCGCCAAGCTCAGGGCGCCGAGCTATGTCATTGAGGGTGACAAGCTCTACAAGAGATCATACAACGGCACCCTCCTCCGGTGCCTCCACCAGAATGAGGCCGAAGTGGCCATGGAAGAAGTCCACTGCGGCGTATGCTCATCGCATCAGGGGCCCTTCAGCATGTCGCGCCGCCTCGTCGTCCAAGGCTACTTCTGGCCGACGATGGCGCGTGATTGTGCTGAGGTCGCCCGCAAATGCAGCGCATGTCAACACTATCAAAGGGCACCTGGCCGACCAGCCGTCAACTACGCCCCGGTCAGCACTGTCATCCCATTCTCCAGATGGGGCATCGACCTCGTCGGCCCTCTACCAAGAGCTGCGGGCAACAACAGATACATCATCGTCGCCATCGACTACTTCACCAAATGGGTCGAGGCCGAACCACTCGCGAGCATCACCGGAGCGCGGTGTCGAAAGTTCGTCTACAAGAACATCCTCACCCACTTCGGCGTGCCTCAGGAGATCATATCAGACAACGACACCCAGTTTGAGGCCGAACCATTCCAAAGCCTCCTCCATGAATGGGGTATCAAGCACTGTTTCTCCTCCGTTGCCTACCCTCAGGCCAACGGGCAAGTTGAGAACGCCAACCGAACCATCTTGGAGGGGCTGAAGAAGAAACTCGAGGAAGAAGGCGGGAGTTGGGTCGACGAGCTCCCCAACGTCCTATGGTCTTACCGAACTACTCCAAGGAAGGCCACGGGGGAGACGCCATTCTCTTTGTGCTATGGCTTTGAAGCCAAGGCTCCCACTGAAGTCACCCTCCCCAGCCGACGGGTCACACAATACGACCCCGAAGCCAATGAAGAAGCCATGAAGATTGACTTGCACCTCATTGATGAAAGGCGGGAGATGGCTTACCTTCGGGCAGAGAACTACAGACGACAAGTCAAATCCTACTACGACGCCAAGGTCCGCTCTCGCGAATTCCAGGTGGGGGACTACGTCCTCCGCCGAAGGGAAGCAAGCAAGCCCACGGAAGGAGGAAAGCTCGCCGTCAAATATGAAGGGCCCTACATCATCAGCGCCGTCATCAAAGCCGGCACTTATAGACTAAAGAACCCTAATGGGTCAGATGTACCACGATTGTGGAATGTACACCACCTAGTGAAATTTTACCAATGACTCGAGAAGTGGTGAAGCGGGCAACGTCCCCCACCCCTCGGTTTATTGGTTGAATGAAACACCCTCGGCCTAGCGCCACTTATTGAATAAAATTCATGTTTCATCCAATCTTCTAAGATTTGAGCAAAAGAAACCCAAGGACCGCATCGGCCTAAGCGGTGCAATCACCCGGGCCCGGTGCGACCTAAAGCCGTCACAATAAACGACGCACCTAAAAGCCGTTGCAATAAACAACGCACCTAAAGCCGTCGCAATAAACGACGCACCTAAAAGCCGTTGCAATAAACAACGCACCTAAAGCCGTCGCAATAAACGACGCATCCAAAGCCGTTGCAATAAACAACGCACCTAAAGCCGTCGCAATAAACGACGCACCTAAAAGCCGTTGCAATAAACAACGCACCTAAAGCCGTCGCAATAAACGACGCATCCAAAGCCGTTGCAATAAACAACGCACCCAAGGCCGTTGCGATCCACAACGCGCCTACTAAGCCGTTGCAATAAACAGCGCACCTAAATATCGTATCGGCACAAGCGGTGAAACACCCAAATCGGCCGGCGATATGCAGGACGAAGGACCTGTGTGCATGGTCCAACGTCTTCAAACGGAGAAGCATACCGCGTCGTCCGCGCGGAAACCGCAGGACGACAGGCCTGAATTAAGGCTAAGGTTACAAAAACTCCACCCGTCAGTAAAATTTCGCTCAGGACCACAAAGGGCGGCCGTCAAAAGACGATGCCTAGTCCGGTCCCTCGTCGACGATAGACGTGGAAAGGCCAAAAAAGATGCCACTGACACACCAAGCCGAGGGCGTATTTACTCCCTCGCACTAACTCACGCGAAGGGCGTAGCGGACAAACTACCGCACACGGACGAAGGGACAGTAACCCTCCGGCCACTCAAAAAAAAAAAAAAAAAAAAGAGGGAAGCCGACGGACCGTGCACTCGCCGGCCTCGAGCATAAAACAAAATCCCCACAAAAACCAAGCCTCAAATTTGGCTAAGTACATATCAGGTTTTCACTATACAGGGATCCGAAGCGCACGCTTCGGCCCCAACCATAGCGTCACAAAAGGGAATCGCTTCGACTTCAGTTATACAAAACCAGTCCATTACTTCGACGATGGGACGCATCGTCTCCACGAAGCAAAACCCGAGTGACGAACCAAAGCAAAACACCTACATCAAGGAAGCTTGACACTTAGAACATTTTCTAAGTCGCACTACAAGAGAGACGATGCGCTACGTCCTCAACACTTCAGGATTAAGTCCCGAAAACTTGACTCGAGAAAGATGTAAAGGCAAAAATGGAATTCATCAAGGGACGACGAGGCGCATCGTCTTCAAAGAAAGGAGGTCGCTACGTCTCAACGGACGGATGTCACAAGATAAACTCTTGACACTTAGAAAGATTTCAGAACTTTGGCGCCATGCCTTACCTAAGACGCAAGGGACGTAGCGCCGCGCCAAGAAAAAGTTTCAACACTTGGTAAATTTTTTGAAACATGTTCTAAACACAACAGCTCCGACGAAGGGTCGCATCGTCCCTAAACATCAGATGCAGGGAACACACGCAACGTCCTCACACACAAACCAGTAAACCGAAGGTGCGCCCACATCTACACAAAGGAAATGATGGAACACATCGTCTAAGACTTGGCAAATTTGCCAAGATAAAAACTTACGAAGCAATACCACTCAGACGACGCGACACCGACAAACCAAACGCCAAACATGAAAAAAGGGAAACGAAGCAAGGAACAACATTCATACTTGGAACAAAAATATTATCATTGATGATTCAAAAGAGGGCGCTTCGGCCATTACACACAACAAGGCGCATCGGCCATTACAAAAAAGGCGCTTCGGCCACTAAGACTACTATTAAAAAACGAACTAAGGAAGCATCAGGCAGCTTGTCCCTGGCCGCCTTCAACGGCTCCACTATCGGCATCGTCCTCGACGTCCTCAGTGGTCTTCGACTTGGCCGAGCTGCGAAAGAGGTAGTCGTCACTCTCAGTCCAGGGGCCATCCTCCTCGTCCGAACTTAGAATGGGGGGTTGCCTCTCGGACAATGGGAGTTTCAACTCCTCCTCAGGGTCCTTCATAATCCGCGGAAGACCGATACCCCTAGGCTTCAGGTTCTTTACACGCCGGCGGAGGCGGCGGTAAACCAGCATCTGCATACGCCTCTGGCCGAGGTCGTACCAGACTTCAAACTCCTCTTTCAGGCGGGCTCGGCCGGCTTCCTCCTGAGACCACGCTTCGAAGCGCTCCGCCACGACCTTAAAACTCCAGTCGTGGCAGGTCTCGTCCTTCCACCCTTCGGCCATGAAGAGCTCCACGGCTCTGTCAGCAGCCGCAGCCGCATCGGCTTCTACCTTCACGGCCCTTTCTTCTGCTAGCCGACGGGCGGCCGCTTCCTCATCCAGCTGAACTTTGAGACGCCTCGCCTCGTCCTCAGCAGCAACGGCTCTCCTTTCAGCCGCATCAGACTTTTCCTTCAAGGAGTCGGTCTCAATTCGGAGCCGATCCAACTGGGAAAGCGCCTCGTCCGCAGAAGCGGCCTTCTTTTCAGCCTCCCGGAGGCGGGTCATCTCCTCCTCCTGTCGGCGCTGATGCTCCATCAGCATAAAAGCTCCCTGCAAAGACAGATAATCATCAAGAGAGGAAAGGAATACAAGGAAATTACTAAGTACCAAGTCAGAAATTTACCTGGACGACGTAATCCAGTCCCCCATCGAAGAGACGCACATCCTTGCTCTGCCGACGTAGGTACTCCCTATCGGCATCGGGAATGGCCTGGAATAGGACGTCATGCCCAGAAACCTTCTCGTTAAATAAGCCGCCCTTCGGCGGATACCGCACCGTCACCTCGTAGAGGCCGGAGGTCAAGTCCCGATCGGAGCGGGCAGTCTTTTTTGCAGCAGCAGCTGATTTGGTGGGAACAAGGGCGGACGAGGCGACATTCAAGGTCAGATCCTCAACGATCTGCACATCAGAGACAGCCCCCCCTTGAACCGAGGCGTGCGTATCGGCCAAAGCGGCATCATTAAGGGGAGGGTTTGGTTTCGTCTTCTTGGCACCTTGAGCCGGCACCAGACCCGCCTCCGCAAGGGTGCGCTGGCCCTCAACGGCCTTCTTCCTCTTCACAACTGGTTTTTTAGCCGCATCGGCTTGCGACTTGGAGCCATCACCAGAGTCCTGGGACGCCTCGGCTTGCTGCGCGGCCTCCATCTCCTTAGCAACAAGTTTTTTGGCCTGGGCCATAAACATCTTCCGGCTCATAGTGAAGTCTGTAGACGCAAAAACAAAAGAGTTAGAAAAATAAGTAAAGATAACCACAACGCAAGCCAGAGGAAAGTGATCAACCTTCGGCATCGGCCGGGACACCGAGGTGGGGCCCATCGGCCTGCTCAAAATATCCGGACATCCTCGGCCATATACCGCAGTCCGGGTCGCCTGGTATATAGTACCGCATCATCCCAAGAGCCGCTATCTTGAACTCGGTGATGTAGGTATTAACACTTCGAGGCCCACCCTTCAGGAATGCCTCCACTTGGGCATCGATCTCGACACTCCTCGGCGGGTTATGCAAATTAAAAATGCCGCTATGCCCTTGTGAAGGAAAGAACACCCCTTCGGCCAACTTCACGAAACAGAATTTGCTCTTCCACCCGTGAATGGACGACGGGAGGTCAGTAAAGGACCTTTTCTTCGGCAACTGTTGTAGGGCCGCGTACCCAGCACAGTTCTCGTGACTTCCCCGGCCGATACAGTACAAATTCATGAACAGCGCCGTCGTCGGTTCAATACCGAGTTCATCGCATCGGATGAGGAACCCAACAATAAGAGAATAACTGTTCGGGGTCAACAAAGCCGGAGGAAGATCTATCATACGAAGATACTCCACAACGAATGAAGGAAGAGGGAACCTTAGACCTTGGGAAAAACTCATCGGATATACTCCGAAGTAACCAGGTGGCGGATCCAGGACGTGGTCCGTCGGCCTCGGCGCCCTGACCGAACCATAAGGTCCGACGTAGAGTTGTGCCACCTGATAGTCACCCTGGGACCCCTCCGGCCTTATAATATAAATGTTGGTCAAATCCAACTGTGACATACTGCTTGACAACCCCGCTCGACGACGCGACCCACGCTTCTTGGGGCCAGACGAAGACGAAGCAGCACCAGGGACCGAAGTAATCGGAAGAGGACAAGGAATAGCGGCCGAGGATGCATCACCCGCATCGTCGCCACGAAGTTTAGGGTCGGAGCTCGCTTCGTCCTCACCAGAGTGTTGAGCACCCGCATCGGCACTCAAACGCTCCTCGTCCACGGAAGTGCGATAATCCGCAGTGTTCTCCATTTCAATCTCAAAAGCCTCCACCACTCTCAAATCAACCCCAGGAGATGTGTCCTCGTCGTCAAAAGGCCAGTCGGATTCGTTCAGCGAAGCTGTCAAATCAATAGGGGAAGGGACGCTACGGCCGTCAGGGGACGGCATAACAACTACCGCTACGTCCAAAGCGTATTTTTCGAATCAAAGTGACTTTCCTAAACACTAGATCTAACACCCTAAGGAGCAAAAAATGAAGAAATCAAAGGAAAATCAAGAATATCTAACCTTAGGGGTTTTGAAGAATGCGACGAACACTTGGGAAATCTCGGGACTTTATCTCTCTAGAAAAACTCGGACAGCAATTCGACAACAGCAAGGCACAAATGAAGAGGTGACTTCGGAATGGGGGGGTATTTATAGAAAAATTCCAAACGGTCACTACACGTGGCGCCATCCCATTGGCTCCACCAACGGCCACCTCTCTTCCAACCAATCAAGGGGCGCCAATTCAAAATCACCCAAGCTAGCACCCCTACGGCCCAACTCAGCCTTAACAAAGAACAGGGCATCGGCCGAGCACCACTACGGCCCAATTACTACAAAGCTCCAGAAAAGGCATCGGTCCATTCTCCCGAATAAGCAACGCATCGGCCTAAACTCGACGTCCTCACAACAACCCAAAGAACCTTAAATAGACCGTTACGGCTGCTTGTGCGCGCATCGTCGATGATAACCCTGGCATTGCGGCCTTCGTCCAAGGGTTCTCCCACAGGGTTACCTTGGACAGGTTCGCCTAAGGATTGGAGTCACGACCAACGCATAGGTACCGGATCGGCTCATTACTCCCTTGTGCCTCAGATGCTCTTCGGCCAAAGGAGTGGGGGACTGGGGGACTGTATCGGCTACAAAAAGAGAGAGCGCAACGGCCAATAACAAAAGATCGCATCGGCCATCAAAATACTAAGGATTGCGTCGGCTATAAAATCACTAAATCAGCGCGCATCGGCTTATTCGCTAGCAGTGCTACGTCCACCAATACAAGAGGATCGCAACGGCTGCGTACACTGAGAAGACCGCATCGTCTCACCATAACAAAAACTCACAAGTCAAAAACGCTTCGGCTGCATGACAAATCAAAGGTGCGCATCGCATCGTCTACATAAACAGAATCAACCATCTTCATCTCATGAAAATAGGTCTTCGCTACGGCCAAAAGGATAAATGGGAGCTCTTCGGCCCCAACAAGATAACGACGAAAGCATGCCAACTTATCCACCAAGGACTCATCGCATCATCTACAAAAAGAAAGCGCATCGCCTCGTCTTCAAGGGCACTCCCACAGAGTGTGCTTCGGCCCGCATCAAGGCTATGAGTTCCCAAGCACGCTTCATCTACATCAAATAAAGGAACCGCTTCATCCAAAATCAAAACAGGAACTCTTCGACCATCAAACGCCCTGGGCTCACGCAACGGCCAGCCAGAAAGGAACAAAGTACTCCCTTTCGCTTCGGCTTCACCTCAGCTCAGAGAGTGGGGGACTCCTGATAGAGTATATGGGCCTGGACCCCATGGCCCACATACTCAATAGCCCAAAAGACACCAGCGGGGCACCCGCATCGTCCAGATGACCCGCGACGTCCAAAGAAGTAGTCATCGGGAATCGTCGCACCGCGGCCAGAGGGCCGCATCGTCCATGGGCCGCATCGTCCATGGGCCTCATCGTCCATGGACCGCATCGTCCATGGACCGCATCGTCCATGGACCGCATCGTCCATGGACCGCATCGTCCATGGACCGCATCGTCCGAACTTCGCCGGGCAGAATGTACTTTTCTATTTTATGTACTAAGTGTTGTACTCAGCCCATTAGTGGCCTTATTTCGCCCAAAGGAGGCATAATTATTGTAATGGGCCTCCTAAGCCCAAGGCTAGGGGCCCAAATCCACATTTTTACCTATAAATAGACCCCAAGGGGCTAATTATGGGGGATTGGCAAGTTGAGAAATATAATTACTCACTTTCTCTCTCTAGCTCTCACTTCTCTCTAGAATTAATACTCTATCATTTAGATTTATAGATTACAAACCGTAATCTGCACCTTGTCGTTCGTTCTTCTTTCTTTCCTCGCGAGCAGAAGACACTCTAGCCTCATGTGTTGCGTACTTGCGTGGATAGTCATAAATAAAGGCTGATTCGTCACTAATTCCCTTAGGCCTAAAAATTGTTAGATAAATAGATTAAGGACATGTTTACTTCACCGGTTATTAAACGGTGCTTATTAAGACCCGTGTTAATAAGCGGCGCATAAAATAAACAATATTGTAAGACCGTGTTTACTTCAAACGGTTTAAAACACCGCTTAACATTAAAATGTCCAAAGTAACCTTATACATATATATACACACAAACATTCATGAACACAAGTATGTAATATAATATGTGTACCCATACCCCTAACCCCTTACCCACCCTACCTTACCCCGACCCCACCCACCGCCTACCCCTACCCCCTACCCCTACCCTACCTACCCGACCCTACCCCTACCCGACCCCACCCTAACCTGTCCCCACCCTACCGCAACCCTACCCCCGACCCCATAGGCCCCTACCCCCAAAGGCCCTTACCACATCGACCCCACCTTACCCTACCTTACCCCAACCCTGCCCTACCCCTACCCTACCCAACCCACCCCCTACCCCTACCCCACCACACCTACCCTGTCCCTAGCGCCTCTATCACATCGGCCCCACCCTGACCCCACCACCCAAGGTTAGGGTGGGGTCGGGGTAAGGGTAGTGTAGGTGGGGTAAGGGTAGGGTGGGGGTCGGTTAGGTAGGGTAGGGGGGTGTCTGGTAATCGGGTAGGGTAGGGGTAAGGTGGGGTCGGACAGGTAAGGTAGGGTAGGTGGGGTAAGGGTAGGGGTGGGGTCGGGTAAGGGTAGTGTAGGTGGGGTAAGGGTAGGGTGGGGGTCGGTTAGGTAGGTAGGGTGGGGTCGGGGTGGGGTAGGGTAGGTGGGGTAAGGGTAGGGTGGGGTGGGGGTCGGTTAGGTAGGGTAGGGGTGGGGTAGGTAGGGTGGGGTCGGGGTGGGGTAGGGTAGGTGGGGTCGGGGTGGGGTAGGGTAGGTGGGGTAAGGGTAGGGTGGGGTGGGGTCCGGGGGTAGGATGGGGTCAGGGTAGGTGGGGTAAGGGTAGGGTGGGGTCGGGGTAGGTGGGGTTGGGGTCGAGGTGGGGCAGGGATAACAGTAGGTTAAGGGCAAGGGGTAAATTCGGAAACTGGAAAAGCTTAAAGTGCCGCTTAATTAATACATGGGGGGTGGTATGCTTAATAAGCGGCACTTTAAGCACCTCTTTCGGTTAGTAAGCGGCTTTTTAAGCAGTGTGCGTGTTTACTTCACCTGTCTTACTAACCTAACTGTGACTTTAGCAGTGAAGTAAACACCTCCTAAGTCTTGAGGTGTTGATGAGTTGTGACTTCTTCAATTCAACATTGTTAGGTTTTGCAGCAGGGGCAGGAGGAGGGGCGGGGTTGATTTTAGTTAACAGATTTATCTCTATTCTATTTTAGATTTTAAATAACTAGTTCATATATGATTATATTATCATTTACTTCTATATACGAAGTAGTTTTTATCTTCTCTTTGTTTTCAAGTTTCAACCATCTTCCTTTCGATATTGTTTCTTTTTTCAAGGAATAAGCTTAACTATCAATTTTGTTTGTGAAGAATATGTATGGGACGAGATTGATAATCATTTCTATAGGAAAAGTATTTTTCACTTAAATCATCTGGCTATAATTATATATTTATATTTTGACTTGAAAAAATCTCTATATACTCTATTCCCAGCGACCCAGCATATTTATGTAGTTATTATCTTCCCTATTTATATTCAGTGATTCTGCTGCTGCTCTAAGCCGCAACGCAACAAATTTATGCATGAATGCTTTATCTGCTAATATCAATTTAAAAATGGAAAATCTCTGATCCTAAAATTTTCTTCTGTGTTGTTTGTTGTTTATAGGTTGGATATTCGACAGGTTTTTATGTCTTTTGGACTTCAAAGTTACAATCAGGTCATCATTGAGAGCATGGATGCATTTCATGTATTCTTGAGATGTCCGTGGTTTCCTTTGATTACCTGGACCCCTATTCTTTCATTAGACCGTGCTGCTTTTGAATAATTATCCTTGAAGGTTAACAAGAATGAGAGTATGCCAATTGTAGAGTTGCTGATACTCGAGGACATAATTGGCTTGGAAGAGTTCACAGTAACTTAGTTTCTTGCTTCTTTGAGCAATTTTGATGTATCTTTTACTTTGAGTCTCTCTTTAGATAGTTAGATATGATGTAAATCACTTTTTCGACATTGAGTATGTGATGATTGTAAATTCATTCGTTTATTTTAGAGTTATTGGCCGAAGTGTAAAGTTTTTCAAAATATAGATTTGTGGTTACTTGTTACTATGTTATTTACATCCATTTAAGGAGCTCGGATCTTAACCATAGCAATTTCATCAAGGTGAGATTCACTAGGTGACTTTGAATCTTCCCCAAGCTTAATTTCAGTTTTTGGCTCCCATTTTTTACTTAATCAGTCTACCAGACACTTTTCATTCGACATTAGATTTTACTTGAAGTTTTAGATGATATATGTATGTGTTTGAAGGTGATGAGTTGTTGTATCTTTGCTTCTGTAACCAGATAATATGGTGAAGGGTGATAAGCAACATACACCCAATAATATAACCCGTAGGATTGCAAGAAGAAGCAAAATGGAGGTGGAAAGTGAAGGTTGAATACAAAGTTGTGGTGTGGGATGATCATAGAGACAATCCTCACCGCGAAAGAATGCTAAGTTTGGAGTGAATGAAAAAAAATATGATTCATAGCTTCCTTCGATTTGCTTCTTGATTTCATCCTTGAGACAGCGAAACTGACAAGAGTTCGGTCTCAGGGGTAGTGACGTCTTGCATCATCCCATCGATCTGCTTCCAGCGCAAAAACACTCCCTTTCTCTGACGAAGATGAATTTAGCTAAGAGCACGCTTGAGGCGTTGAATAGGAGTTGCTAGTTCTGGAATTTAAATGTGAGAATTTAACATATTAGCTTATAAGTACCTCTGGAGCTACAAATTGAGAGCTTTCGTGAGAATCTTCACAGTATGACTTGTAAAGGGTATCCATCAGACTCTAATCAAGCCACCAACTCAACCTTCAAGTGTGTCTACTGCCGGTACCCTCGACCAAGTCATAGTGATGCTTGGAGTGCACGCATGAGAGAAAGGTATGGGCTTGATACTACGGAGTTCACATACAATCCGTCTGATCCAAATTGCTACCAGCAAACTACCGCACAATCAGTAGCGGAAAAAGGTCGTTGCACCATAATGTGAAAAATAAAAGTTGTGTTTGTTACATTCCTACATGGCTACATCCATCTTGATGGATTCTGATAGGCTGGGACAAGTGCTTATATATTTGGAGATGGCTTTGATCTTGTGATGATAGTTTGCACAAATTAGAAACTTCCGGCTCCATGATGTGACTGTTGTTTCCTCTGAAACTGTATGGAGAATTAAAGATTTTTCTTTTCCTTGATCATAATACATGTATTCTGAGGTAAAAAAAAAAGAATGAATGGAAAAAACACTCTCAGTTAGTTCTTAATTCTTAATAGGGAGTATCATTTAACTATGGAAAAAGGGTCAAATACACTCTTTTACAATTGAGGAACAATCACATAAACTCATATACTATTAAAAGAATCATATAAACTCATCTACTATAAAAAACAATCAATTAATCCAAAATACCTCAAGGTGACCTCTAATAGCAGGTCACCCTTCATTTTATCTCTCTCATATTTATTTTTCATTTTTATTTGCTTTATTTAAAAGACAAATTAGCAAGCCACGTAAGCCATCTCCCACCCAAATGCGGCCCTCACCAAAATTTTCTTAAAAATCCAAACGCCCAGGGGAATCGAACCGTGCATCTGGGGTGAACACCGTTGATGGCAAACCAACTGTACTACGGCTCTGTTTCCAAACACAACTGGGAAGTGTTTTTAACTTTTTAAAATGATTTGGTAAAAAGTGATTAACAGTAAAAGTTGGTAGTGTTTGAGAAAAAAGTGATTTTGAAAAGTAAAAGTTGGTAGTGTTTGGTAAAATAAGTGTTTTTTGTGTAATAGAAAAAGTAAAAAGAAAAAGCTGGAAAATGCTTTTTTAGTTGTGTTTGCACCTCGAAGATTCTTTATACTTTATAATCTCACAAATTATTAGTGAAAATAAATAAATACAAATGATTATATATTAGATCAAACGAGAAATAGTCCAAAATAAGAGTAAGAAAATTCGTAAAATCATGAAGATAATCATTTTATGTAAAGATAATGTCATTTTATGTAAAAACATTCATCTTATCTCTGAAAATGTCACTAAGATGGCTTTTTTTACTTCTAGAAAGTGTTTCATTGTTAGTGTGGCGGAGGTAGTAACTCTTATTTTTCTAAATTTTTTTTTATTAATTTTATTTAATACATATCGTTTATTGTTTTTTAAGTTTTATTACAAATAAAGTAATGTTTTATATTTATGATTTATATATTGAATAACATATGAAATGTATTAAAACAGAACAAGAGTATGATTCGAAAGGTAGTCCTATTTAGACAATTATAAACTCATACTCCTATTCTTGCAGATACCGTTTCATTTAGGCAAGTGGTTAAATAGTGTATTTGGTAATAAAAAATAGAGGAAAGAGAAAATTTAGAAAAATTAAACATATAAAGTGAAAATAATTAAAGGGAGTAAGTAATTAAAGTGAAGGTAATGAAAGTAATTTTGAAAATTTAACACTATGATGATATATTATTTCATTGAAAAATGTAATTTTATGGTGTTAATCACATAATTTAAAATATTTTAGTACTTTTTAAGATATGATTAACATACTAAAATTCCATTGTGATATATATATATATATATATATATATATATATATATATAACTTACCCTCGATCTATATAATTGCAACGCTTAGTAATTAAAATAAAAATATTTTAAATTATGCAATTAATACCATTAATTTACATTATTGTAAAAAACAACATATGACCATGATTCTAAAAAAGTTTTTATATAAAGTTTGGGGTATTTAAAATGCATAAGAATGTTTGGGGTGTTAACTTCACACTACTTAAAAGTTTGGAGTATTTGATGTTTTCTCTAAATTTAATAATAATGGTGTGATCTGTAACATATTGCGAAGCAGTTTCTAACATAGAGAACGTGTAGTTGAGATTGAAAACCGGAAGCCGTACATGAAAGGCAACATGGGTTCGATTCCCAGGTGTGACGACTTTTTTTTGAAAATTTGGTAGGCTTTGCTAAAAACATTCGGGAATTGGGGCCTAAAGTAAAAAAAAAAAAAAAAAAATACTCCCTCCGTCCCTAAATAAACTTCCAACTTTTCTTTTTCATCCGTCCCAATTAAAACTTCGACTTTCCTTTTTTGGCCAGAATTTGTGGTTCACAGCAATTCTTACACATTTCTCTCTCCTCTGCACAACTCTCCACCACACAATACACACTATCTTAAACTCTGTGCCAAACCTATTTGGAAGATATAATAGGGACGGAGGGAGTAATAATAATGAAGAGAGAGAGAAATGAAGATGACCTGCTATTAAAGGTAACCTTCAGGTATTTTGGTTTAGTTGATTGTTTTTTTAAAGTAGATGGGTTTATATGATGCTTTTTATAATGCATGGGTTTAAGTGACCGATTTGCATTTGTAGAGGGGTGTATTTGACCCTTTTTCCTTTAACTATCCATATATGAAGTATATGATTTAGAGAAATTGCTCTCAATAGGTGTAAAACATAACACATTTCCCTAAATAGGAGTTAACTCCTAAAATTTCCGAAATAGGAGTAAACATAATTTTTTTTACCCTTAATACCCCTATTGTAATTAATTATTGCCCCCCCCCCTAGTTCCCTTGGGCAACAAGGGCAGTCCGTCGGTGGCGGGGCAGGGCGTTGGTAGCAGTGGCAGTTCGGTGGTGGTGGTGGCAGACGGTGGCGGCCGGCGGTGGAACTCCAGCGACCGACAAAAACCTTTATTCTAATTAATTTTTGCCCCACCCCCCTAGTTCCCTTGGGCAACCAAGGCAGTCCGTTGGTAGCGGGGCAGTCCTGCGGTGGCGGCAGAAGATTCCAGCGGCGGCGGAGAACTCCGGCGGTGGCCGGCGGCCGACGGCGGATGATGCCACAGATGATGCCGCGGGAATGGTTGGTATGGCTAGGTTTTGAAAAACTGAGTAGGGTTTTATAATAACAATTAATGGCATATTAGTCCATAAAATTTATTTAGTTATTAATTAAATATTACGAATTTAAGTATTATTTTGGGGAAAAACTAATAAGGCCATACATTGGGAAATTGACTGAGTTTTAGATCATAACTAAGGTAATTTCTCAATTAAAATTAGATAATACCCAATTTTAGTCATGGACCCGGGACGGATCGGGCCCGGGCCAGGCCTAGGGCCGGTCGGGCCTCGGGTTTTTTGAAGGAGGTCCGAGACCGGCCCGGGTAGCTACCGGTTCCGGGCCGGGCCAGGCCGGGTCTCGTTTCAATTTTTTTTTCCTTTTCCTAATTAACCCCGCTCCCCCCCCAAACCACCCCCAACCCCCCAAACCACCCCAAATGACCCAAAATACCCAGCCCAACCCGAAAAGAAGAAAAAATTGGAAAAAAATTAAAAAACCCGGAACAAGGCCCGAATCGGCCGAGCCCTTTTGGCTTCTGGGTGACCCGAGCCCGCACCGGGAACCCCCCGGGCCGGGCCTACCCAGACCGGTCACTAGCCAGGCCACCGGGCCGGGCCGGTTGAGCACAGTACCGGTCCTGGGCCGGTTCCGGGTCGGGCCACCCGGCCCGAGTCCAAGACTTCCCAATACAGTATTATTCATTTCACAAATGAAATTTAGAATGTAATTGAATCCAAACAAAAATTAGAGTACTTTAAATTCTTTAAAAAACTATATAATTGTGGTGCGAAAAAGGATTTTTATTTAAAATTTAGTGTGTATATATTGCATTATTGCATATGCAAATTTGGGGTGCTTATCCGTTATTTCGGGCTTTTATATTATATTCCCGTAAAAATTACGTAGTATTATTTTCAATAGACTTGAAAAAAAACTGACAACCTGACCTAAATATTAGAGAATGTAGCCACGAACAAATGCATATCCATTACTCCGTAGTTAATAATTAAATTGATGGGACTGAATGCAACATTTTGGCCCTCACACTCCCTGCTTCGGGACTGAATTGTACACCTCATTTAAGAATATCATAAACAATACAGGTGTATAAAAATTTAAATAAAAAAATTTAATATTACTATACCAAGAAATATAAATAAAAATATACAAATTTAACTGCAAGGATCAGGGCCATATGTGTAAAAGGAAGTTGATTTTTAGCAAAAAATGGTTGAGCTCAACCAACGTGTTAGCATCTCCAGCCAGCTTGCATTTCCTGTACAATACATAACACAGCATGTGAGACAGTACCATAGGTCCCAGACCTTCATCAATGGGATAACTACAGGCCAAAAACATCCAATGTTTGTTAGTTAAAAAGGAAATGCCAAATCTCATACCTGAAAGAAATATGGTCATTTTAGGTTTTCACATATTCCACGTTGCGCTTGCGTTTGTTGGATCTTGAAAGGAAGCATCTTTGGGTCCAGGATGACTTCTTCTGCTTCAGAGGTTGTGACTTCAGATCTCTCTTGGCATAATTTTCTGCCATGTACTCAACAACAGCCTGAACATATTGAAGTAGTAATATGTATGTAAAATCATTCCACATCTAAATAAACTAAAAGAGAAACTTCATATTTTGGGTGAGGTGTCATGTATTTAATAAGTTGCACACAATAATGACTTCTCAATTAGAAATTTTCACAACCGGCCGGAAAAGACTATTTCATTGCTGAGTAGGTTGAGCAAATGGTGATCATTATTGCGGCATGCACAAGTTCCATAACCAAATAAGCAAATTCCTAAAACTAAAATACGGAGTAACAAATTGAATGAACATATAAGACATTATAATTATACCTGAGCTCCCTTTTCCAAAATGTTTTTAGGCGGAACTTCCAGCGGATTCCCTTCCGTTTTGAAGATTCTCAATTTCGAGAGCATCCTGAACGAGTCCGGCAGATTCCTTATCTGATTATTACACATATCCAATTCCTCAAGCATCTCAAGGTTCCCAATAGACCTTGGCAGACATCGAAGGTCAGCGAAATTGTTGCTAATGTTAAGTTTTACCAGTGTGGTAGCAAAGCACAAGCTCTCTGGAACAGATTCAATTTCATTGAAACTTACATTGAGCTCCTTCAAACTTGCCATTGATGCCATCGTGGTAGGCAATTGCCTCACATTATTGTATCTCACGGACAGAATCTCCAAAGCTCCCATTTTTCCTACGGCTTCGGGTAGAGCTTTGAGCCTATTATAGTCTACCCGAAGCTCTACAAGCGATGTACACTGGCTAATGGTGTGAGGAAGTTCCTCGAGATCATTTGTTTCCACAATCAATCTTTTGAGACTTGAGAGAGAGCCGATAGTCTCGGGGAGGGTAGAGAGGGAATTAGAGCTCAAATCGAGTTCCTCGAGGTGGATTAATTTAGATATGGAAAGTGGTAATGACTTTAATTGGTTTCCACTCAAGTCAAGGTTAATCAAGGTTAAGAGATTTCCAATGGAATCAGGAAGTTCAGTGATTTTGTTTCCGTGCAAATCGAGTTTCTTTAGCGAATAGAGTTTCCCTATTGAAGCTGGTAGGGAAGAAATCCGGTTTTCAGACAAATCTAAGGTAATTAGTCTTGTTAACTTCCCTATTGATTCAGGGAGCCAGTCAACTTGATCAGACAGTTTGTTTTGAAGCATAAGGTTGTCTGGAGTTCCCTTTTTGGCAGTCAGTTCAATGAGACTAGCAAGCTTGATCAAGCTCAGTTTCTCACCATTTCCACCTGTTATATTCATCATTACAAGAAATCATTAATTTAAAAGGAAACTCAGAAAAGACAAAGTACAAATCTAGTTTAAAGAACCATTTAAAAAGCTGTTCTTTTTAAAAGAAACAACCTTTGGTACGTGATATGTGCTTCGTCCAAATTAATAAGACATAAGATATATAGATCTAAGCTTAACTTTGTCCTGTCCGTCATATTCAAGTCTCACCAAAACAATACCATAATTTTCCTCCTACTTTTTCAATTCTTTTTAATGAAGTTGTATGTTTAGCAACATGACATAGTTCCCTCTTTTTTGAAAAACTTGTCCAAGTAAATTTTAGGAAAACGATCAAGTAGAATAAACGACTCATTAACAAAGAGACCCTTAAGCTTAAGCCATACCTCATAAGCATCTAGAGATTAAGCTATACAGATAAGCTAAATTAGACAGCACAATCAACAACAATGGATTCAAACTCACTTGGACAAGTTGCGGGCTTTAATGTGGAATCAAGAATCATGGAAACAGCAGGGGTATAATCTGATCTTCGATCTGCACCAGTTCCATCCATGTAAAATGCCGTTTTAGCCTTTTTCAAATAACTGTCGTCTTTACTATGAAACTCAGAGGCTTTCAGAGGCTCTCTATCGTTGTAAAACCCAGAAAACAAAGGATTGACAATAGTGGCAGTTGCAGGAGACCCAAAACTGCTGCCGGACATGGAAGCGGAAGTAGCCAGAGACGACAAACTGCTGGAATTTAAGCTTGACGCAGTAGAGGGAGCATAGGTGGGAGAGGTGGAAGAAGGCAAGCACTTCGAAGCTCTCTGAAGCAAATCGTCAAACACAGAATGAGCATGCTCGAGATCCAACAGTTTCAGCGCCTCCCTCTTCTGCTCTTTGCTCTGCAAATCAACCATGGCCCTCTGCATTTCCCGCAACACGTTGAAAAGATCTTCAGGAACATCTCTCCCTTTGATCTGCCTCGCGATCGAGTCGAGTTTCAGCAGATCCTCCCTCTCCACGGCGGCTATAAAGGCCTTCGCCGCCTCCACCTCTTCGATTCCCGGCCGAGCCGGCAGAGATCGATGAAGCCTCATAACCTCGTCCACCACCTCCTCCGTCGTCGACAGAGCTCCCATCCCCTCGAGCAAATTTCTTGTTCAAAAGATGAAATAAAAATCACAACTTTAGCATACAAAGAAACAATGCTTCCGGAAAAGCTGAAACCACCCAACTCCGGCTTTGCAAGGCAGGAAATGGTTTCTCAGAAGGGGTTGCTACATACAAATGTAATGTTAGTGAAACGAAAGAGTGATGATTTGGATTGAATTCATCAACTGGAAGAAGAAAAAGAAAAGAAAGGAGATATATATGATGCAGTAATAATGGGGGAAGAGTCTTGACAAAAATGAGTTCAAATAATTGGATTTTGGAGGGGTTAAATGGACGGTGTCATCCATACCCGATACAGCTGATCCAGTCACCGTTTTCGCTCATTTCCAGAAATACCCTCCAAACTATTTTGGGTTCAGGCAATTGGGCACATGTTTAAGGTTGTATTTAGTACAAGTTGTGAAGATGAAAGAAGTGAACTATAATGTCCAAATTAAAGGTTACACATTTACACTTATTCAAGGTGTATACAACTACACATCCTCACCTATACACACTCAATTTTATGTGTTATAAAGTTTTGTCATTTACAAGTCGTCCTCTGATACCGATAAAGTATAGAAGATGTGCACAAAACATGTATACGATGGTGAGTATAAAAGGTTTTTGGGTTATTGTTTTACTTCGATACTATAGTTTCTCTAGCTAGCTTTCTCATCTCTCTCTTTCTCTGGTGGCTGACGCAAAACTTTTTATACAGAAGGCAGAATTTGGAGAGATTGTATGTTGTACTTCCTCCGTCCCCGAAACAACTTCCCAGTTTAACTTACACGCATATTAAGGAAATAAACTTACCACGGAATAAATGTTACTATTTTGACAGTGTTTTGACACTGTTTGACACTGTTTGACACTGTTTTGCACTGTTTAGATGTAGATAATTTGTCATTTAAAGAAATGAGAAATTAAATTAGAGACATCCAAATAAGAAAAGTGTATATAAAAATGATACAAATCGATACATGTACTGTAATTTTCTAGTAAATAAACATATCCGACTTTTTTTGGAAGGACAACCGCCTCCATTTGCTACCCGGCCAGGCGGCCAGTCTCACCGCCACTTCTTCCGTCGCTTACATAACTTTATAGTTTAATTTTACATAAATTCATAATTTGACTTTTATGGTGTTTGAATGAATTAACTTTTTGAAGTAGCTTCTTTGTCTAGCTAGGGACAAGGTTTATTTCGGACAATGGACATTAGATTTATAACTAAATCTATTTAGTGAAATTAGACTACATAGGAATTTAATTAAGAAGTAGTGGAGTAACAGAGATTGAAGAGTATGGATCATAAACCTAAGCCAATTAGGTAAAGTAATAGATCACAAAAACATAAAATAGGTGTTAGAAAAAGTAAAATTTCTTTAAATGAAATAAAGTCCAATGAGCAATCGATTTATGTTATAAACCGCAATGGACTTCACCACGCATTAGTTACGTTTCACATCCAAATATCATATCCAAATTTGAGTATTGCTACATTAAAGATTATTTGGAGAACTTCAGCTACGTAGCAATATGAGCCACCAAGTATATATACTACGTACCGAGCCAGCAAATTCACACGTCAATGTGCATTAAGTATCTCAAAATGAGGGTTTTTCAGTGGACTAGGTAATTAGTATAGTATAATATCTTAATTACTCAAGTCCAATCATTGAAGATAAATTAGTATGATTAGGGGTGTCCCCAATTTTGACTTTGACGGGTTTTAAAAGACATGAATTTTGAAATCCGAGTAGAGTCTACAAGATTGTGGTGAAATGTTTTTATATGTGGAAATTCACCAAATTTCATTAAAATTCATCTAAATAAGTAATAATAGAAATTCACAAAATGGTTGAGAACACCATGACTTTTATAGATTCCACATAATTCAAATCGGGGACAAATAATTTCTGGCAGAATTCTAAACTCTATTAATTAAAATCCTCTAGAATTCATATTGGGGACAACCCCTAAATTACTAGCTTAGCTATTATAGTCACTACATTTAGGAACTCATTTTATAATATGGAGTAACATTTATTTTACTCATACTTTGGACTTGGACTGGGCGGCCCGACCCGGAACCGGCCCGGCCCGGTCACTGTTTTTACCGGACCGAACCGGCGGCCCGGCCCAGGGGTGGTTCGGGTCGACCCAGCCCGGTGGGGTTCGGTTCCTGGCTCGGGCCCTCCATTTGGTGAACCGGCACGGCAGGTTCAGGCCCGGTCCGGGCCGAATTTAATTTTTTTTTTTTTTTTGATTTTTTTTAAGTTTTTGGGTTGGGTTGGGTATTTTGGGCCATTTGAGGTGGTTTGGGGTGGTTTGGGGGTGAGGGGGTGGGTTGGGGGTTAAATAGGAGAAGCCAAACAAAAATTACAAACCGGGTGGCCCGGCCAAGCCCGGAACCGGACCCAGAACCGGTGGCTACCGGTTCGGGCTCGGGCCCAACAAAACAGAACCGAGGCCTGGCCGGGCCCAGGCCCGAACCGGGCCCGAACCGGCTCAAGTCCACCCCTACTTCAAAGTATGATCCGGATAGTATATACTTCTATGCAATTATTTCTTTCAACTTTTCTTTATCTATTTCGAATTTTAAAAAGTTGAGGTTCACAATTTGACCAGAATGAAAATAAGAATGCTTTTAATTCGACTGAAATTTTCTAGGCTAGTATAGCTGATAAATTAAAATTTGGTCTGAACTAATCTGATCAGCTGATAAATAGTGTATTTTATAATTATCCAAATATAATTTGATCTGGTCTGATTTATAACGGAATACATATAGCTTGTATACTACAATCACTACTACTCGGTAATATTTATGTGTTCATCGCTACGACGTAATATAACCTACGGAGAACTTATTTTGCATAGCTATTACATACGGAGTACATGTCTTTGTTATTCAAAAATATTACTGCAACGAACTTTCTAATTACTGTATAATTAATATATTTGCCATATTAATCTAATTATTTCTAATTTAGTTTCATCCATAAATAAAATAGTGTAACGCGACACCACAAACTTTCTAAGCGCCACTTCAGTATTTTACCTATAACCTATGGGTGAACAAAAAAATCGAAAAATCGAAACCGACCGACAAACTGACCGAAACCGAACCGATGAAAACGAAACCGACTCAAACTGAAACCAACTCAAATCGATTAAACATTGGCGGTTCGGTTTACGGTTTCACCTTTAATTTGGGGTTAGAAAACCGACCGAACCGAAACCGACCGACAAAAACCGACAAAAACATGCTAAAACTAACCGTAACAGACACGAACCGACCGATATTAATTGAACCGAAACTGAACCAAAACCGACTCAAGTAGTGCGGTTCGGTTTACGGTTTCACCTTTTCCAAAAAAAACCGACCAAACCGAACCGACCAAACCGAAAACCGACCAACCCGAACCGACGAACACCCCTAATTTTACCAACATCTAGAAAGCAATCTACGTCACTACGTACTACTCCGAATCACTTTTATTGTCACAGTTTCGTTTTTTGGGTGTATCAAAATGATTGTCTCACTTCTATTTTTGCACATAACTCCTCTCAAAAAGCAGCTATAGTGTTGCTACAGTGTTGCTACAGTACTGCTACAATGCCAAAAAACTCATACTTTTTCAAAAAATGTAGAATAAACCTAGCTATAAATTTTCTTAAACTACTACAAAACCCTACTGGGACAATAAATCTTATACGGAGGGAGCATAATTTATACTCCCTCCGTCCCCAAATGAAGTTGAGCATTGCTTTTCACACATATTAAGGAAAGAAATTTACTGCGGGGTAAATTTTACTGTTTGGGCACTGTTTGGACACTGTTTGGCACTGTTTGGCACTGTTTGACACTGTTTTGATATAGATAAATTGCCAAATAAGGAAAGGTGAACTTCATTCAGGGACTACCCAAAAAAGAAAGGGTGAACTTGTTTCAGGGACGGAGGGAGTATATTATTTCATAACAATATTCATATAAATATGGGTTTGGAATATAAATCCAATTGAGTAGTACTGCGAGGCCGGGAGCCATCAGAAACGCTGGCATATTTTTGCAATCTTTCAATATATCGTCCACGTGAGGTTTATAAGATGGCAAATATTACCCTAGAGTAATCCAGGCAATGCTTGAAAATAAGTTAGACACATCTCATAAATAGATAACAATCTTTTTCCGTGAATAACATATCTTAATTACAGTACACTTTCCCCAAAAAAACATATCTTAAGTTCACAACTTAAACTTAATGAAATCTACTCATTTGCTAAGATATTTTCATCATAGAAGACATGCATATTGCCAAAAAAAATGATTAACTTATAGATTCTTAATTATTAAATATCGAAGTAAACACTTACTAAAGTAATACCAAAAAGAGGCTCGTTTCATATTACATTGTGCCAGTTGGTTTGCATTTTGATGTGGCAATGTTTGAAGTAAATTTTCTCAAGCAATAAATTGTGTAGCTAATTCGTTGGAAGGACGCAATATCAGGTTTATCTTTGGTAGTCGAGCGATCTTCGGGAGCACCTCGACGGTAATGCAATGCTGATTAAAAGCATCTTCAATGCTACAATGTGCACGGTGCACATGCGGCATGAGAGATATAGATACAAAATATTGATTTTATGACATTTTTCTCTCCTTTCCACGGTCTTATGTGTTTTCAATAACTTTTTGTCTGCAATGTCAACCACAATGTCTACATCTAGACATTATGCTTGACATTGTGAAGAAAAACTTACCAAAATGATGTAAGATCCTTCAAATAAAGAGAGAGATTCTATTTATTGTTTTTTAATTGGTTATTTCTCATGCCACGTATGCACTATTAACGTTTTAGCATTGAAGATGCTCTAAGGGTATGTTTGGCGGTAGGGTTTTGGAGGGGAGGGGAAGATTGACAAAGGTTTATGATCTTTCCTTTAATGTTTGAGAGTTAAAAAAATATGAAAGGGATGTTTTGGAGGGCTTTTGTAATCCCCAAATTGGAGGATTGTGAAAGATAACTAATTAAATGGCAACTTTAACTTAATTTTCAATAAATATAAACACAATTATTTGAATTCGTCATATTTTGTGAAGTGATTTTAATTATAATTCATCTAAAACCTTTATCTTTTCAAATTTGATACTTCCAAACATGATGGAGGATTTCTAACATTTTCCCTCCCCTTCCTTTTTAATGACTAACCTTCAAAACATTCTCCTCTCCTTCCCTTCAAACTCCAAAACAAACCCTAAGTGTGACAAATGGGTTGAGGTCTCAATTCAAATTCTCGACAAAACGGCAATGCAAGAGTTTTATCGTTGTTGCTCCTTGTGCACATCAGACTTCGAAACACCTTAATTAAAAACTGTTTGAGATGATACCGTATTGTGATTTACTCTTTTACATTCTGTTGGATGCGAGACATCTAAGATGGGGATTCCACCTTTTTGGGTTGAGGACTCTTGGGATGCTATAAGAGTCCCCACTTACTATATATAGAAGCACCAAATCTTCACTAATCCAGCATTGAAAAGAATAAAATAGTCTCCGAGCGTTATTACAATAGAATCCCAATGGAATTCGTTGCACATTATTCTTTACCAAATCATTTGTTTATTGTAGTTAGTTTTAAAGTTATATATCTACTCCGTTGTTTAAGAAAAAAATATTGAATGAGTTGTATTTATCCAATAATATAATTTAATTTTTAAAGTTTTTGTAGTGTAAAAAGAGAATGGAGTATTATTTGTAGACAGGAGTATGCTCTTAGTTCGTGTGACAGGAATCGATCATAGTCTGGACCAGAAAAGAAAGGAAGATATGATGGAGGTTTACAGGTCATTCAGTAGAGATAAACGGTTATTTTTTGAGTATTTTATTGTCATTTTATTTGAATTATTATTATTAATGTGGAGAAGGAAATCAAGTGGGAGGAAGAGTACAATAAATGAAGCCAGGTGACCATGTCCACGATGTGACACGTGTCATTAATTAAGTTGGATAAGAGCCACGTCCAACCACATCCAGCCTGGCCTTTTTGCCTCCATTCACGCCATAACCGTTTCTGCCCCTTCTAGTTTTTTTCTTCTAAAGAATACGTAAAGAAGAAAAATAAATTGATAACCATAGAATTAAATTGATAAAAGAAAAATAATAACCATAGAATTATATAGTCATACATTCTAGGGAAAAATAATTACAATACCCCAAACTTTGAATAAATGTGAAATAAATACCCCAAAACTCGCATATGTATTTTAAATATTCCAAACTTTATATAAAAAGTTATTTTAACACCATGATCATGTATTATTTCTTTCAAAAGTGTTAATTTTTTGCATTAATTTCATAATTTAAAATATTTTAACATTCACGAAGATACAATTAACATTATAAATTTTCGTTGTAAATTAAAAATACTACCCCCACTTTATATAAGCGTAGCATTTTTAATTTGCTATTTTAAATTATGCAATTAACATCTTAAATTTACATTTTTGATAAAAGTAATATATGATCATGATGCTAAAATAACTTTTTTATATAATGTTTGAGCTATTTAAATTACATATAAAAGTTTGGAATGTTTATATCACACACTTTCAAATTTTGGGGTATTTTAATTATTTTGTCCTACATTCTACTTGTTGTCATCTTCCATAAGACCATAACCTTCCTTTTGGACTTAATAAACGAAGGGCCTGCCACGGTCCCTGTTCACCTTAACACACAAAATATTGGAATTAATGTGTATTAACATCATTTTACTCCCATATTAATAATAGTAATAATAATCATAATACTCATAATAATGATGATGACGATGATGATGACGACAACGGCGACGAGGAGGAGGAGGAGGAGGAGAAGGAGCGGAAACAGAAGAAGGAGACAAAGAAGAAGAAGAAGAAGAAGCAGAAGAAACAACAGCAGAAGCAGCAGCAGAGGAGGAGGGGGAGGGGGAGGGGGAGGGGGAGGGGGAGGAGTAGCAGGAGCAGGAGGTACAAGCAGGTTCTTGGTGATGAGACGAAATGGAGATGCATCTTGTTGGTATGAGTAGTACTATTAATACATTTATATTAAATCTCAAGTATTACAAATCTAATCTTAATGTTTCTGATATGATCTAATCTGATCTGAATAAAATAAGAATAAACAATAAGTAATAAGACGAACAAAATGGGTTCTTAATTCTGCGTTTAACATAAATGGTCAATATTGCCCCTAAAATGGCCGGGATTTGCAACAAAAAACGTCACCAACCTTGTTCCTATATATTATTATAGATAGATAGATATTTTATTATAAATGAATTCTATTACATTTTAAATCCATGTATAAGTTTAAAAATTTTCAAACTACTCATAGACTTTTAAATCCGAAACGTTACTGCCGGTCATCAGAATTTTAACCTAGATTGGTATGAAATCATTGAACCTTATGTATACACTCACCACAATTCAATATGAGTTATATTTGTTGGTGAAGTTTGACATCCAAATATTGTGCAATTTTTTAAAGTTGTTACTCAGAAAAAGCCTTGATGTTAACTATTGAATATCTAATGGCGATGCATAGTTTACATTTTTTCCTTCTGCCTGGGGTAAAATCGGGGGCGGAGCTAGGGGAGGGAAAACCCTGACCCTGACCCAATCCAAAATTTAAAAATGTCTAATTTTTTAGTGTAAAAGATTTCGAGTAAATTTTTTTCCAAAAATATTCTTTGCATCGGTCCAGTCCAACCTATTGCCCTGGCTCCGCCCCTGGGTAAAATGTTCACTTATTCCCACAATGGCAATATTTTCTTACATGATGTGTTATCACGAGTTGATCTTCATCAGTATATATGTGAAGTAAAAATGTGCACTAAGTCCTTCGACAACCAACAATTTGGCCATGGACATATATTCGTGAGTGAGCCAAATGTTATTGTTCTTGAGGATTTAAAACCAATGTAATTAAGTTGATAATTTACTCCACTTTATGAATGGATTAGCAAGATTTATTTACAACGATCTGACCATCCTCTCAAAAAACATTGAATTGTAACCAAATAAAAGAAAAAGGCTTACCTGGGATGTCATTGGATAGTTTTTCAGTACTTATGGATCATTGCAGGAAAATAAAATAAATGTTGCATACTACAAAAAAATGAATAAGAGGTTTCTTCCTTACGTTTGCATAATTTTTAATTTTTTTTTTTTTTTTTTGGGGGGGGGGGGGGGGGGATTTTACAACAAGATTCTTAATAGTAAGCAAAGGTTATAATACTTGATATAAACTACTCTAAAACTTTTCAATTAATTACATAAATGTGACCAAAATAAAGATGGTTTACAAAAATATGATTAGTTATTAGAGTAGTAATGAAATCATAGTAATTCATGTTTAAGTTTTGAACTTAAGTTACCACAACACTAGATTGTAGTAATGAATAGTCATATTTATGTAAATAAATTTTATTTTAGTAATATTCTTGCAAAAAACCCTTGGTATTGTATTTGGCTTTGACAGTTCTTGCGTTTCAACCACTTGAATTACTTTGCTTATTTGTTATTATCCATCTAATATATAGATGGTAATATGGTATAATGTACACTATGTTGTTTAAGAGGATGTAAGTGGAATGTCATCTTTGTATTTTCACGTATGTAGGATTTTGGAGTAGAGATGTTATGCATCTTCAGTCTTGACCAAAAAGGTTGCTTATAGTGAAAATAAGGACCACAAGCTTTCTCATATTCCTCATAACATACTCAATTTCTAAACTATGTAATTTGGTTTTTGCAATGTCTCTTTGCAAATTTGACCAATACATGTAAATCTGAAGTTACTCTATGCTGGTGTGTAAACTCCATAAGTGAATTTGTTTAAACTTTTATTTATTAGATTTTATAACTCCATAATTAATATCAGAAATCATTATTTTTATTTGGCGGCCGTCTTCCTAGGGTTTCCCTAGTAATGAGTCTCTCGGCGGTGAGTTTTCACGGTGTCCGGCGGTGTCCTTCGAAGCAGTTTTTGATATGTAGTTCAAGAAGCTTGCTTATGGAGAAGTGGGTTTGAGAAGCGGGTTCGAGGAAAGTGGGTTTGAGAAGTTGGTTTCTTGGCGGTGTCCAGCTTTTCCACAATTGAAACATTTGGGAGGTTCCTCAGCTGCAACTGCTTTACCAGAGAAATTCTGATCATTGCTCCTTGATTTGTAATTGGGTGATGAGGTTCTTAGCTTGTTGGATGAATTGCTCTTCTTGAAAAACTTTTTGTTGAACTAGTTGGTCAGCACGACCATCTTCTTCTGCAACTCAGCCAACTCAGATTCAACATCAAATTCTTCTTCACTTTACCCTTCTTCAGACACGACTGCTTTCTTCTTCTTCTGACTCTTAGATGAGTTCTTTGGTTGTGCTTCCATCATGAGTGCTAGTGGAGAATGATGAAGAAAAGGAGAATGCTAGTGGAGAATCTTCGAGAAACAGAAGTTCGAAAAAATGTTTATCGAGAAGCAGTTTTTGATATGTAGTATCAAGAAGCTTGCTTATGGAGATGTGGGTTTGAGAAGCGGGTTCGAGAAGCGATTTATCGAGAAGTCAGATTCGGAAACCAAAGTTCGAGAAGTTGGTTTATCGAGAAGCTGATTATTGAGAAGCCATACCGAGAACCTGCAATTCTAAAAGAAATTATTGAGATATATATATATATATATATATATATATATATATATATATATATATATATATATATATATATATATATATATATATCAAAAACTAGTTATCGAGAAACAGAGTTCGAGAACTCAGTTCGAGAACTATGATGTCGAGAACTTGGTGTCGAGATCTTACAAATTAAAAAAATCAGTTTTTAGAAAATTTTTCAGGTTTTCTGCAAAGTCCTTGATGTCGAGAACCCTCATGTATAGATTGCCTGTCAAAAAACCTTCAGCAATGTCGAGAACCCTACTTTTTCGATATCAAGATATCGAGAAATCAGAATCTGAAAATGTAATGAAACTGAAACTTAAGATATACTTCTTGCTCGTTTTTCAGAGGCGATTTCAGCAGTACATCTTTTACAATGTTTCGTTCAGAAATGAGATTACAACGATTAAAAATGTAAAATATCGAAAAGTAGAAAAACATAGTTCTTCAAGGTCTTCTTCGCGGATGATCTGTACTCGAGCAGGCTCTGATACCAGTTGTTGGTCCCTTGAAACTGTAGACTAACTAACAACTAGATGGAATCCATCGATAAACAGAGAAGAAAGATATTAGATAATGATAAGAGAATTTCGAGAACAGAGAAATCTTTCTTTCTATTATATCGAAAAGTATACAAAGTGATTGCTGAGAAATGGAATGATCGACCTTGGGACCTATACCGGAACACACATATTTATAGGCGTGGTACGAGTTCCTAAATAGGTAACCTAGGAGTTTAGGCCTAAAGCCTTTTTGGGCCTTATTCCCTTACTACCTATTTATTACATCATAATAAATACTACTAAAGGTAAATCTATTCTATTTATTTAACAAGACATAAAGACAAGCTTGATTCACAATAAATATTCCTAACAGATTGGCCCCACCCTTCAGATTTGCTCTTCGACCATTCGCGACCTTGAATTGTTTGGCCCCGCCCTTCGGATTGTAGAATTGAAACTTCATCTTCAGGATTTAAGGCTGACGACCTTGAATTGTTTCGCCCCGCCCTTCGGATTTGCTCTTCGACCATTCGCGACCTTGAGTTGTTTGGCCCCGCCCTTTGGATTGCATAAACTTCATCTTCAGGATTTAAGGCTGACGACCTTTAATTGTTTGGCCCCGCCCTTCGGATTTGCTCTTCGACCATTCGCGACCTTGAATTGTTTGGCCCCGCCCTTCGGATTGCAAAAACTTCATCTTCCGGATTTAAGGCTAACGACCTTGAATTGTTTGGCCCCACCTTTCGGATTTGCTCTTCGACCATTCGCGATCTTGGATTGTCGGCCCCGCCCTTCGGATTGCATAAACTTCATCTTCAGGATTTAAGGATGACGACCTTGAATTGTTTGGCCCCGACCTTCGGATTTCATAGTTGTTGTCATTTGAAATATTGACACTTGGCATATCAAGAAGTGGGACGCGTGAAGTTCTTGTTGACGCGAAGTGGAAATGAAGCTGTTCAAAAGGTATTTCTTCAAAGAACTGCCCTGCATGATCGTCGTAGGGGGACTGGCCAGGTCCCCCTGAAGTGTAAGTGAAACAGTCTTCTTCCTATTCCGCCGCCCACGCCCTCCTCCTGTTCTAGCGACCCATTTTCGAAAAGTATTCTGGTTCTGGATTACAGAGATATCACGGGGCAGCTTTATTTATTGTGCAATCTATATATACTAATATAAAAGTGAAACCAAGACACAAACTGTCTACACTCCATACCGGAATAGGTGCAACAATTCAATCTGGGCCATGGGCCTCCAAAATAAAATACAGAATATTAAATACTACGTACATGTTAATAAAAGCTGATGTTTGCCCCCCATGATATTTGGCACATTAGTTTATCAAAGCTATTTGTCACGAGTTCCAGAACATGTCAAAACTCAAAAGCATTAATAATAATAAAATAATGCAACAAACGATTTTTTTTTTTTTTTAAAAAAAGCAGTAACTTTTCGCACAACACATTTTTAAGTTAATCGGCATGACATCCTAACACACTACACATATATATTAACACATTCGCGACCTTGAATTGTTTGGCCCCGCCCTTCGGATTGCAAAAACTTCATCTTCCGAATTTAAGGCTGACGACCTTGAATTGTTTGGCCCCGCCTTTCGGATTTGCTCTTCGACCATTCGCGATCTTGGATTGTCGGCCCCACCCTTCGGATTGCATAAACTTCATCTTTAGGATTTAAGGTTGACGACCTTGAATTGTTTGGCCCCGACCTTCGGATTTCATAGTTGTTGTCATTTGAAATATTGACACTTGGCATATCAAGAAGTGGGACGCGTGAAGTTCTTGTTGACGCGAAGTGGAAATGAAGTTGTTCAAAAGGTATTTCTTCAAAGAACTGCCCTGCATGATCGTCGTAGGGGGACTGGCCAGGTCCCCTTGAAGTGTAAGTGAAGCAGTCTTCTTCCTATTCCGCCGCCCACGCCCTCCTCATGTTCTGGCGTCCCATTTTCGAAAAGTATTCTGGTTCTGGATTACAGAGATATCACGTTACAGCTTTATTTATTGTGCAATCTATATATATATATATATATACTAATATAAAAGTGAAACCAAGACACAAACTGTCTACACTCTATACCGCAATAGGTGCAACAATTCAATCTGGGCCATGGGCATCCAAAATAAAATACAGAATATTAAATACTACGTACATGTTAATAAAAGCTGATGTTTGGCCCTCATGATATTTGACACATTAGTTTATCAAACCTATTTGTCATGAGTTCCTGAACATGTCAAAACTCAAAAGCATTAATAATAATAAAATAATGTAACAAACGAAATTTAAAAAAAAAAAGGCAGTAACTTTTCGCACAACACATTTTTAAGTTAATCGGCATGACATCCTAACACACTACACATATATATATATTTAACCTACATACGAAGTATGTAGTACTCCGTATATTATTGTATATCTGCTCGGTACTATTCATATGTCGAACATTTATGACATGACGGTTCATCCAACTATACGTAAACTGTAAATCCAAAATGCTTATAATAAAATACACGACAAAATAAGTTCAACCGCTAAACATCGCTATTTGCTTAAAGATAGTTTCGTTTTTTGTTCGGTCTACAGTGAGAGACGCATTTCAAAGATGTTGTATACTCGAATCTCTTAGTTGAACACTTCAAGGACCAATTGGGAATTAAGAGTAAGATTGGTTCGTTACTATGCTTATCCTGAATTTCAAGAGCAAGCACAACAGGGCTCCAAATAGTTTGGAATGCGTTTTTCACGATTATGAGGTAATTCAAAATAAAATTTTCCATTCGCTTTCTCTTACACCAACACAATCTACTTTATTTCGAATTTATGTTTTGTTTTTGTGAAAAGTGGGACCGTATCCATGCTACCATTCGGAAGGATCTGATTCCTTACTCCAAACCCAAAGTGAGTGAGAAAAGTTTGTATTTCCTTAGAAATTTTGTTGTTGTATTTTCCTTTGGAAAATGCTATGTGTACATGGCTTGTACACAATTTGTACATGATATAAATACCCCTTAATTTTTAGCATTCCACTTTTCCTTTTTTACTCTTTTCTCTCTTCCTTATCTCTTTCTCTTCTCTTTCTCTACGACCTAAGCTCCTCTCCCAACCCCACTTTCTCCTTTCTTCTTCAATCATTTTCATTTCAATTCTTCTCCACATTTAATTGTCAAAAGCCATTTAAATTGTCTCTATGGACTATGGTTGTTCACGATTGAATAGGGAGCATTGCAGACCTGGAAGCCATCGCCGTCTGGAGTTGCCGCCGACCAGATGCTGCCACAACCTCGAAATTACATGGCCTACCACCTGCGAGCAAGTCCGACATGGAGGATCGATTTCCGACTTGGTGAATTGTTGCTGACCCACTGCCACCATGGTATTCATTTCCTCTTTATCTTCCTTCAATCCAACCTCATTAACCCTAACTCATTAAATAATAATTTCCCCTTTTTTGTTATTGTGACTTAGGGTTCTTACTCCGATTTTTTAATCTTTTAAATTTTAGGTTTTCTTAATACTGGTGCTTATGAACTCTTATTCCTGTTAGTGGTTGTGCTTGGGTTGCTATATTGGAATACATTGTAAAGTTACTATTTTTATATAACCATATAATGATTTTTATATATTCCATAAGCTAAATATTGCCCATATCAATATTGAGGTGCTAAAGAAGATTACAAACTTTCCAAGGAAATATGTTGTTGGCTTTCGTATTTTGTTTCTCTTAGTTCAAACATTTGTTTTTGGAGAGTTACTGTCTTCTTTAATTATCAAAGTGGTATTGGTTTTCTAGTTATGGTCAAACATTTGGGTTGACAAAAATCTTCTTTTTGAAAGTTAATTAAATGTCCTATTATGTTATTCTAATCCTTGTCTTGTTGGAAATTAAGAATTGATTTACTATCTATAATGTTGTCTTTCTATCCTTAGCTAATATGTTCAGAATTTGGTGTTTATAATATGTACTATATTCAAAACTTCCTTATAGTCTGCATCCTCTTGATTTGCTTCTTTATTTTATGGAGTGGTCAAGTAGTTTCAGTCTACTGGGATAGATTTAAAAGCATTCCATACACATGATAAATATTCGTCATTCTTCCCTATAATATGTGTTCTACTACACTTTTAATACTTATGTTTTGTTTGTGGAAGATGAGTGAGTACTAGTTTCATCTTTAGAAGTCTTACACTATGTCATTGAACTGCACCAAATTTCAGTAAAGTAATTCTTTGTTTTCTTATATGAATAGATCAAAATGTTCTGAAGTTAAATGCCCATGTGGTAGTACCCTTTCCTGGATCGTAATAACCTTTTAGTTATGTCAATGTTCACTGGGCTGCCCTTTTAAAGAAATTAAAAGAGAACATAATCTAACTAGTTGTGTAAATTGTATCCTTTTTTTTTTAAGCAAACCCATAAATTTTATTAAAAGGAAGTGAACAAATTACATTCTGACGGGAGTTAAATAGAAAAGACGAAACTAAAAGAGATATTCAAAAAGTGAATAAAACAGCTTCCAAACAAAGAGCTCGGTGAAGTGGGCCTGTAGTTTGTCATTGGAATATTAGATGACCCAGAGATGACAGATAGCTTCCAAAATAGGAGTTTGGAGATCCTTCCAGACTCTAAGCATTCAGAGTTCCGATTAAGAGCCTGGGAGCAAGAGATGGTGTGTTCCCTATTGCGTATTATTAAAAAATCTGCTTCAAATTGCATTCCTTAGTGAAGTCCTATTGTCATATACTTTGTATTCGTGATTGGGATGATAATTCTATTTGTATTTCATTGGCATTGAGTTAACTTATTTTTATTCACATGTTTAGTTGGATAGTTCTGTATTAGCAGCTTTCCCCCTCACTTTATGGCATAATGTCCTGAAAATTACTAGCCATGCCTCACTTTCTGGCATAATGTCCTGAAAATTACTAGCCATGTACTGCAGTTTAACACTTTTTTTCTATCATGGTGTAACTCTACCCATATATTGTATTTGTACAGGAAAATTACTCCCTGAAGATGAGACCCGTGACAAGAAATCCGTTGATTGGAGTTGCTCATAACATCGATGAGAGATATTGTTCCAACTGCCAAGTTAATATATAGTAGATACTAAATTAGCTTGAACTTTGTACCATTGAGATACAATGAATAGTTGTGTATTAATTTTAGAAAGTTGTTGATGTAATTATATACTCCGTATGTAGAATCAATATTGAATCAAGAGTTTTTTTAATCATCTTATACTTTTGTAAATGTTGTCCAACATTCTATTATGTTTAAATGTAATATAAGTTTTTGCTTCTAAATTTATTGAGGCAAGGTAATGAAAATACATGGTTGGTTGTGATTTTATCCGCATTGTTTTAGCATCAGCATATGATTGCCTCCGAAAAGCTATAACAACATACGATCAATGTGCATCTAAAAATTATGATCCAACATATGGTGATCAAGTGATCTTATTCTCATTATGACATGTTGTTGAAGTTATACTGTATTAGTTATAATTATTAGATTAATAGAAAATACATAGTCTTGCAAAATAGTTAAAAGATCATAGATGGTCTCGGTTGGGAGTTTAGCTTCAAATTTTCTCATACACAAGTTAGATTAACTCGTTTGTGGTTATTGTTTGTAATCAGGCACTTCATGTCACATTCACAGATCCAATCTGCACATTTGTTCATTCTATTGTGTCACTAACCGGACATACCGGACACATCAACAACCCGCCGTACAGTACGAATAGTCAACCACGGTCCAACTCATCCATACTATACTAGGCGTCTTGAATACCATTCACACATAGTACATCCATAAACAAACATAATGTGAAATATTCATTTAAAGCAGCGGAAACATTTAATCAAGTGTTCATGCCACACTCTGGCAAACATGGGCATACAAGCCCACAAATAATTATTTTAAAATAATATCCATGAGCATTAACGTAATTGTTTTAAAAACAGAACGGAGGAAGCACGAACCACGTCTTCACTCCTGGATCCCTCCTCGAAGCAACGAGTATTTGTAGCGAGCTCAACTCCTACCTTAAACTGTGAGGTGGCCTCCCCCGTGAAGGGGAGGTCAGTACTTGGAAGCATTTGACAAGTACAATGACAACTATACTAAGTATAATCAACGTTTTAATTTCTGAAACCCTCAAAGTAGGGTGATATCATAATGTAAATAATAATTTATATTTCCCACTTATTATCTCTATAATAAGTAAATTCATTTATTTGTCGGCACACGGCCCTTCTTATAGGTTCCTTTTCAGTTATCATTTGCACAACCCACCCCGTGGGTCTTATTATTTCTACGGGATTTGCTACCGCTGTCCGAGACCTCATGAGGCTCTCGGTTCGGAGTCCAACATGCCGCCCCTGGACTCATACCCATCATCCCGTAGGAAGGTAAGGCCCTTCGGGGTCCTATCTTATGTGTTACCGCTACCGGAGCCTAGTTAGGTCTCCGATTCGGATTCCACCCTAACCCGTGATCACGATGCAAGTCCATGCTATCCAACCCCGCTCTCTAGAGTCGGGAAGGGCCATGGTCCTTACTTATTCCCATAATTCAACCGGCTATCCTCAAGGACTACCGAACACACCCGTAGGTCAATCCTACATCTAGGATCAATTCATTATTTACTTTATCTTGGGTATCCCTTAAGGCCTACCCCTAGTATAACTTAAAGTTCATACTTTCCTACCTTAAAGCATCTCTTAAGACTACTTAGGGCACAGTATTTCACAATCCAACCTTAGGATCAATTTTAGCAACATTCCACTATAATGCCCAACTAGTATATTAATACTAGTCAAGTTAATTCCAACCAAACCAAGTTCTCCATTCATGGTCATTTACAATTGCCCAACTGATTTTCCATTGAAAATATCATCTTTATATCAATATACAAAATATCACTTTTAATCATTCATACATTCTTATATGAAGTAAAAAGTATATTTCAACATAATTTCGTGGTTAATCCCATTATCAAATCAACATACACATAACACATGATCATACATAATTTATTCTTAAATTTGTATATCATGCTCCTTTTCCTTATAGACAATAGTCTTCTCATTCTTAGGCATTATTAATCATTAATAATCCTTAAAAAACATATTTAATTACCTTAGGTAATATCATGAAATTAACCCAAAGATTATAAGCAATATAGTCAGTCATCCTCACCTTATGAAGTGCCGAAATAGTTGTCTTGGTTAAGCCCTCCGATCAATCCCCGTTCTAAATCGATCGAAAGTGAAATTTTGGGCAGTAGCCAAAAGCCGGGCGGCTTTCACGAAAGCTGGGCGGCTTTCGTGGTCTGCAACTACGAACAGCCTCCTATACTTGGCGGTTTCCGGCAGTTTCAACTCCTATCGATTCCACGAATCTTCTAAGTTAAATACCACCACTTTATAACAATATTATACACTTTTAAATGTGTAAAACTCATGGTTTGATCACCATATGATTTCTTAAAAAAATAATACACTAAAACTAGCTAAAGGGAACTAGTTAAGTTCTTACCTCTCTTCTTGCTATTTTTCTCTTGAGCTTCTCTTCCTTCTTGATCCCTCCAACACTGATTTTGTTGAGAGCTTATCCTTGAGCTCCTCCCCTCTATGGCTGGCCGAATGAGTGCAAGAAGGTGGGTGAAAGATGCCTTCTCAATCACTTCCCAATAATGTGTGGGAATGGGAGCATGGGGTGTGAGTTTGTCTCTAAGAGACTTCTCCCCTCAATCATCCACACAAGCCAAATTGTGTGGTCCCCCTCCCTTATTATTTGAGTCTAATTAGTGTGTAGAATATCCCAAGTGGGTGTAGGAAGTCCCTCCCAACTATTTTCGGTAGGTTGGGCCAAAATAGCACTTGGGTTGTCCAAATGTTTTTCCATAAACTTTGGTTGGCACTTTATTGGGTTCCTATAATTATTATGATAATCCAACTAAATACTTGGTAGCTCATTCTCATTATTATGGGTTCGATAAATAATTTAATTAATCGCACATTAATTAAATATGCCAATCGATTACACGAATTTTATTCGTTAGGAAATTCAAATACATATCAACTTTCAAATTCAAGTACATACGGGCGCGGTGTCACATATTGACTATTGCCTGTGACCAGACATTTAATGTCTGGTTCACAGACAATTCCACTTAAAAAATTAACTTATAAGAGCACTTCAGTGACTATTGTTTGTTGTCAGACACTTCATGTTACATTCACAGACAATTTCAATCAGCACATTTTCTCGTTCTAGTGACTATTGATTGTGGCCGGACATTTCATGCCTGGTTCACAAACAATTCCACTTAGCATATATTAACTTATTAGAACATCCAGTGACTATTGTTTGTGGCTAGACACTTCATATAATGTTGACATACATTTCCACTTAGTAAATTAGTTCATTCCAGTGGCTATTTGGTTTAACCAGACACTTCATGTCTGGTTCACAGGCAATTTCACTTAGCACATTGACCCATTTCCCCCATCCCAGTGACTGTTGTTTGTGGCCATATATTTATATCAGGTTCACAGACATTTCCACTTAGTACATTAGCTCATTAACCAGCTAATGAGCTCATGTGTTAAGTGGAATTGTCTGTGAACCAGGCATGAAATGTATGGCCACAGGCAATAGCCACTGGAACATGCAAATATGCTAATTGGAATTGTCTGTGAACGCGACATGAAGTGTTTGGTTACAAACAAAAGATACATATTTACGATGTCTTTGATTCTGAAGTGAAAAACAAGCATATTTACAAACAAAGTGTTCCAATACCGAGAACAAGCATTATCATTTACAACCCAAATGTCATATACCCTCCAACACCTCAAATCTCAATGCGAACTAATCTAAACCAAGCATTATCATTTACAACCCAAATATCAACACATTCCAATGTCGACTAATCTAAGAGAAACTAATTTGAGATCATCCAATTCTATATGATTTGATGAGCACCACTTATGACTAAATTAATTGGCATTCTTCATAAGACCATCATCTTCAAAAGACCATCATGTTCCCTTTGCCATGTCTTGTCAATTTCAAAGACGACACATAAGTCTGTCAAACTTGTTGATCCCATGGCTGCAAAACTCATATGAGATATATCAATAGCTACATAGAGATAATAATTAATAACAAAGTATTCAAAGAATGATTATTATAATATTACAAAACTGATACGAACGATATTACACCATACAAAAAAGAAAAGAAACCTTTTCCTAATGCTTCTATCGGTCAGATAGTGAATCTTGTGATTTGTAACATGTTCATGAATATGATCAATCAAAATAACACACATAAACGTAGATGCAACCAACTAATCTTTGCAACCAACTAATATGATATGTATACTTTATGTATACTTTATTTACACATGAATATTTATTTACTGCAGTCAATAAATAAATAGACAATATGATATGAATACTTTAATTTAAATTCATAGTGAATGGCATAATTTGAATGTAGATACAACCAACTAATCTTTGCAAGTATATTTTGGCGTAACTACTAGTATTCTCGGAACTAAGTGATTCAACCTTGCAAATTTGTTTTCTCTACTTTAAGTTTGACTGAGACCATAGTAGGATGCTACTAATAAGATTTGTGAAACTGGTAAAAAAAGAAACTAAAATTGGTTAACAAAAAGGGGAGAAATGTCTTGGATATGAACAAAAATTACAGAGTCATTCCAACAAACATGGTATGGGCATATAAAGAAATAGATTATTGAGATTAAAATTCAATATAGCTAACACCACAATCTTTTACAATAAAACAAAAGTGCAATTATTCAATGTTTCAACATACATAATAACATACATAAATTCAGGAAACAAAAAAATAAAAAAAGAACCCTAAAATGCATATGGAAAAATCGAAATAGATTACCTCAATAATAATGACATTGGGAAGATTCATCCATCATAAAAAGGTAAAACCTTGAGCTTCCTTTCATAAATTTGAGCTTTAAAATGAGAGTAATAGAAAGTGAGGAGTGGGCATGGAGTGCAGGACGAGTAGGTTGGAGGCTTCCAGGAGAGGAGTGTTCAAACAAGTTGGTGAGCTAAACTAAATTGGAAGGTGGATGGAGCTGAGTGAAAATGGTGGAGAAATTAGAGAAAAAGAAGAGGAGAAAGTTAAAAAGAGAGAAATGGGTTGGGCGCAGAAGAGATAGGGAAGGAGAGAAAGTGACGGATGAAATGAGGAGGGTAAAAATAAAGAGAGAGATGAGTTTTAAAAATGGGATGTTTTTTTGAGCTTTTATAGCTTGTACACTTTGTGTACAAGTTATGTACCCAAGCATAATTGATTTTCCTTTAGTTGTGTCATATGCAATCACTTTTCCGTGTCAGGTTATTCTTAAAAAATCCAATCTTCTGCCAAGTCGACTAATTGATGTTGAGATGGATATATGTAGGAGTATATTTCAAAACTGATTAACTAAGCATAGTAGGAAAAAATTGATTATTTGCATATATGTATATCATTTTTCTTAATTATTAGCATGTCTTTGTACGAAATATAGTTACTCAGTACATTTTTTTCTAATAAATTGGTTACCCAATACAATTAAAAATACTCTTTCTCAATCATTAATACCGATAGTATTTAATAAAAGGCATGAAAAGTATCATCATATTGTAATTACTAACAATCAAAGATATATTTAAATTATAGTTTGCGTGTACAACTAAAATTGCTTTCGTAATTATTTTATCGGCAAATGATTCCTAGCAATAATATTATGTTAAAAAGTAAAATTCTATCCTATATCTTATATTAATAACTGTTTAGACTTGAATTTCTTTGTATACAAAGAATATTCAATATCTTTAGTTCCGCCAGACTAGATAAAAAAAGGCCCGACTTTCAAGTTAGCTGACAAATGTTAACACAAATAGATTCTGTTTTTTGAGAAGGTGGTGATGGTTAAAATGATTAAATAAAATATATCTAAAATTTATCGCAACTCTATTATGATATCTTATACTCAATTTTCACGTGGAATCGATCAATGAATATGGCATTGTACTAGTTACTTTTCATCTCCATCCACTTCAAATGGCCACCATCTTCACTTATGATTTTGGCCTTCGCCCAGAAAATTTCACCCGCTCAGATTGGCAAAAAAAAACATTTTAACTTTGAATTCCCAAACACGATGAAACCATTTTGTAATTTTCCTTCTATCTATTCCATACCTTTCTCCTCTTAGTTCTTTCTTGTTGATTCAACTTCTTATCAATTTGATTCAAACTTCTATTTATTTAACGTTTTGATACAAAACTTATTTTCTCAGCCATCCATATGCATTTATGGATTTCCACAAATAATCACAATAATCTTGGTACAAAATATCCCTACATTAGGTCCTGGTACAAGATATAAATGATAAAAGTAGGGCTAATGAATAGTGTAGAAAAAGTAGGAGAGAATGTGAAAAAGTAGGAAAGAGAATATAAAAAGTAGAAAAAGTAAGGGTAATTGAGTATTTTTAAAGAAAAAATATCAAAAAAGAAAAGTGTAGCAAACTTTTAAATACATCTCAATAGGAAAGTGTAGCAAACTTTTAAATTTTGTTCAATTCATCATAATAAACATAACTATAGGGAGACCTACGGGGACGTTCGAGAAATTACTCAGCTACTATGCAAGAAGGTTCAATACACTTGTGATTTTTTGATACTTGAACTTTGAGGATCGATTTATCTAAAATCTGTTGTTCGTCATTTTTCGTTTTGTTTGATTTATTATACGTAGTACAAAAGTATGCCACCTTAGATGCATCTAAACAATGCAGGAGCTATACCGTTTAAGTTTGAGAATATTTTCTTGGATTGATCTTACAGTTTTTTCCTACTAGATGATCTATTATCCACATCATAGCAATTCTATTTTATTTTTCTGGATTTACCAGTTATAGCAAAGGAGTATGTCATTTTGTTTGGTGAAAAGTTCTTATGGCAACTATCAATGACAATAGCTTTTTAAATTTTTTTATTTTATTTTAATTTCCCGCTAAGTAGATTAAGGTTGTAGCACTTCAGTTGCATATGCAGGACCAGTCCTGAGGGAAAACAAAGGTGACCGCCCTAGACCTGAAAATATATAGAGAGAGAGAGAAATAGGTGCAAGAATTTTCTGCATATATAGCGTGAGTAGCTAGCCTTTATTTTTTAAGTCGGAACAAGGGTTAAATAAATTCATGTACTATTGTGAAAAGATCATATAAAAGCCTATGTACTAAAAAAAGATGATACATTTTTCATTTGTCTTTTCTTACGGAGTAGTTCATACTGGGATCATCTCATTGTTTGCCCACTTTTTTCTCCTTTCTTGTTCTCAATGGTGGCCCATCTTTTGTTGCAAGCATGTCATTTATTTTCTTCACTATCATCCCAGGCTCCTGACGTTACTAAGGTGCGATTTATTTTTTAGTTTTTTCTCCTTTTTTCCCTTCATTTCTTTTTAATTTATTGTCTTCTCACAAAAAATGTTTTTGACATTCCTATTTAATTATTTCAATAAACTATCATTTCTGACCCATAAATATGCTTATTCTCATAAAATAAAGATGTGAATTATTACTAAAGATTTTTTTTTTTTGGAGAAATTAGACTTTAGTCTTTGAGTTACGATGTTTTACTTGGACTGTAATTTGTTGGTCTTGTCTGATCTGGTCTGTTTAAATCTGGTCTGAACTGGTAATGTCTGGTCTCTTTGTATTTTATAACTATGGAAGTCTAGTCTCTTTGTATATTATAACTACGAAACTCTGGTCTAGTCTGATCTATTTAAATCTGGTCTCATCTAGTCTGTTTAATTTTGGTCCGGTCTGGTCTGTTTAACTCTTTGTACCCCACATTCGTTTTTTGTAAAAATTGTACTTCCTATATTTTTTAATGAACTTGTTATCGCTCGCCTAACTTTGTAGAAAATATGTCAGTGCGAAGGACTTTGAAACATGTAGCAGATGTAGCATAACATATAATTGATTCCATTATTTGTAATTTTCTAAGAAAATCACATTTTGAAATATTAAAATGAGAAGAATTTAAATGAATTGTAAATTTTTAGTGCCGCAATTGTTTTAAAACGAGGGTAGTTTGTGTGGGGGGCATGGGACTGAAAAACGTTGAATTAAAAATAAGGAAAGTTCCCGAAATAGGACTAAAATAGTTTGAAAATTCCAAAATAGGACTGCCATGTTTTTTATTCCCAAAATAGGAGTAATTACTGCCAAGTTTGGGAAATACCGCCATATTTGAAGTCTGATACTGCCAAAACATGACAGTAATTAATCCTATTTTGGAAATAAAAATATGGCAGTCCTATTTTGGAATTTCCAAACCTTTTTAGTCCTATTTTGGGTAATATCCCTTAAAAATATCCGTAGAAGAATGAAGGAAAAAAGAAAGAAAATGAAAAAAAAAGCATAGAAAAAGAAAGAAAAGTTGAATAAGGAACAAAAGAGGAGTAAACGGAAGAGAACTTAGGAAAAAACAGTAATTGAAAGAGAGAATTAAATATAGAACAAACAATGAGATTATGCTATGGCGGGAGGAGGAAAAGCAGTGGGTGAAGAAAGGAAAAAAGAAGAAAGGAAAAAAGAAGGGAAAACTGTCAAATAGGTTCTGGAACATTCATAAAAAAATAAATTAAGTCCTTCTATAGGAGGTTCTGTCCGGCCGTCGCGATTTGGGACAATTCCCGGTGGAATTTTTTGATTAAATTTTTTGAGCATCTTATTCACCAAGTCTAGTTTACTCATACCAAATTTCAGCTAAAAATTCAATCGGGAACATATTCAAATTAATTCTTGAAGATAACTGCGCATTTTTGAGTTCTCGAATTAATTTGAATGCACTCCCGTTTAAATTTTTAGCTAAAATTTGGTATGAGTAAACTAGCCTTGATGAATAAGATGTTCAAAAAATTTCATCAAAAAGTTCCACTGGGAACCGCCCCAAATCGTGACGACTGGACAGAGTCTCCTATAGAAGTACTTAATTGACTTTTTTATAAAAGTTCGAGAACCTATTTGACAGTTTTCCCAAATAAGAATGAAAAATGAAAAAACAATAATTGAAGAAAAAGGATTAAAAAAAGAAATAGAGTGTGGAGGAAAGCTGCCACCGTAGGTGGATGAAGAAAAAAAATATGGATAACTTGCTATTATAGGTTGCTATCAGGTCAATTGATTTATTTGATTTTTTTTAAAGTAAATGTACTTGAATGATATTTTTTTAGTACATGGGCTTAGATGATCTTTTCAAAATAGTACAAGGGCTTATTTGACCCTTTTCCTTTTAAGTCTAATTAATTATTAAGCCTAATGTATAATTATTGTTGACAATTTGAAAAAAAATAGAACATACGTAAAAATGTCTCTTCGGTCTTCATATATCTTTACTTTGAATGCTTTTTATTCCTTTTAAGCGATTATTGATGATTTTGCTTCACATTGTTTTGCGAGAAACATTTTAAGTAATATTCTTTCTTTTTGTGTAATATTATTTTGTTACTTTTGTCCAAATATATAATTTAAATCATAGTAAAGTGATTTTGACCTTTATTTTATGACATTTATTAGATATTTTTGTCATTATTCATACTTCAAATATGAATAATTTACTATTTGTCGCGAGTATAAGCTCAATACAGTATATCGCCCATAGGCCCATTTAAATAGGTAGCATCGGTCATTTGCACATGGAATCTAAGGTGGGACTTTATTGCCATATGATTCCATTGTTTAATAAGGGGATGTTTAGAACTGATTTTGTTTCTACTTCTTTTTTAAAACAGGAAAATCAGAATCAGTTTTCAGAAGTTGGTCCCTTCCAACTAGTCATGGACCCGGTTCGGGCCGCCCGGCCCAGCCCGCTACTGTGCGGGCCTGGAACCGGCCCGGTTCTCGGGTCCGGGTCCGGGTTGGGCCTAGGCCCGGTGGGGGGCGGGTCCGGGCTCGGGCCTTGTATTTGGCGAACCGGCCCGGCCAGGTCGGGCCCGGGTCCGGGCCGAATTGACTTTTTTTTTTGTTTTTCATTTTTTGGGGTTCCACCCGGGTTGGGCTTGATGGTTAGGAGGAGTTTGGGGGTTTGGGGGGTGGGGCAGTGGGGGGGGGGGGGTTAGGAAAGCAAAAAAAAAAAAATATAACCAAACCGGAGGCCCGGACCGGAACCGGTGGCTACCCGGGCCTTCCTCTCCAAAAAAAAAGCCCGGCCGGGCCCGGCCCGGAACCGGCCCGGCCTGTGTCCATGACTACTCCCAACTTCTAAAACTACTTCTAGGAGAAATTTAGGGCACCAAAAATACTTCTTCACTTTCACCCAAACACTCCAACTTTTGCTTCTGCTCCCTGAAGGAGTAGAAGCACTTTTAAGAATGAGAATGTTATGTGTTAAGAATATTCTACTTTCCAAACAGGTCCTTGTAGAGTTGACTGAAAGCAAGAACAAGATTTAATGTAAGATCAATTTCAAGAAATACAATTCGAGTCTCTCCCAAACAAGACACCCTCACTAGCCCAAACTCCCAATTCGATCACTGTCCCTACCACACGAACTTGTCATCATGCACCTAACAAGAATCATAATTTCTCCCAAGATCAGACATAGTATCTCCAAGAGGCTTCGCAGAGAATATCTCTGTAACACTTGAGATTAATTTAAACCGATTAATAATACTACTCATATCAACAAGGTGCATCTTCTTTTAAGGAAGCTCGTCAGCTAAGAACTCAAGTTAAGCGTGCTTGCATGAGAGTAGTCAGGGAACACACGGGTGAAGACAAAGTGTGCAGTAAAAACTTGTGCTTGGTTTGTGGGGACACTGACTTTAACAGATGTGTGTAGGGAGAATGATCTCTTGATGATGAACTTTGCCATTGATTGCATATTTGAGTATGATGTTGCTCACCCTGAAGGTTTTGGGGTTGGGTTTAAGGAGGAAGACACACCAAACTTTGCTGGTTCTTTCTATTCAAAGACGAAGGTTATGGGTCAGATTCTTGTGATATACTATTAATCTATTATGGCTCAGATTCAATTGAGTACAGATTGATATTATAAAACCGTAAGTCATCTATGTGAGTAATTGAGTAAAGCTGTAAAGATAGTAATTTTCATTTTTTTATATATGGACCAGGTTGAAGAACTCCTAAAAGAGTATGAAAATGTTTTCACACTTGGAGTCTGCATGACGATATCATCATATCTAAACAATCGTCACAATTTCAGCACGAAGATCTCCTGCTATAACAAGGTGGTAAATATTCCCAACAGCATGATTGTTGTGGATGAGTTGCTTCCTATTTCCATAGAGATGGCGAAGCACAACCTCAGAGGCATATGGAAGTTCTCCAACCCTGGGGTTGTTACCAATAATGAGATTTTGGAGATGTACAAAATGTGCATTGATCCAGATTTCAAAAGGAGAAACTTCACACCGGAAGAGCAGACAAAGGTGATCGTTGCATCCTAGAGTGAAGAAAAGATGGATGATTCAAAGTTGAAGAAAGAGTTCCCGGACTTGCAGTCAATTAAAGAGTCACAGATCAAATATATTTTTGAGCCAAATAGAAGACAACGTTGTTTACTTCAGAGGACTGCGGATTTCAGCTTCAAGTCCTCATTTGTTTAGTTAATTCATTCTTAGAATAAATAAACGTCTTCGTTTCCCCCTTTCACCAATTCTCTTCTTTTAGAAGTGAGAATGCTACTCAGTGAGCCTTGGATACACTAATTTTTTTGTTTCAAACTATTATCATTCAAGAGTGTAATTCAATAAGTGCAATCAAATTACTTTGTCAGTGGAAGAAATATTTGGATTCATAATGTAGCCTATATATATGCAAATAGAGGAAAACAAAGAGATTCACTAGAGTGGCAAATTATCACTATATGTTATTATAAAGGTTGACAACCCATGAGCTTAGGTTGTGGTCAAGTTTGTTATGACCAAAATTAAGTACGTCTTTGGTCTAATTATTCAATCATGATAATCATATTTAAAGTACTCTAATTTCTATGTTTTTTAAGAAACCATTCCTTAAAGAGATTAGGAGCTAGCGAATCCAAATAAATAGGAGTCTAAAAAAGATACTTCGTATTTGTATTTAAGATGTACAGCTCAAGTCCAATTTAGTCATATATGAAATAATGTCATCCGGTCATATGCCAGAATGACATTAGTCAGGTCTTTGAGACTTTGACCAAATAGTTTTAGACAAATGATCCGATTCAAACCTGTTACTCCATATGATCACATTTAAGTTAATGTGAAACTGTAAGCTTATCTTAGGATTCTTGTTCGCGTAAATTTCACATGCATCCAAAAGATTAAGAAAAGTTATTAGATTCCAAAAGGCTAGAATTCAAAGTGCGCACACAATTAAATTTGCACCAGTATGATTCCATTTCGAAGTGCACGCACAACTTCATTCGATTGAAAGCTTATCATATTGCCACTTAATGGCAGCAAGCACAAAGATAAACACATTACACAAATATGGGACATATATCAATGCATTAATTGTAGAAAATAGGTTCAAACATTGTTGTCAAGTCTTATAGCTCAATTTCACAAATCAAACACCCTAGAGGTATTTGAAGGTTGATCCCTTAATATAGAATCAAAGCAGTGTTGGCAGGACTGATGCTGCATCCAGGTCAGTTATAAATTTCACGGCATCACCTGACGTCTTCATGTGATATCGAGCATTTGTACGAGTTCGGCCAACTGCACATGAAAAGTAATTCTCCTTCTTGAGATCCAACACATTCCATAAAGCATTTTTGGAGGGCTGTCGTCGTCCACCCCCTGATGGGTGATGGTGGTTTTGTGTTTCTTTTTCAGAGATCTGCACTGACTTAATAGTCCTGGTTGACGAATTCTTTTGATCTCCACTCCATTTTTTCCCTGCCTTCATTTCATCACCTAGATTGGTTCTCGGAACTACCATGGCATCACAAGGAAGATCTGGCTCAAAAAATTTAAACACATCCTCATCCTGTGAAGTAACACAAAGCAAGCCACAATACGGCCCGCCTAGTTAGTTCCAAAGAAATGAAAAGACACATAAATAATTATGGAAAAAAGAAAAGAAGAGTTCAAATTACCTTTCCAATAAAATGCCCCATGCAGAGAACATAATCAATTGGAGTGACGATAGATTCACTGCGAACTATCTCCCCGAGTATACGATCAATTGCTGCTCCCTGTGGCACAATCGATCATATTTTGTGTCAAGAGGCCATGATAGTATGATAAATAATCTCATATTTTATTGTTAGAGTTTAATTGAATTATAACCAAAATTTAGTTAATAAAGTATGAGTTCTGTATGGGTAATATAAAGATGTCATTCTTTAGTAAAGTTGATATCATCCAGAATTACTTTCTGTAAACCCTCCACCAACCAATTGAGCTAGCTAGATGCAATTGAAAAGACAAAATATCATCTTTAGGGAGGCGGAGATGATGTCACCTTGGTAACACCAATGGCTCGAACTTCAACAGTATGTTGTCCTTGAACAATGTCTACAGATGACTTAGATATCGGGCCTGCCCAGAGATGCTGTAACATATCTCTAGCCTGTAACCTTCCAAACTCAACATCTGAAAGTTAAACCATCAAGGAAACAATCACAAGGTAAGAAGGCATGGTCACACGGAAAATGATCCAGAACAAGAAAAAAAAGTTAAAAGATGCACTACTTACCTGAATACTTGTAGTTCCAAACAAGAGAAGTTTCTCGCATCTCAAAATGAGATCTAGGTGTCCTTTCGGTGAAGTACTCAAACACAAGCTGCAAAAATTTGTTGCATGTCATATTAGTAATTCAGCTTTCATATAAACACGACATAACAACACTTGTATTCTAATGGGTGAATATGTAAAAAAACTAAACTTTGGGCCCATTTACTTCAAATTAGGTTGACATTGGAATGCACAAAATTGGAATAAAATGAATAAATTCTCGTATTGACGTTAATATATGAGCTTATTGAATGGGTTGCGGATGGCCTAATATATATGTGTGTGTGTGTGTATAACACTACAGTCTATAACATAGATGCATTGATCATACCTTTACACTGTCAACCCAATCCATGTTTAAGAGCTCTGGCATTGTAGTCATCCATTCTCCATTAGTAGATCGGAGAAACATCCCATGCTCTGCTGCTAACCACATGTTGTACTTACTAAAGTTCTGAAAAAATGCGCTTGTTGTTCAGACTTACTAAAGAATAATGAGGCATTTAAGGTGAGGAGAGAGAGAGAGAGAGAGAGAGAGAGAGAGAGAGAGAGTTGCATTACAGCATCTAAGTTAGTTCTGTCACTTCCACTAAGAATAACAATCGTCGTCTTTGGATCCCTACACAATGCGGCTAGAGGTCCATTCAAAATGGGATGCAACTTAAGTTCCATATCTTTAACCTGATCACGACCTCTTCTTGCAGGGTTATCCACCATTTCTGTTAACACTCCATTGAAACCCTGTGGAGTAAAAATGTTATAAGTTCAATGGTTTAAACTGTTTTCCTACAAGTTACTACAATAAACTTTATCGTGGTGGGAAAAAGAGAACAAAAAATTACTAAGTATATGCATGTCTCTCATTCAGGAAAATAAATGAAAATCATACCAATATCAGCAGTCGGTTATTGGATTGCATGTAGCGATCAATTGCATTAGTGACATCAAATTGTGGTGGCTCATCTCTTATCCTCTGCCGAGTTTCAAGAACAGTGTCATTTAATTCACTGCAGCAAACAGGAAAAACTGAATGTCAGCAGATTGGCCTGGAAACCAACTGGCCAGTAGTAGTTCTCTTAAGTATCCAATTTTTGTTGTAACCAAATTTATTTATTGCAATTCAATATTAACATTGGTTCTTGATTTCGAACGACACGACTACATGAAATTTTTTTATTCTTTTGTGGATTTTTTTTTAAAATGTTTGTCCACTCCACTAAAAAATTAAAGTCAGTTAGTCACTTAGGTCTACAAACCTCACAAAAGTTTCTGCCCATTCTTGAGAAGTATGGGTTGTCACATGTGTAAAGTTAAGCAGGTGACGTTTTCTACGTTCATCAGCAGGCATATCTAAGGCCTGTTTTATAGAAGCAGCAACCTCTGAGACGTTCAAAGGATTAACAAGGAGTGCTCCAGCTCCCAAAGATTGTGCAGCACCTGCAAACTGCAAATATGCCCAAAGAAAACCCAAAAATAAAAACTTGCATTAGTTATGCACCTACATGGATCTACCGTTCATGTTAATTGAGTTTTTAGATTGTAAAATACAGAAAATGTTTTAATATTTAGAGAATGTATTAAAACGAGCATTATAATTACTTCACTAAGGATAAGAACCCCTTTTTTTGATGCTTGACAAGCCACGAACTCATAGCTAACAAGGTTCATTCCGTCACGTAAAGATGTGATAAGTGCTACATCTGGTCAATCAGAGGAGTGAAACAAATTAAAACATGAGTGATTATGATAGTTCAAAGTTTAGTTAGATAGTGAGACACAATTTTGATTATTATAGGTAGCATGTTGTACTTTTTCACACAAGACGAAAATGACAAAATGAGTAGGTTTGGGAGCCATTGTAGTAAACTTCTCTAACATATATACTCCCTCTATCCCCAAAACAGATTCATATTTCAAGATTTTTTTGTGCAAAAAAACAAGTTCAGTTTTGAACTTCATAAAACCTTTAGGGGTATATAGAATTATTCATGATTGGTACAACTATCTTGCAAGTTGTAGCGAGATAGTTGTACAACTTCAATATTAAGTTGACTCTTTTATTGGGAAAGATGAGGAGCACATACTTTACAACTGTTTTGATACAATTTATTTATATATTGGAGCAATCAAACCCTCTCTTGGGACATTTTGAATGTGGATCATAGAAGTTTTGGAATCAGTACCACTAATAGCATATAGTGCACATAAAGCATGAAATTCCAGTGAACGATCCTGTAGATAAATAGATTATGGTTAACAAGTTGCATACATACTAAATGGCTAAAAGCGATTTGAAGATTTTAATTGTTTATCAAAAAATAATAAGTGAAAGTTGAACAACATAGGATTTCCACAATTATTCAATGACATTTTGAAGTCTCAACATATTGGCATAGAAAAGTATAACTTTCCAAAAAAATCATGTTTGAACCAGAGAAATGGAAATGTCTTGCAAGGACGTTGCATTAATAAATCAAGATATGGCATAAAGATGATCGAAAATGTATATAATTATATCATCAGCAATGACATGGGGACGTAGAAAGTTGGTGAAAACGGTGAAGCATGTCCACTTATTGTAAGGAACTAAAATGAACTTAAAGAAAAAGCATTTTGACAACATAACCTCAGTACCAAGGAAAAAGGTGTGAACTAATGCTAATAAATGTATTAAATTTTTCCATGGCATATAGTAAACTGATGTAGGTCTAGATGTTAGTTTAAGTATAATGTTCATGAGCACATTGAGCAGTAAGCATTACTTGTATTATTCTTCTGTAAGCATAAATTATAGAAGACAAGACAAACCAGATGGTGAATGGGAACAGCAGACAAAGATCCAAATTTTCCATTGATGCGTCCAACAATCTCATGGACCTGACTGGTTAGCTTTTGATCTGCAAAGGTAGAAGAATTGTTAAATGAAATCTATTTATTTGGGCATATAGAGATAGATAGTACCTACACACTTAAGGAGTATCTAATCCACGTGTTAAAGTGGATACTACATTCCATTCGAATCAGCTAAATATTGACACAAAGAATGCATACACATCTCACATTAATTTTGAATTGAAGTATATATTCCATGCCAATTGCCAAATAATTCGTAAAAATGTAACTGTATAAGCTCATACAAGCTCATACTAAGATTACATATTTATTATTATTATTTTGCTTTTCTTTTCTATTATGCATTGCTTACAAGAACGAACCCATGTATGAGTTTCTAATGGTCTGTACAAGCATTATCATAGAAACCAAACATAAATTTTATTGATTGCATGTCCCTCTAAAGATGAAATCTCAAAAAAAAAACATAGAAATGTAAGAAATCATACATTCAGGAACATCTACTCTCGTTGGGACAGCAATTTGCAACAAAACCACTTTATCGTGCCATTGTGGATTTTCCTCAAGAAAGTTTTCAAATGCTATCATCTTTTGGGGAATTCCTTTGATCCTATCAAGTCTGTCAACCCCTACAATGATCTGTAAGGAAATAAAATCTTAAAAAAGATTAAAAGAGAAATTTTGTGCATGTGAGCTGTGAGCACATGCATGCATAGCGTGTAAGGAGGTGACTACACATGGATAATACTACACAATAACTTAAAAAGTTGGGAGGGGAGGAATAAAGAAAGTGGACAAATTAAATATCACATAGAAAATTGGTGAATAATAAAAACAAAAAAATGAATACAAGAATATATGTCTTTCTAAATTTTGGAAACAATATCAGCTTATCCTACACTAGCTAGGTCAATGACAAGACTTGAATGAAAGAAATCCATAGTGAAGAAGAAAAATGAAAAAGTATGAATATCATGAATGATGTTGTAAAGTATGAAGCTGAATAAATTTTAAAATAAAGTGACTTTTAAAATAATTTTTCTTGTCTTAAGTCGGGTATAATTCTAACGAACAGAAGTTGGGGAAAATCATTCCAGAAGCTGGTGGAGAAGGAACACTGAGGAACTAAATAACATGTGGATATCAGAAAAAGAGTTCTTAAAATTCAATAAGTTTTTTGAAAAGGAGAGGATACCTTTCTTCCATCAAATTTCTTCTTCAAATCTTCCATTTGACCCTGCACTGACTGGGTTGCGACAGCTCGAATGAATCGGTCAGAATCTATTCCGATCGGAAACTGAAGACAAGGAAGAGAAAGAACATTTGCAAATCAAATCAAAATGGAAACAAAACTTTTTAGGAACATGTTCATGGAAGTCATAGCTTTTAAAGTACGACTTTGTGTCAATATAGTCTATAGCATATATACCGCAGCTACACGGGTCAATCTCCCTTGATCCTCTACTCCTTCAGGAGTACCTTCAAGCCCAAGGATGCGAGTGCATGCACTAACAAAATGTCTTGCATAGTCATAGGTGTGAAAACTGAAGGGGTAAAAAAGAAAAAAAAAAGGTTCAGATAATGGTGATCCCCATTATTATATCAGGATTAAAAATAACAAAGGTACAGAGATGTCTCTATCGAGGTCTGAAACATAGATATGAAAAAGAAAAAGAGCATAAGTCGTAATTAAGAGAATAGTAGGAGAAGCTCCAGTATTCTCAGCTAAATTAAAGCATTGAGTTGAATGCACATTAATATGAGAGAAATGTACCAAACTCACTTTTAAATTGCAAGCCATTAAATACCTAATTAATTAGAGTCATTTTAATGCCCTATGACATGATACTAAACATACTTACAAGGTAGGCCTTGTTCAAGTTTCCCCATAAAACTAACCATCTTTATTAAGTTATTGAATTTCTATATTGCATCAGGGAAAAAAAATTCAAAGCTGAGGAGATATTTCAATCACCTCATTGGGAACTCAATAGGTAGTCTAATTTCTTGTCAATATTGGTATTAATCATATATTGATTGCTTGAGCAGATAGTAAATGGTATCTAATCAATCTTTTGAGGTGATTAGTTACTCTTCAGTAATGCAGAACTTACCCAACTACATCAGCAGAAAGAATTGCACGCAACAACTCTAATCTGCATGGCAATGTCCTATATATTTCGGAAGAAGGAAATGGTGTATGCAAAAACCAGCCCACTTTCATTTTACTATTGTTCTTCTTTAGACATTCTGGGAGGAACATAAGATGATAATCATGAATCCAAACAATATCACCATCCTTATAGTGTTCACTCACTACATCAGCAAACATGTTATTTGCTCTTTTGAATGCATCAAACTGGGACTGGAAAGTTTTGGTCGTTGCAAGTCGATCTTCTTGTGGAAGTCCAAGATAATGCAGAAGTGGCCATAATATGTTATTGCAGTAACCATTGTAATACTGATCAACAATCTCTTCATCCAGAAAAACAGGAGCACATCTCTGTTATAATTTGATGTCATAGTGTAAGATAATGGTTTGTGGAATTTATTATACAAATAAACATGAACTCATTTTTATAATAATGGGTGACATTGTAAGAGAAAGATGTGGGAATGATCATAAATATGACACAAGTTGTTACTAGAGGCAACAAGGAATTCAATAAATGTGTAAAACTAAGGCATAAAAGACAATGTTAGTGCACCTTTTGGGCTAATGATTTTGTAAGTGACTTCCTCCCTTCTTCATCACCGGTGAGATTCAAACCAGGCCAACCAATCCACGTGGCCTCAAACTCTTTTATACCTACCAAAATAGAATCATCTTCAAATATTAGCCCCCACTCATTCGGGTAATATTATCATAGTACGTAAGAAGATGATCAAACAAAGACTTACCAAGAAGAGCAGTAACTAGACCACCAGCACTAATCTCCAGTGCCCAAGACTGATCTGGATTCCTCGTTGCCGACACTGGCAACCTATTTGCCACAACCAGCAGTCGTTGTCTGATAATATTCTTATCGCCCCTTTGATGTTCTTCATTAACTGCTTGTGCAGCTCCTTCAACATGTCCTTCCACCTGGGGAACTCTTAAGTCATCAGACTCTACTCTTTGATCCCATGCATGTTCAACAGAATCATATAAGTGAGGTCTAGTTTTCCTCAGTTCCCTTTCTCTCAAGAGCCTCTCCACTCGTGTTGTGGGGACCACTGGAGCTTCAACATACTTGTTCCCAGGCATGTTTCTAGCAGCAACCTGAAATGATTATACTTTAATACAACTCCAATATCTCTGTCATGCGTTTTGGTTGTACAAATACATACTACGTATAAAATATCAGCACATAACAATAAACTATGTTGCCGCTTGATATAAATTTCAATATTGCAATTGTGACACAAATCCAACAAAAATAGTAATAGTCAAGTCCAACTTAATTAAATTTCTGAAAGACAAACACAAAGGATGCACTAAAATCCTTTTAAGCAATCCAAAACTAGGAAAGATGAATCGACATAAAGAAAGAGGATAACAAAGACAATGGGGTCCATATAGTTCCATAAGTTGGAAATTGTAGCTGCCCTCACCTTTAAAAATTTTATGGTACATCCTAGGTCCCAACCCCATTGTATGAAAACACGTCAAAAAAACAAAATGATTCATACATACAGAAACACATGCAAACCCATACAAGTTACAAACTGACAACTATTAATGATTCATTAATACACAAATATTCATGTTGCCCTATTTATTTTGTTTTTCTTAGTGATATTGAGGCCACATCAAATATTTTCATCATTAATCGATTGATTATTGAACTAATTAGACCAAATAAGTGAAGCAATGATCAATAAAAAACTTGATCTGATCATAATCGTCTAAGTGATAAAATTTATTTTTGAAAAGTTGATATTAGTAAGCAAAAGCAATATACGGTTATTAATGATTTGTCATTACATACCTTTTTGAATTAAATATCGACCTGAATTAAAACTGTTGCGCTTATATCACTGGCCAGATATCAAAATAAAATGCTCCAATATAAATGAACCCGTCTTATGTGACAATTGACTAACATCAACCAACATATTGTTCGGCTTAGTTAGATTTTAAAAATCGGTTACCTACGCAAGATGACCTAATTTACCTACGTATTCTTAATATATTTGATCTTTGCAAGGGTGGGTTGGAATCCACCCCACACCTATTTTTCCTTTGTCCATTTGTAGCTAAGGTATGGATGAGAATAAGAAATTGGATTGAATTGGAGCATCAAATGACTACCCTACCTAGCTCGGATAAATGGATCTTGAAGAAGCATAAGGAAGCAATATTGAACGCAAAGGTAGTTCGGCTTGCCTTATGCGCTATCATTTGTTGGATTTGGAATATTAAAAACTCTAAGAGATTTGATGATGCCAACAAGAAGGAAGAGGAAATTGTGACGAAAATCAAACATGTGGTGCATAAAATTGTAATACCTGAGATTAATTTAAGAGGATTAACAGTACTACGCATACCAACAAAGGTGCATCTCCTTTTAAGGGAGCTCATCACCCAAGAACTCCAAAGTTAAGTGCGCTTGCACAGGAGTAGTCTTCGAACGGGTGACCCCTTGGGAAGTTTCTCAGGGCGCACATGTAGGGGTGTGCACGGGTCGGGTTCGGGCGGGTCGGGTTTGCGAACCCTAAACCCGTTCGGGTTTTTTAATTTAAATACTATGCCCGACCCTTTGATATTTCAAATCGGGTATTTCGGATATTTTTAAGTCGGATATTATCGGATATCGGGTCGGGTTTCGGATATTTCGGTTATATTAAAAAAATTATAATTGGATAATTAAAGTGTTTAAATGTCACTTTGACAAAAATTGTACACACTAGTGCACTAAACTTCCAAATTACACAAATAATTTAACACAAATTGCACAAATAATTGAACACACATATTAATTTAACATATTCAAAGTACACACTACATAATTTAATATATTTCGGAAATTTTGGTTATATCAAAACACATTATAATTGGATAGTTAAAGTGTTGGAATGCCACTTTAACAAAAATTGTACACACTAGTTCACTACACATTCAATTTATACAAATAATTTAATACAAAGTGCACAAATAATTTCACAAACAATTGAACACAAGTATTAATTTAAATATTCAAAGTACACACTAACATATATTTCGGATATTCGGGCGGGTCGGGTTGGGAATTCACAAACCCTACCCGCCACCCGATCTAGGCCCAATACTAATCGGATTTTCGGTTTCGGGTTTTTCGGGTCGGATATCCACTTCGGTTCGGATAATATCCGAAAAAAATATCGGATTTTTCGGGTCGGATCGGGTTTTGCTCAGCCCTACGCGCATGAGTGAGGACAAAATGCACGGTAAAGGCTCGTGGTGGTTTGTGAGGACACTACAGAGGTTAGAAGTAACTACCTTGGGTCCTACAGGGCCGAGGTGTTACAAATGGTATCAAAGAAACCCTGCGACAGTGTGTTGATCCGTTGGATATCAGGCAGACACTTAGAAGGGGAAAAGATTCTGGGGTTTGTTTGAGATTGGTTTAAGGGCGCAACGAGGACGTTGCGATCCTAAGTGGGGGTGATTGTAATACCCGAGATTAATTTAAGAGGATTAATATTATTACTCATACCAACAGAGGTGCATCTCCTTTTAAGGGAACTCATCACCCAAGAACTCCAAAGTTAAGCGTGCTTGCCGGGAGTAGTCTTGGGATGGGTGACCCCCTGGGAAGTTTCTCAGGGCGCACATGAGCAGTGGCGGAGCCAGGAATGACAGGTTACAGAGGTTGAGCCTTAAGGAATTTATATAGCAGAGGTCATAACTTAAATTCTCACTATATTTTTTTACTACTTATAAATAATTTATACATATGTATATACATCATAAATTTTTTCTTGCAGGGACCAAGGCCACCGCTAGCCTCCCCCTATCTCCACCCCTGCACATGAGTGAGGACAAAGTGCACGGTAAAGGCGTGTGGTGGTTTGTGAGGACAATACTAGAGGTCTGGAGTAACTACCTCGGACCCTGCGGGACTGGAGTGTTACAAAAATACTCTTTAGTATTTTACCCACATGTGATGTTTGACTTCTAACTCAAGTTGAATCCAAGTATTTTTTGTATGCCACGGGCTAGCTTATAGAATGAATTGGAGCATTGCATGTGCATCTTGCAGCACTACGTGAATAGCTTTTGATTTTTGGGCACCATACTGTTTTGGGCCGTGGCATAGATTAGATGGTAAACCCTTTTCTCCTCTTCCACTCTCTTTGGGTGGTGGGGGATATTAGATTTTGGACTCATATTTGTTACCTTTTTTCTTGGGTGTTAACATAATTTACATTTCATCCAAAAAACGAAAGAAGTAAAAGTAAAAGTCCTTAACTTTACATAGGGATGAGTAATTATGTACCGACCGACACTGAAGATTTTAGGAGGGTTATGGTTACAATATTAGATGGCCAGAAATTCACTTATGTGTTCAGAAAATTCTATTAATAGACTTCCTCTCTCCGGAAAAAAAGTTTTCATTTTCTTTTTATGGATATCCCAAAAATAAGTCTTATTTCTATAAAAGGAAACCAGACCACTTGTAAACCGAAAGTCAACTACCCTTATTTTTATCCACTTGTTGTTTGATTTGATCTAAAGTAAGGTTATATTTAGAAAGTCAAAACAAAACTCTAGCTTACATAAATATGTGTGTAGGTCAAACCGGGAACTTCATTTCGAAACAAAGGGGGCATGATTTTAAATTGTGGTTGCGATAGCGGTTGCGGTATTTGCGGTTGCGGCTAATGTGGCCTCTGTGAAGCGTATTGTGAACGTTGTGGTGTTAAATATTTTCTAGTTCGCACAAAAGAGGAATATAATGTTTTTTTTTTTTGCATTCTTTAACAAATCCTTTATTAATTATATTTAACATATATATGTAGTATTTAGAAAAATCAATCATTAAACTAAATAACTCTTACACAAAACAATTAATATATATCTTCAAATTAAATAGGTTTTAATAGGGTTTTAAATTAAATAGATCGTTAAACTAAATTCAACGCACAACTGACATGATATTATGAAGTCATTTGGTGATCATGTTTTTCGGCGTATGAGCATCATAAGCCAACTTTTGCATCAAGCACATAACTTTTGAATTAACGCGTTGAATTGTGTAACAAACAAAATAAGTAAGGTTGAAGTTACTTTTCTGACTGCATTAGATGAAGTTATTGACTTACCGTAAAGGAATATGTTAGCTATTTTTATATATTTTTTCTTTATTTTATTAATAGTTTCTTTAATTTTTTTTTTTACATAAATCAGCAAAATAAGTCAATACAACCACTTCAGCCATAATTTCGTAAGTTACAGCATAATCAGTCGATTCAGTCAATTTCAATGTTACCCAACGAGCACTAAATCTATCTCTTCAAACAGAATCTACTAAGTAAATAAAATAAAAAATGCTTTTGATGGTTTATTTTGGAATTTGGGTTAAAATATACTTCCTACATTCTTTATTTTACTCTAGGGGGTCTGGGGAAGGGGGTAATCAGGGCTAAAACTCAACCCATTGAGTTTCGAACCTGAGACTTCCCGTAAGGGAGAGGGGTCGACGATCAGCTGGACTGGACCGCTTCCTCATACGAAGGATGAGTAAATAAGAGTACTTCATGATAATTAGTACTACGTATTAATTACTCCATATTAAATAGTAAAGTTATCTATAAATAACTAAAATAAGTAAATAATGAAGACACTAAAATACCTAACCAAAGAAGACAGTTCGTATCAGGCCGGCCTGACGGGAACCGTCGTCAGGCCGAGGCCATTTGGGGACCTTTCCAGTGAAATTTCTTAATGAATTTTTTTGAGCACGGTCCTCATCAAGTCTAGTTTATCCATACCCAATTGAAGCTGAAAATTCAATCGGGAAGACATTCAAAAAAAATCATACGAAAGTTGTGCTTTATATACTTATAAACATCGCAGTTTTTGTAGGGATTTTTTTTACTGCCATCCCGATTGAACGTTTAGATGAAATTTCGTATGAATAAACACTTCATGATTAATATGATTAAAACATTTCATAAAAAAGACCACCGGGAAGGACCCCAAAAGTCCTCGGCCGGACGGCCTGTCGTTTCTAATTTATAGGGCCCATGGGGACACCATGTCACCATTATCTACGTGTCTACGTAATGCATACAAGGCTATATAGGCTTTGTTTGCAAACAATTAATTTAAGTGCTTTTGGCTTTTTTTTAAGAAAAAACACTTATTTTACTGAACAATACCAATTTTTACTTTCTCGGTTTTCATGTAGAATCTACTATTTACTTTTTCTATTACACAAAAAACACTTATTTTGCCAAAGACTATCAACTTTTACTACTAATCAATTTTTACAAAAAGTTCTTTTATTTACGCACAATCACTTGCAAACAGAGCCATAAGCAAATCCATTGGATAAACAAATACGGAGTAGGGGTACTAGTAAAACGCAGTCGTTTAAAACTTCACCTCCAAACATTTTAATATCTCGTTTTAGAACTTCAGTACTTCACCGGCAGCACTTCAGCAGAAACAAAGCACAAGATGATAGGTCTCCAGGGAGTCAAGGATGCAGTGGCGTTGTGGCTGTAGACGGTGTGTTGCGGACCGATGCAGCGCTGCCGCAGAATCACAGTTACATTGCAGTTTCGTCGTGGAGTCGTGGTTATGTTACGGGTTTTGGCCGTGAATTGAAATCACACATTCACACAGTTATTATGGGCGAGATCTTCTTGTACACACTTTAATTTATATCCACCTTATACTCACCATGTTTGTGAAGAGTTTTTTTTGTGGCACAAAAGTAAGTATAACGAGTATTTTTCATTGTGAGCCGATGCGGTTGCGCCACCCCCTCACCCGCAATATTGTGGCCGCAATATGTGATGCGGACCGTTTTTTGAAACCATGAAAGCGAGTACATTTTGTGCTACACTTTTGGACCTATTACTACGTACGGAGTATAACTTATTTATATTCTTTATAAGATAACTTACTAACATGTTTCAAAACTCCTAAACCACTTTATTTTTCTATAAAAAGATACGAAGTACTACATAGAAGTCGGTTACATTTCATTGTGCATGAGAAAATGCTATAAGTTTTTAAAAATAATGCTACATATTTAAGTTGTAAATAAATTTGCAAAGAGCTCTTGCTTCTCTCTAAAAACCTAGCGGTCATCTCTCCTCTTTGTAGGGGTTGAGATTTTCCGCCGTCTCTATCAATATGGGGCTGGAGCAACAGATTATTCTGATTACAAGTGTTCTAATGCTTGGGATTGCAACTACGTTGAAGGAGATTACGTTGGCGGATAAACGGATTGCGGCTGAGAGTTTGTATCGGTGCTGGATCGTGAAGCCTTGGTCGGCTGCTCCGGCGGTGGTGGAGTTTGTATTCACCCATATTGCAAGAGCCCGTCCTCCTCCGGAACCACCTCCATACCAGGAAGAGTTTTGTGGAAAGATTTTAATTCAACGTTATTTTCTCTTTAGTAGTACTTGTTTTTTGGTTTGAATGTTTGGGTTTTTGGAGTTCTTTTGATAGGCAGGATTTCAGATCCGTTCATTGTAGGCTTAAATTTGCCCGTTTCAGGTTTAGCGAATCAGGTTTCTTTGTATGAGGTGACAGCTACTTCTATGTCTACTCCTAGGGTTCACGATTTGATCTGTAAAATCTGTCTGAAGATTGTTTTGTATATGTTCTCGATTTTAATATAAAGCCGCCTGGCCTATTTTACGATCAAAAAAATTTGCAAAAACATAATAAGATTGGAACAATACACGAACGAAAGGTAGGATGATATAAAATTGAAGGGATCGGAGAAAAAGTAGAAATAGATCGTTATTAGTTAATTGGGATAAGGGTCAATTTGGTCCTCGAAGTTGCAAAAAAGGGGTCAAATAAGTCCTTATATAGAAGATTATGTCCGGACGTGCCATTTGAGGTTGCTCCCGGTGGAATTTTTTGATAAATTTTTTTGAGAATCTTACTCATTAAGTCTAGTTTACTCATACCAAATTTCAGATAAAAATTCAATCGAGAAGACATTCAAATGAATTCTTGAAGATAACTGTGCCGTTAAAAGCACAGTTATCTTCAAGAATTCATTTGAATGTCTCCCCGATTGAATTTTTAGCTGAAATTTGGTATGAGTAAACTAGACTTAAGGACTAAGATGATCAAAAAATGTAATAAAAAAATTCTACCGGGAGCCACCTCAAATGGCACGTCCGGACAGAATCTTCTATATAAGGACTTATTTGACCCCTTTTTTGCAACTTCAAGGACAAAACTGGCCGTTTACTCTTCGTTAATTGGAGGAATGAGGAATAAGTATAACATGAGAGCCGCACCAAGGGATGAACTATGTTTTTCCTAATTTTCCAAATGTTACAGGAATACCGTCATGCGGGGAGGAGTGCCCCGATGGATTTGTGCAGGTCAGAAAAAAGAAATTAGGGTGCGTCGGTGAAACCGAAAACCGAAAATCGAATCGAAAAAACCTGAACGGCAACCAAAACAATCAAACCGCAAGAAAATCGAAACCGAAACCGAACCTAAAAAACCGAACCGTAGTGGTTTGGTTCAATTTTGGTTTTCACATCTCAAAACCAAACCGAAGTTTTTAAAACTTGTTATTTTATTTATTAATCATTAAGTATAATATTTTGTTTAGTTCTAATTCTTAATTCTAGAAAATTAATGTTTGATACAAGATTTTATTATAATTTGCAAAAATATGACTACAATAAAATTAGATATTACATACCTTTTGTACAAATATGACTACAGTATTCTTATTAACTTTTTAAAACGCATCGGCCCACATTAACTTTTTCAAAACAAAAACAAGACATATAAGAACATTTCAAAAGTTGTTCCTCATTTATAGAAATACTCTACACAATGGTGGCCAATATCCTATATGGAGTTTCTGACTGCTGCCCTCATATCATTGGCCAGATATCAAAATAAAATGCTCCAATATAAATGAACTCATCTTATGTGACAATTGACTGACACCAACCAACAAAGTAAAAGCACCTTAGTTTATAATAAGGGGTGGGCAATTCTGTTTACGGTTCGATTTTTTTCGGTTTCGCTTTATTCGGGTTGGGAGAATTTGTACCAAACTAAAACCATTTGTGTTTCGGTTTGGTTTCGGTTCGGTTCGGTTTGAAGTTCGTTTGCTAATGTTTATTATTTTATTTGATCAAGTTCTATATTTTAGAATTAGAAAATGTAGTAGTTCATCTCATCTTTTTTTAATTTATTGATTATTTAAATAAACTGTAAAAGGAAATAAAAGATAGAAAAATAAATAATAAAATATTATAAATTAAAACTTCTGACATCTTTTTTATCACTACAAAAAACTCACTTCTTACAAAAAAATAAGATAGTTGATTAGCTTTTATAATATCACATAAAATATTCAAAAAAGACTAAAAGAGTCGGTGGTATAAATGTTGTAATATTCACAATTTTATTCAAATGAATCATGAAAAAATATAAATGCAATTTGCTAGTGTTATCGCCAAACATAATAAATACAAATACGTTGTATTAGCTAACTTTGTCATAATGAATGTATGAAATGTGTAAAAGTTAAAATGATACGAGTATATGCTTAAATATGTATTTTCATGTCCAAATTATTTATTTATATCTTAAAAATAAAGAGTGAAGATAAATACAAAGTGTGTGTGTGTGTGTGAGAGAGAGAGAGAGAGAGTGTGTGTGTAGCTTGGTGTTCAGTACGGTTTACGGTTTTTCCGTTTTAAACCAAATCAATCCAAAGTACCAAACTATTCGGTTTGAACAAACGTTTACCAAACGGTTTACTTAGGTAAATCCGAACCAAACCAAAGCAAATGTTTAAATCAAATTATATATACACATATATACTATATAAGTACAATTATTGATGTAAATTGCTGTAGTAGTACTTGCTTCTATAAAATGTGCAAAAGTGCTATCGACAATAATTTCACCCCTTTTTGCTACTATTACCATCCTTCCACTCCTCCTTGCCTCCTACTTTGAACTAACAAGCTTAAGCATGCACTCTACTGTGAAATTTGAGGGAATATTAAATCAAGAACATAAATTGCCTTAAATGAAAGTAAAAGTAAAATGGTATTTCAAAATGGGGAAATTGCACTAAAGCAGAGTAAACTCATCTGTCTATTTTACTTTCATGTTTTTATTCCCTAAATATAACCTAAATATAAGTAATTAATGCTTGAAATTTGAACATGAAAATATTTTCCAAATTTGGATTCAAGTGCTCCTATTTAAGGAATAAAAATACAACAGTCCTATTTTGAAATTTTGAAACATTTTTACTCCTATTTAAAAAAAACCTTCAAAATAAGATAATTGTATTTTTCTTAATAAGATTAATTACTATATATTGCTTGAAAAGTACGACGAGTTATGTTGTCATACTAATGTCCAGTAATGTCAAAATATCATGGTATAATTACACAATACGGAGTAATTGTTAAGGAAAAACATAATAGTTCGCTTTTGTAAAATTTGTATTCTTATTTCGAGAAAGATCCCAATGCAAATCAAATCAAGAATATATTCCATTGCTTAAACCAGTTTTTGATTTCGAAAAGCACAATTAGAAATAGATCAATTCACAGCATCCTTAACTAATTAAGAATAATACCACGTATAAAAAAAGAAACAAACTATACTCAAAACTCTTACGACTTTATATATTCTCTCTAGCATGGCTGGCTGATATAGTATGTGCTGGGAGAGTGGGAGTCCACTTTATGATCAATCATTTCTAGAAGAGTAAAATTTTCTCCGGAAACTCATGGCCTCTTTTACTTTAGCGGCCTCTTTCATGAGTCTCTTTTTTCGGTTTATCAGACTTATCAATCAGTTTTTTAATCAAACATGTAACTTTTGAATTCTGGCGCTGAATTGTATACTAATAATAAAAGGATATGATTGAAGTTACTTTTCTGAATGTATGAACTCAATTTACTATACATGACACTTTAGCTATTTTCATGCGGAGTATAATTTTTTCTTTATTTTAATAATAAATATTCCGTATATTTTAGTTACAAAGTATAATTTTCTCAAAAATCAGCAGAATCAGCCTATACAACAACTTTGCCCAGAACATCATAAATTTCAGCGGAATTAGTCGATTCAATCAATTATAATTTTACCAAACAGACACTAAAAGTTATTCAATTCCATTTGGAAATAAATTAAAGTCCTTTCAGCATTATAAAAGTTATTCAAACACGAATAGAAGACCCAAGCAGGCACTTGATTCGTCCGTACAGTCCAATAAGATACACTTCAACACCTCCATCATTTTTTCTACACAATGCATGCCGTGGTCGGGGAAAATAAAAACAAAAATAAAAATAAAAATGCACCACTGTATAGTAAGGAGCTTCATCGATCGTGCCTGCTTTCATGCTTAACACATAAACAGAGCTTGTAGCTAAGCTAGAGACAGGCCTAGGGGGGATTCTAATCGTAGCTTACTTTTTCAAAACTAAATTACGACCTTACTAATTAGATTTTAGTCGATTAATTCCACGAAAGTAGCAACGACAATACTCCTTCATCGGGATTAGTAATAGATTCATAGTACGCTGGAAAGGATTAGTATATTCCTTTCCAACAAAATCCAGAGAATTAAGGATTGAAGAAGATGAAAACCTGGAGTGCGAGCGGGAGAGCTTGATCGCTTGTTTGGAGCTCAGGTTACGATCCTCTTCTGTATCGCGAGTAGGACCACTGTCCTTTTTTCGTTATGGAAGCTCGGATTCAGGTTCCGGTTAGGATGTTGGAAGAGACGGTTATTTTAGGAGGGAGGGAGAGCAGAGATGTAGTGAAGGAAGAGGAGGAGGAAGGACGCTTTATATAGAGTTACTTGGACACAAATTTGCGGTCTGGACGGGTTAGGTTGATCTGGTCTGGTCTGAATGATATGGTAAATGGACAATCTCTGTGTTTCTTAGGATCTTTTTTTCTTGGACCCTTTAGTCCCAAATTAGACTCAAACAGGCCCGACCAGACTTAAACAGACCATGTCAGACCATACCAGACTTGACAGACTTAACTTGACTTCCGCAGTTATAAAATACACATACACCAGACATTTACCAGACCTACAGACCAGCAAATTACAGTTCATGTAAAAACATCCTCATAACTATTGAAGTCTAATATGGTCTGAACGGGTTTGGTGTTGTCTGATCTTGTCTGAGACTAAAAAAGTCCAACTAAAAACATCCTTAGTGAGTGGTAGGAATGAGCTTTTTAAGTTTTCACAAAGTACACAAATTTTTGGTGCCCTAAATTTGTACACAAATTTTACACTGTCTGTGTACACAGATATTTTGGCATAAAATTATATCATTTTTCAAACGATTTGCGTGTATACACAAGCAAATAAGAGTGTGTACAATTTGTGTACACATTTGGGACACACCAAGTATTTTTCTTTCATTATAAGAGATTTACCAATATGGTTTTGTTTTTCAATTCAAAAAATATACTCCCTCCGATTCGAAAAGAAGTTCCACCTTTCCTTTTCGGGCAGACTCTAAATTAAGTTCCACTTTCAAACATTTCCTTATTTGACAAATTATCTACATCAAAACAGTGTCAAACATTGCGAAACAGTGTTCAAACAGTGCTGAATAGTGTTGTTAAGCCCGTGTGTTAATATAGCACTTTGTTCATTCAAACGTTTGGGGTGTGGGACATTTAACACCTCTCCTTACAACCAGACATTTCGTCTGGATCGTGCCGTCATTCATTTTTTTCCTCGGTTCGTCATTGTCATTTTTTATAATCGTGTCGTCATTTTTCATAAGGGGGCCTACACCATGGATCGATTTGGCTCTGATACCATGTTAAGATCCGAGTTTCAATCTTAAAAGGTCAACCTGATAGGAGGAGTAGCCCGTGTGTTAATATAGCACTTTGTTCATCCAAACGTTTCCGGTGTGGGACATTTAACAAGTGTTCAAACAGTGCAAAACAGTGCACTCCACAATAAAGTCAAATTCATTTTTCTTAATATGTGTGAAGTCAAAAGTGGAACTTCTTTTAGAATTGGAGGGAGTAACTTACTAGTTTAAAATGCACAATAGGGGTGGGCAAACGGGTCTTGGAACCGCGGTCCGGTCCGGGTAATGGCGGTTCGGGTCCAAAACGGGCCGGTTCCATTTTTTTCTTCCATAAAACGGTCCGGGTAGGGTCGGGTAATTATTTTTAAGGAACCGGACCGGTTCCAAAATTAAAAAATAACGGGTACCCGGCCCGGCCCGTTATATATATTGTATATTAATTTATTAATAGTTTTTTGATAATCGGTTTTGAAATAGTTTTGTTTCCTGTGCTAGAAGTAGGATTTTAAATTGAGTTGCACTAACATCCTTTTGTTTTCAAATTATTGATTAAATGTTTCATAAATATCTTTTTACTTTTTATTGTTATTGAATTATTCCTTTCTATCGAATTTAATTATTTGTTAAAGACGATTTTGTTATATTTTTTTGTTATATTGTTATTAAAACATATAAATTGTATTTACCACCCACCATGTATGTGTCAACTTTGGCTAATACTGAAAATTTAATATAAAAAAAGCAATCACTTAAATATGTGATGTTAGGCAACATGTTTAAATACAAATGTTAGAAAATATGTATTTTGGCTATGTTGCATATTTTTGGAATTTCTTTAATTGTTTGAAACTTATATACAAGAAAATATGGAGTATTGGACTTTTCACTTGTGTTATATATGCACCACTATGTTGTTATTTTGAAACTTGCTAATGTCCTATATTATTAATTATTGATTTTTGGAACTTCGAGAGTTTTTACTAATTTCAAGACATGAGAATAGAAACCGTAAAAGTCGGACCGGACCGACCCATTTCAAACGGGCCGGGTAATTTCCGGTTCCTATTTTGAAAATTGTAATACCCGGACCGGACCGAACCGTACAATGGAACCGGCGGTTCCATTTTATTTTGTATTACCCGCCCCGACCCGGCCCGTGCCCAGCCCTAATGCACAAAGCTCACCTGGAAGGAACGAAACTACACAAGGAAAAGATCCTGGTTTCAACTCTATACAAAGACTTGGTATGGAGCAGCACTCTTTTTCCATTAGTGTGATATCAAAGCTCAATCTACATACTCTCATATAGTTATTTGGTCGGTTCAGGCGGGCTCCGGAATCGGGTGTAATCCTTTTTTACTGGTATAAAATGTTTCATATATAACTTTTATATTCTGATTGGATCAAAATATTGGTTGGAGCGTTGCGACCCAGTCACCGCTGAAGGTTGCTGTCATCCGGCCTTAGTTATGCAAGAAAATCACGGGGCAATTAATTAAATTAAATAATTAACTAAAATGGTGGTAGAAGTGGAATTATTAGTCTCATTGGTGAAATGAATTGAAAGTTCACCAATTTCAACATATTAAGTCAATTTTAATGTTATCAAACGTGTTCTAGTAACCTCACATTAAAAAGGTTTGGTGACCTTGTTTTCCAGCTATTAGACAACTTTTTCATCAAATAAACAACCTTTGATTTCACGCATTGAGTTGTATAATAATAAAAATAATTTAGTTTGGAGTTAATTTTCTGCTAGAATCATTTGAAGTTAATGTATATGATCATTTTTCTATTGAATGTGATTTTTTATTTTTTTTACTATTAAAATATATTTAAAAATACTTTTTCATATTTCAGCAAAATCTGATAATCTAGTCACTTGAGCCATAACTACATAAATTTCAGCTCAATCAGCCGATTTAGCCGATTTTAGTGTTATCAAACAAGTTTTAACGTTAACACAATTCACACTTCAGCTCTGATAGTATATTTTTATGTGTCCAAATTTTATGTTATTCAAATGAAACTTTCGCAATTTAATACTAGTATAACTTTTAAGGTAATTTCTAAATGTATATTTTTTATTTTTTATTCTACTTGCAATTTTGGAACTAAAAAAGTGGCAATTTAATTTATTGGATTGAGAGTATGTGATTATCTCTTTTTTTGTGCTTTAGGTTCAAATTAATTAATTAAGAAACTAATTATCAATATAGACGTTTGTCCCACCACAATACACATATATTGATTTAAACTAAAAATGTCATTAATACCCCCCCCCCCCCCTCCAAAAAAAATAAGATCAAGTAACATTAATTGATTTATAACATCGGAGTTATAAAATAAAGAAAATTTGGGAAGTAAAAATAAATCAATCCATCATCTTCTTTGGATCAGATACAATGATAGATTCAAATAAAAAGTATCATTGTCGCTAACAAAAATTAATTTGATGCGCTTTCTTGAATAAATTAAATTGTTCTGATTGTAAAAACTAAATAAAAGGAAATGATAAAAATTTGTTTTCAAAATGAAACAGTGCACTTTTATGAAAAATATGGAGTGAAATTCATTTCAATGAAATATTATTGCACCGCAAGTTATTAAAGGTCAAGTTGTTCACATTTTTTATATGAACGCAATTTTTATTAGAATCAGATTACGCACTGTGCACACACACATACATACACATATATGTCTATATATAATTATGTGTGTGTATATAATGTGATTAAACGTAAAAAGTGTTTGGGATGTGAAATGTGAATTTTTACATTGACTACTTATGCTACATCAGTATATGTTCTACTGCTACGCTTTGTCGTGGTTAATAATTCCCTTTTTTTTTAAATGTGTTGGAAATTATGTAGAACTAAAATGTGGTGGACAAAAAAGTGACCTTTTAACTTTGGTTACTATAATTATATTAAAAAGTTACTTGGTAGTAATTCTAAAACTTACACGTAATAATTCATAGACACATTTTTTGTTCATAATTTTTTTAGTAATTTTTAGAAAAACCCTCATCAATTGTGTTTATATGTGATATTTTAGATACAATACAATGTTGAACTCGAAAGTGCAATAGTTGAACATAAAAGTTTAGAGTAAATATCGATTTAACCTAATGTTTATCCAAACAAGAATTTCACACGTGCACCTCGATTCACTCAATTTCAATAAATCTAGATCAATTTAAACTCAACCGGTTTAATTAATCAATTGGGATTGGGCAAACGGGTAGCAGTGAACGTCTATAAGGTTGGATTACAGTTTCAAAATCTCAAATTAATTTTTAGCAGAGACGTACCGATAGCAAATTAAATTCAACTTTGGTCAATGAGTTAGATGGTAGGAATTCGTTCGTGCGTGTTTATTATTACTTCTGTCCCTAAATCAGAGTTTGACTTTCATTAACTAAACAATTCACTTCTCACTTAGAGTTTCATGTAAATTTTGATAGTATTTAAGAAATATTTGATTTTAAAAAGTAAAAATTAATTTAATAGTGTTTGTTGAACACTGTGTTTTTTTGGTAAACCGTAATCTAGCCAAAAAAATTTTGCTAAACCGTAATCTAGCCAAAATTGGAATAACCGTTGACCAGCACATAACTCGGGACGGACCAGACACGCCTCTAACCCGGAAAATGCTAAACCGGGTAACAGGTCGCCAATGGAATTTGACCTCGCGTCTTACGCCACAAATTTAAGGCAACCAAACAACATGCTACGGCAACATGTTGACTACCTTGATTGTTTAGCAACACTTATACTGTTATACATTTATAAGGCTGATTTTTTTTTTTATCATCAAAACATGCCTCTATTCATATCAAAAAATTCATCAGAATCATTACATCAAGCAAAAGGAAAATAAAACAGACACCAACTGAAACTCCAACAACTACGATTGTAACCCTATGGTGAGACTTTGAGACGGTCACCCCTGAGAGAGCAACACGAATCGCTAACCATGTAGTGGGCTTGACACAACCAAAACTATTCCCATAGATCCAACCATACCCAATGACATAAAGAGAGGCAAAAAACTCAAACAAACTGTCAAACCCAACAACAAAAATGGACGCAAGAAAACAAATAACAAACAGATAAAAACTACAAGAAAAACGTTCACGAACTCTAGTACCTCGTGCATCCCATGGTGGTGGTTCAGGAGGAGGTCGTACCACTGGTACCATGCTAATCGATCCTCCATGACCTTTGGGTGCCAAAGACCATGCATCAATCCACCGTCCCTGCTCCGTGCGACCTTTGGCTGAATATTTTTATTAGTACTGCGTATTTAATAATTAGTTTATTAACTAATAAATTTATAACAAAAATAGTAATAAATACACATCAATGATGCTATTATTATACTTCCCAGTTATGTTTATAATGTTCCAACATTTTTTAATTTTGTAATTGGTAATATGTGTATATTTAGTATCCATCTAGGTCTCAATGTATTTTAAATTTTTTAAAAATAATATACTTAAATACACTAGTCTTTTTACATTAATTGTATTGTATTATCATTATTAAATTATTATGAATGGATATAATTTTCTAATAATGAATTTTATCTTTAATATAATTAATTAGTTATATGTATTGTTGTTGACCGGGTTTATCGGCAGTTGACCGGGCTGACCCGCCGGGTCCAGGTTGACCCGTGACACGGGTCATCTGTTCGGGACGCTCTCTGGTCCGATTCTTTAAACATAGATTTTTTGTTGGATAGAAATAGTGAAAAGTAGTTTTAAGCTTTTAACTTTTTAGTGTTTGATTTAAATAAAAAGTGTCACTTGAACACACTTGTTGCATCTTTTTAAGCCAAAAGGTGGTTTTTTTTAATTGTTTGCAAATATACCTTTAGCCATGTCGATGTTGGAAATAGAAATGTTGCTAATATAGCTTCAATTGTTTTTGTAGTTTTAAGCTTTTGATTTTTAAGTGTTTGATTTAAATAAAAGTTGTCACTTTGCAAACACTTGTTGCAACTTCTTAAGCCAAAAGCTGATTTTTTTAAAATTGTTTGCAGATATACCTTAACCCATGTCGAGGTTGGAAATAGAAATGTTGCTAATTTTGATATACTACGTATATTTTGTAAAAATTGAAGTAAAACTAAAAAAGTTACATCGTATAACACTTTGAAACAAAATGTTTTTTTATACCTTGGGCCCCACGATTTGCATCTTCTTTCCTTACTTTGGTGTCTTCCTCCTAAGGATGGCAATGGGGCCGGGACCCGTGGGGAACCGCCCTGCAGGGAAAGGATGGGGCGGGGCTTGGAGCGGGGCGGGGGCGGGGATGAGTGATATCTTTTTACGCCATGAAAATATGGGGCGGGGGACGAGTATTGCTACACCCGCCCCGTTCCCGCATCGTCCCCGTTATAAATATATACTCAAACATATATATATGTATACACATATATAAATAATGTACACACATATTAAATTTAATTATATGTAGTATATTACAAACACATATACATATAGACATACATAATTGTATACAGTTTAATCATGGTTAATGAATTAATACATATTATACTAGAATAATAATAAGCTAGTAATGATTAAAAATTGTTGGGATAATGGCCTAAGTAGAAGTCTGGCCCATTTACCCCTTTTATTCGGACGTACGTCCGGACAGAACTGGGTAGGCTAAGCTGACAGGCAACTTGGAAGGGACGAACGTCGTCACCAAAGCCTGGGCTTACCAGCCATGCCGACGAACATCTACCCAGTTGACAGGAAGCAGGCCCACAGGCCACATGAATGACGACGAACGTCGTCAGAGCAAGCCCATAACCACTGGAGGCAATCCAGTCCACAAGGGCCAGGGGACGAACGGTCCAATACCCTGTACAATATCACCAGGAGCGACTCACCACCCCAGCTGGACGAAAGTCCCCACAAATAGGCGGGGAATCTAGATTCTTGCGGGAAGCACATTTAATGCTAAAGATTTGGTGGTTGGAACACCAGCCATCCACAATCCTCCACGTCAGCATAGCCAACTGCTCATTGGTAGTATAAATAGCAACATTTATTTCATTGTAAAGGGTTAACAACTTTCTATTCTTAGCACTCTAGCTTATAGCCTTCTTACCCGCAGCACTTCTACTACTTTGTAAGACGAACGGCCGACGAGCCTTTAGCGAAAAGTATTGTATTGGGGAGTTATTAACATATTAATAATACCTAATCACTTACTTGCTACTTACTGTTTCTTAATCCATCTCACTTGTTAGTTGGGCTAGTTATTCATACACACTCCACTCGAAACTCTTGGGCTTACGTGTTGGACCCGAGGGTTGAAGGAATAAACCTCAACAAAAATATTTATCATAAATGTTATATGAGTTTTAAGAGTGAGAAAGTGAGTAAATAAATACACACACATTTACGTGTAATATGTAATTAATTGTATTATAATTTTTGAGAATTTTGAAACGACGTACATGATGATAATATGTTTACTTATATTTTTACTTTAACTGTCTTCAATTCACAAAACTTATCACTGTGTGTGCGTAGATATATATAGGTTTATGATCAAACGAGAACAATGTTTAACGTGGGAACGTGCGAACTCCACGTTAGTGGTTAGACCTAGTTTTTGTAAGTCTAATACTCCGTATGAAATTTATAAATTCATTTTCTAATTCCCATTTCCCACTAGTCACTACTTGCCTAGTTGCCTTGAAAGTATTGGAATATATGATGTCAGGTTTAGTGGATTGAAAACATTTTATACAAATTGAATGTCCGAACTCTTGATGTCGACAATATAATTTTGCTTAAAGTTTTTGCTCAATATATGAGTGTTTTACTCAACATTTGCTTAATTTTTTGCTTAATTTATCTGTTGAATCCGAGTATGATTTTTGCATAAATAGTTTCTGTTGATATTAAAGATTTATTGAGAAAAATTTACTTCATTTATGTAAGTATTACTAATTAATATCAGTTCTAAAAGGAGCCAATAGCAATTCTTAATTCTAAATTTTAAAGTAACTTTGAACACCAAAATTGCAAGTGCTAGATCCGCCACTGCCCGTGGGCACCCGTGGGGGACAAGGGGGTGGGGCGGAGATGGGGCGGGTTTGGGAGTAACGAGGATGGGGCGGGGATGGGGGGAACTTTTTAGACACGGGGTGGGGGATGGGGCAGTGTACCCCCGCCCCAAACCTGCCCCATTGCCATCCCTACTTCCTCCTTTTCCTTTTCTCTGTTAGTCTCTCCTTTCCTTTTTCATTCTATCTTTCTCCTTATATCTAGAATGATATTTTGATGAAGCTATTCTTTTCTTATACAACATATATAAATAGATTTTCATTTTTACTTGTATCACTTTTAACTCACTTTTCATCAACATTTTCTCCTAAAATCTTGTGTAAGTCCAATTTGTGGAGTGTGGACCTTGTCACAAAGCTAGGTTCTATATTTATCTCTAGCTCTTTTTTTTTTATTTTTCATTTTTAGAACACTACATTCCTACAATTCACCCTTCTATGGTGTTAAACAAGTGTCCTATAGTTGTCTGAATTAACGTTATTTCTATTCATACATGACCACCACAAATGAGGAATGTGATTCTGCTGTTGCGTTCTTATTTTTACTGTTTCTTTGGAATGTTTTCGTTGCTTGCGCTTGTAATCGTCCGGGGAGTAAATGATTCCTGCTGGTGGCTTAAACTTGATTTATAGGGGGTTAAACATGATTATGAGGATTAATTAAGTTAAATATACTCTCCAATCATACGATAGTATAGAAGATAGGCCAGGTGATGCTGTGTACAACCCACTACAACCTGATAATCTGGTATAGCAGGTCAAATTTAAATGTGAACTATGATACATATGTAGAATTTTCATAATTATTTTTACATGTTTAGAAATATTTAATTTGGCAATTTATAAACATGTTTTTGTATTTTTTTAAAATTGAGAGTTGATAAATGGGATTAATAAAAGAAGATCAATAATCGTTGAGATTATTTATAACTTATGCATAGTTCGCATTTTAATTTGACCTACTATATCAATTTGTAGCAGGTTAGGGACTACTTTTGGAAAATGGACCCTACAGTTGGGCGTATTCAGGAATAATTGATAGTTGAGATTATTAATAACGTAATGATAATAGTTGGGATTATTATTTTCATTTTTTCCTTAAAATTATATTATTAATAAGAACCTATATTCATACGTAGTATAAAATAAATTTCTATAGAGCAAGACGCTACTTTTTGGCTTGGGCACGCGCTGTTAAGTGTTAAGGCTCTCCAATGGGATGATGGGAGGCCTTCGATCTATCTCTTGGTCATGTAATTTAAGGGAGTGTTTGGAACGATTCTGCTTCTATTTTTTTTTAAAGAAGCAGAATCAGAATAATTTTTCAGAAGTTGGTCCCCCAACTTCTTAAAAGGTTGATTCCAGGAGGATATTAGAACACTAGAATCACTTCTGCACTTTCACCCAAACACTCCAACTTCTACTTCTGCTCCCTGAAAGAGCAAAAACAGTTTTAAGAATCAGATCCAAACACCCCTAAGTCTTAAGATATACTACGTATGAAGAATAGGTTTGGAGGTTTCTTAATTAGTCTCGTAGAGCCTAAGGGGAGAAGCTCTGGTAGTGACCAGTGAGGTGGAAGAAGTCGATGGGTATTGATTTGTTCCTTAGAAGACTGGAGTGGGCGTTCCACGATGTTTTTTTTCTTAATCTTAAAATCTTATAATGCTCAATGAGAGTTAGGGCATTTTAGTACTGAAAATAATGTTGGTGTAATTACTTGCTTAGATTGTACATTCTGTTTTGCCCTCGATACTCAATGATTCAATTCTCCGTTTAATTTCGTTAATTGCACCCGTCTATGGCAAATAAACCAAGCAGAACCAAGTGGTACTTCAACAGGAGCATTACAGCTCCCCGTTGTTTCGAATCAGCGCCCCTAACCCAGGTTTCTCGCAAGGCAGGTCTCATCCGCGCCCTAACCACACCGGTCTACCTCCGATAGGTTCCCTCTTCAAGCGCCAACTGTTCAAGTTAGTTTCCATGCCGTTTCTCCGATTTTTGATCGGCTATGCTATCTCCTTCCTCATTAATACCCATAATATTATGTTATTGAATGCCTTATGGTTCATTACATGGATGATGTACAGGCTTAGCATGGAGAGTAATGGAAAAGGTGTATCTATTGATGGTGTACCTCTTCCATATGCATCCGGTGAAATTAATTTTGGTGAACCTGGGACAAATGGATCGACAACACGGCTTTTACCAACTAATCCACCAGGTGCTTTTTCTTTCGTTTACATGGTCTGCTGCATAGTATATTTCGTTTATCTGATTATGAAAAGTGAAATGCCAAATGAAACAATGCCAAACCTATTACGTAGTCATAATTTAAAAATATAAACTCATTTTTGCCATAAAACTTGCGCAGATTATACTATACATCCGGGTGTATGTACACCCGGTTTTTAAATGACGTGGCAGCCATTTGTCTTTTCTTTCTCTTCTTCAGCCGTTCTCTTTTCTTTCTTTTCTTCCTGTGTTCTCTTTCCTTTCTTTTCTTCCCCCATCCTCTTTCATTTCTTTTCTTCCGCCATCCTCTTTCCTTTCGTTTCTATTTTCTGCCGCCATCCATTTTGATTGTTACGTTTTAGGGTTGTTTTTTACTTTTTTGTTTCTTTTCGTTTCTTTTGTTGTTTAATTCTTCTTTTTTATACATTATACTAAGCAAATTAGAAATGAGTTTTACCTTAAACTCAAATGAGTAAAACGTCTAAAAATGAACATACATAAATGAGCTTTTGAATTTTTGAATACTCATTTTGTAAATGTTGTATACTCATTTAGTATATCTGTTGTGCTCATTTTTAAAATGTTTTAGCAATGCTCATTTCAAAAGTCTCATATTACATTATTAGATTTATATAAGAGTTGATTATAGACACGAGACCACAAATCATGATACTCAATCGCAGATTCTAATACTCAATAACGGGGGTTTGATGCTCATTGAAAATGTCTTGATGCTCAACGAATAAAACTTATATTTTCCATATCAATGCTCATCTTGTAAGTTACATATGCTCATTTGTATAGGTCTGATGCTCATTAAAAATTCATTAAATGCTCATTTAATACAAATCATTATTTTCATCTCAATATAGGAGGTTTGATGCTCAATGAAAATATAGTGATGTCCAATTAACACGATTTTTTATCAATGCGCATTGTGTAGCTACACATGTTCATTTGGTACTAATTTTATGTTCAGATGTAAAATGGCATATCAATGCGAGTGTAAAATGTTCAACAAAAAATTTACAATGTTCATATCGATGCTCATCTTGTAAGTTACGCATGCTCATTTGTATAGGTCGAATCCTCATTAAGAAGTCATTAATGCTCATTTTACAGAAATTGTGATTATCATCAATCTCAATAGATGATGTTTGATACTCAATGAAAATGTCGTGATGTTCAAATAACAATGCAGCTGACAAATTCATTAATACTCATTTTGTAAGTTACGTATGCTCATCTGGTAGAGATTTTATGCTCATTTTCTAAATGTCATATCGATGCATTTTTTAAAGTACTATTTTACATTAATTCACATATTGAAATTCACAGGAGTTGATTATAAATATAATTTAATAAAATTTTATAAAAGAAAAAATAACAAAAAGAAAGTGAATTAGAAGTTATGAAGCGGAGATCAAAATTCTCAATATTAGACTCCTAATACTCAACAGAATGGGTATGATGCTCATTAAACGTTTATTATTGCTCATTCACTAGAAACCGTGAATTTCATCTCAATAGCGGATGTTTGATGCTCAAATATTAAATGTGAATATGTAAAACGTGAAATGAGTATCAAAAAGTTCAAAATGAGCATTACGCCAATATGCATGGATATGACATTTAAGTTGTCTCGTGTAATGCTCATTTTAAAATGAGCATTACACCAATATCAAATGAGCATATCTAATTTACGAAATGAGCATAGAAAAAATTTAAAAGCTCATTTAAAATCTCGAGTATGCTTAAATATCAATTTGTATATTCAGTATGCTCAACAGAATAGGTCTGGTGCTCATTAAAAGTTCATTATTACCCAATCTCTAGAAGTCGTGATTTTCATCTCACTAACACCATATAAAAAAATTATAAACATGTTTATAAAGTAATAGTATGATTCATAGATCAAATAAATACTTCAAAAATATGAATTAGTCTTTTAATATAGTAATAATGAGCAAAAGCAAAAGAATAGTTAATATTATAATTACTATTAATAATACGCAGTATGAAACTATATAGGATAAGTAAAATAAATGAACTGATTATCTCAACAAGACAAGTCAGCGAGATGGTTGGAAGGCCGCTTATCCTACTTCATGTCACGGGATCGAATCCTGCTGGGGTTTTAATTTTTTTTAGTGAAGGAATTCAGTTCCTTGTGGCCGCGATTCGCTGGGAGCCCACCAGTCAAATTTAATAATTTGGCTGGATGTACGTACACCCGGGTGTACGATATAGGGACTCTAAAACTTGCTTCTGGCTTGGGTTTGATCATACTATTTTGAATTTTCCATTTTATTGAAAGTCGGCAAATCCTCAATGCATTGAAAAACTTCAAAATTTCAAACTTTTCAAAAATGTGTAGGGCCGTGTTGTTCCCGGCGATTTCATTGATGCTATCAAGAGTCAGTAACATGTACACTTCAAAGGTACAATTCTGATTTTAACTTTCTGCATTCCTCTTGTAAGCCTTACTATTGAGTTAGGAACCCAACAGTTAGCTGCTATTTTTGGCTGCTTTTGTTATATATCTAAAAATCACAGAACTTAAATTTTCAGACGAAGTGGTCAGTAACCATGATGAGCTCATGTTGAACTTCTTTATAGCCTGATGCCCTTGCAGGGGCGGACCCAGAAAGTTTATCTTGGGAGGACAGTAACTTAAAAAAAAAATTGGGAGGGCGAAAATTATTTTTTGGTATATATATACACTAAAAAAATTGTTGGAGGGGCGACTTCCCCCCTGGGTCTCTACTACGGTCCGCCCCTGCCCTTGCTTATGGGAAGGTACAAGACTACGAGCATATGGTGGTTCACTTGCCTAGCATTTTAGTTGCCTAGAAGTCAAGTTATACAACATTGTCGTTAAAATAAATGTCTCCATTTTGTTTGATATCACCTTGTTTCTGATTATTATATATCATCTCTCTGTTGTCTTATAAAAGGTTACTTCTTAACTAGGGAAATTTTATTAGGTAGGAACAATATGTTGTCTATTCAATAAATAGGACCACATTTTATTTATTCTTTTTATTAGGACTAAAATTTGTGAAGTAGTCATGTTGCCCCTTTAACAACCTGCATAACTTTTAAATTGCTGTAAATTACTAGAATTCAGGTGCATCAAAGGTAGAGTAATTGGATACTCATCATGTGTACTATGCGTTAATGTATTATAATTGCAAAAAAAATGTATTATAATTGTAATCGTTGTTGAGTCAGGGTAGAGTCATTACACTGATGAAATAATGGATATACTACGAAACGTTTCCCTTACTATGCCTGTGTAAGACAATAATATCTAAAAACACATTTTTTTAATACTTGCAATTAAATTGATACTACTTTACAATACATTGAAATTGGTTGGCTCTCAACAGATTCTTTCAAATTGGTATTGTTTTTAATTTATAACAAACAGTTGGTATTATTCAACTTTGAAAAAATCCTAAAGTAAGAAGTGTACGTAATGCACAAAGAAAAACTTTTTCTTTTTAGGAGTTATATTCTCCTAAAAGTAGAATAATATAAAAGTATTCCTTTATAAGGAAATTGACAAATTGTCAACTTATAGAATAATATAAAACTATTCCTTTATAATTAATGTGTGCTGCAATTTTTCAGACTCAAGAACATATGGAAAAGGAGAATGTTCTGCCTCATCTCGTGTCTCACAAGGTGATTTTACCTCAAGTATTTCACACTTTCAAGTTGAATAACCATATTAGCAAAGATGCATGAGTTTACCTTACTGTACCTTTGTTTTTTCAGACATTTTTAAGTAACAGACCTTCACTAAGCTTACTAGCTATTTCCATCACTTTCAATGTTTCTTAGTGTTTTTTGTGTTCCAATTATCATGTTTTAAAGTATTTATGGTTATTATGAAAACATTTGATAGTGTGTGTGGGCGTGTGGCTGATTTGCTGCTACCATATGTATCAGCTTCCTATGTGACTTATTAATCACACCCCGTTTACCTTTTTTGCATTCCATACAGTTGTTAGCAATCTATGAACACCGGGTTGTTGTGCAAGGCTTTGTATGGCCGCAGGGCCGGTCCTGTCGATTTTTGGGCCTATGGGCGAGATATTATTTGGGCCTATGTTCAAGACAAAAACTAATCTCTAAAAATCGATCAACGAAACAGGACCCACCAAAAGTTATTCTCTTCACTTAAATCACAATTATCTGGCTCAATTTCACTATTTGCGGCTTTTGCACCTATATCACTATTTCCAAGCATGTTATGGTTTTCACTCACAAAAGAAAATAGCGGCGATTCAACTTGAGAAGAATTTCCAAGATTCAATATCTTAATAAAAATAAAATTTTCCATTGCCCCCGTCTTACTTAAGGCTGCCTTTTCTAATCTTTGTCTCTTTTTCTCTTTTTCTTAACCAGATTCACCCATTTTATCAAACACCTTCACAATAGTAAAACGAAATAAAGGAATTCAATTCAAAATTGCACAATACCAAATAAATATGAATTTACCAAGACACCAAAAATGCATCATATAGAAATCATTAATCATAATTCATAAATCAAAAGAACATTTAGTGTATTTATTATTCACAGCTAATATAGATTGGGAATAATTTACTGGCCGTTGTCAGATTGTTTGAAGCCTTGACAGAAGAAGGTGTTCTAATCGTCGGCCGCTGTTTGGGCTCCTCACCGCTGTCCGCTTTGGCTAATTGTGATTTGCAGGCTTGCGGCGCTCTCTAATGTCTACTCTTGTGCAAGACGACCAAGACCTTATTAAACCTTAGTCCTTTAGTTCATTAGATAATTGAGTTTGATTGGAACTTGAAAGCCACCGTCCAGGAAATTAATTAGGTTAGTGGGATGGGTTGGTTTATGAATCGGGAGTTTGAGAGACACACGGGCTGTACAAAAAGTTAGAGCCAATAAATATTTTGGTAATTTTGTAATTAAAAGAATTATAAAGCTTAGAGATGTGAAGAGACTTAACTACTCAAAGAGGCATGCCACATGCCTTTTAACTTGAGCTTAAATTAAAAAAGAAGCATACTCACACTATATATAAAGACAAATTTTTGGGCCTATTTTTCCCCTCTATTTTTCCGGGCCTAGGGCGGTCGCCCCTGTTGCCCCCCCCCCCCCCCCTAGGACCGCCCTGTGTATGGGGTATCAACTGTTTTGACCTGAGTATTGGTGGTGTTAGCATATTTACATGAGTACTGAGTATTTGAGTGAAGAGACCCACACGGCCACACTAATCCCACTTATGTTTTTGCCTAACACCCTTTCAGCGTACACTACAATTACTGCCCATGGAAGCATACAACCCTTTCTTTTTAAATTTTGATTATCTGCTTTCAACTGTTTGATCTTTTACAGATATAAATCTTATGAAAAATTATGAAAAATTATCGATATGTACCTCACAAGAATATACTGTGTAGCACACAGCAAATGCTAAAATCACATACTGATAGGTAAAAATTAACACAATTTTTAAGTTGGGCATCATCTCATACGTGCATCGCGCGTACAAAAAACTAGTTTGAAAATATAACGGACGTTTTTAATTGGGGTTTGTTCATTATATTACTAATTAAAAAAATAAAAAGACTTCGACAAATATATGACTTCTTCCCTAATCTCCAAGAAAGAGACCACACGGTAATCTCATTTTAAAAAGTTGGAATTAAATACCACATATGCCCCCTGACAGTCAACTTACGTATAGATGCATTCGTAAGCCATTTCCAACGGCTGTGTTCATCATCAACCGTGCCCCGTGTTTAGGCATTGGTCGAAGATTTGTTTTCGACCAGTTACGATTTATCATTTCCCCAATTATCATTTACCGGTTACGATTTACAATTATTTGATTCGACTAGTTACAGTTACTCGCTCGATCAGTTATAGTTACTCGATTCAACCAATTATAATTATCCGATTCAATCAGTTATAATTACCCAATTTGACCAGTTACAAATTTTCAACCTGGTCAATTACGATTACACAATCCGTCCAGTTACAGTTACCTGATTGACCAGTTACAATTACTTCATTCCACCTGTTATAGTTACTCGATTAGCCCAATTACAATTACCCAATTCCACCAGTTATAGTTACTCGATTGACCAGTTACAATTACCCGATTCCACCAGTTACAGTTATAATTATCCGGTTCAATTTATTATAATTACCCAATTTGACCAATTACAATTTCTCGACCCAATCAATTACAATTACCTAATCCGACCAATTATCATTACCTGATTTGACTAGTTACAGACTTACAGTTACCCATTTGGAAGTGATAATTACTCGCCACCATCTGATCAATGATCGATGCCGCTGTGGTGGCACCCAATGACTAACATTGCCCTGACCACTGATCACCGCATTACCCAACTAATACGCCATCGACCACTTCCGCCGACCACTGCTATATACCAACCACCCGTCAAGTGACCGGTGCCACCACCCAGCTTCTTTTGGTGACCCTTGCCCTGCCCCTCCCGACAAATTTTGCCCATCAATTTCCACCGCCGCTGCAGTCCTAGAAACCGCCGCCGCAGCCCCAGCTACTACCTCCACTGCCGCTCCATTCTTGTCTCCTCCCAACCCCCTCTCCAACCCTAGCCCCCAACCTACCTTCGTCCCAATCACTGACCATCACTTGTCACCGCCCTAAGTTGCGTCTCAGTCCTCGACAACCCCAGCCCTGGCCATCGTCATTGCCCAACCTAAACACAGACCATGACACACTACTAGAAAAAGGACTTTTAGCAATGAAAAGTATGGTCGTTATAAGCTCGAAAGTTCGTCGTTAAAGCTTTTAACGACCATTTTTTTCTCGTCGTCAAGTTGTTGTTATAGCCTCCGTCGTTATTAGTTTTAACGACAAAGTTCGTGATTAATAATTAACGACGACACAATACTCGTCGTTACTTATTAACAATAAAAAAACTCACTCGTCGTTACTTATTAACAACAAAAAATTCAGACGTCGTTATAAACATAGTTTTTCATTGATAGCCAAAAATAAAATATTTTACCGTCATTGATTTTATAGTTTATACGACATTGTCATTTAGATTTAAAAAATGACTAAACACAATAAAGAAACAATCTTTCGGAGACCCATAATTTATTTGTTCAACAAACTGGAAAAAGAATAAACACTGATATAAGCATAAAATTTATGTATAACGATAATTGCGACTTGAAACATCAATCATCCATTAATACAAAATGTAATCTCAAACACTATTCTAAAACATTCTTCTTTGAACAAATGGAAAGAAACTAATTCAATACTCCGTATTTTACAAAAAATAAAGCTTGTGGATTGATGAGGCAGCTTCTCGTCTTCAAATACCTAACATAAAACAAGAAGATAATATAGAACTCGTTAGAGAATACTCGTATAGTCGTATATGTTTATAAATGGGTCCTAGGTTAGCAATAGGAAAAATAAAAGTAAAGATAAAATTAGCAAATTACAATCCAAATAAAAACATCCTCAAAGCCAAAATTCAAATACAACTCACCTGGTCTAAAGCTCTGTTTCCAATCACTTAAAATAAGTGATTTGGCTTTTTTAAAGAAAAAAGTAAGCACCGATTTTCCCAAACATTACCAACTTTTACTTTCTTGGTTTTCGTGTAGAATCTACTTTTTACTTTTTCTATTACTCAAAAAGCACTTATTTTACCAAACACTACCAATTTTGACTATTAATCACTTTTTTTCCAAAAAGTACTTTTATTTAGGTACAACGCTACTAGAAATAGCATTCTTTCTAGTAGTGATCTACTCAGAAGTACTTGAAAGCTCCCTCATATTAGTGAACTGTACACATCATTCTTTGAATTGACGTAATAAAAAAATGACGGTATTCTAGTTTAGTGCCTAGACTTTAGGCTAGCTACTGCCTATTGTGGAGAATTGATCCTATTGATTAAAATTCAGTTTCAATTTTATTTGAAGCAAACTAATCAGTAATTCTCGATATATCATCCCACATAAAATTCAGAACAAAGAAGTGTTATAAATGATGCAAATTATTTCTTATAGTTAGTTAAGAAATGAAAAAGTTGGCAGCTTAAGGGCATACCAATAAGCACTCTGCAGCTTGCTCAACAACTAATTATCTAGTAGAAAGCAGCACAATAGCCAACCGCTCCGGTGTTAATGGACTCCCTGACCAGTTGGATATGAGGAAACGATGGACTCTCGTCTGTTGCTTCCGTTGGTGCCAGAGTCCAGTGATATTCCACTCAGTCCTCCAACTGCAAATCACACAGTTAAACACATTAGTGTACTAAGGGTATCTAGCCCCAATCCCTCGTGCAATTGTTTCACTCTGGCTTGATAAACAGAATCTGCACATTACCACTTGCATCAGATTCTTCTCTCAGATGAGTCAAGTACTGGGACAAAGTTGTCAAAGAGTCCACAGCAACCTGCAGGGAGGTCACTTTAGATTGGTTTAACAATACATTGATAAGGACACACGTAAAGAGAAATTCCAAGTGACATCCAGCATCACAGGATGAAGAGTGACTATGATAAAATGGAAGACACGCCATTGCACAGTATCTGCTACCTGTACCACACCCCTGCACACCATGCACACAATTCGATTTATTAAAAATCTTTACATGATTCTATACTACTTATAATATGTTAGTGTTTGAGCAATTATCACATGATCATCATCCATATTTTTTTGACTTAACTCACTCAAAATTAGTGCTTGCAATGTTTTATGGAAACTACAGGGCAGAAGAAGCGTAGTGAGAAAAGTTACCTCAATATTAAAAATGATAGATAATTTTCTACTATCTGACGACTTTATCCTACATAATCAAAACCACAAGTAAATAACAAAAAGTATAAACAAACAAACAACAACATCCTATCCTTAATCGCACAAGATTTTGGGGTCGGCTAGCATGTATAAAAAGTATCAAAAATCATGTTAAAGGCAAGGTAGTCAAAGTCGTGAGGCGCACGTGAAGCGCTAGGGGCCTTCTAGCGCCTGAGGCGCAAGGCACAAAACAGCGCACGCCTCACTCGGGTGAAGCGCATTACCCATATAAAATTACATATAATATTCTGTAATTACCAAATATGATGTATGTAACATCATATTGAACCAAATGCATAAAAAAGCTAGGATTCAGCAAAATAAAGTCATGATTCACAAAAATAAAAGTCCAAATTCAGAATTCATGGCTTAAAACTTAAACTAAAACTAACAGACACTTGTGAAGGACTAATCGTCATTAAAAGAGGAGTCGGTTTGTTCGCCATTATCTGATTTATACTCCCCACCGTCTTCTTCAATTTCTCCCTCACTTTCCTCATCCACAAGCCTACGAGTAGTACTTGAACTCGCATTTGTGGAGTGCTTTCTAGTATATCTTGTTGGTTCTTCTGCTCCCGTTGCTCTACTCACAGCACCCCACGTCAAGCCACCACCTTCTTCATCACTGAAAACCAAGTCAATAGAGTGAAGAGCGAGGATGGCGGGCGATGATAGCTGAAGTGTCTTGCGCCAGTTTTACCTTTTTACTCTTAGGTTCACGTAGTTTTAAGTAGTTTTAAGTGGGTTTACCCTATTTTTTCATGGGCTGAGTGCTATTAAACATATGGGCTAATTGCTTTTCAAAGTTCTAAACATAAAAAAGGCTGTAAGCCTTTTCCGTCTCAGGCGACTAAAGCGTGCGCCTTATAGCGCTTCAACGCTTCCTGCGCTTATGCGCTTTTACTGCGCTTGAGGCAGGAAGCTGCGCTTCTACGATTCTAAGGCGCTGGGGGTGATTCTCGCTGCGCCTTGTGCGCCTAGGCGCTGAAGCGTGCGCTTTTGACTACCTTGGTTAAAGGCGATGTTTGAAAAATGGCGATCTCCAAGGACTCAAACATATGCAAAGCTTCTGCCTAGTTCATATCATATAACAGAAAACATACCTGCTATAACATCAACAGATACCTCTGGCACATTGCGACCATATCATATGCACATCTTCCCCCGGGTGATACATCTTCTGGTGCATCAGTGGAAATTGCTATTGAGCTTGTTGGCCATGTCCTCGCTCAACGCTTGTTACCTTAAATCCTTAATGTTGCCCCTGTAACTCTGCTCTTAGACCATAGGAAAAACATATTTGGCATAGGACCAACTCTAGGCTACATTTTACAAAAGTAATTGTTCAATTCTTACTTGTATCAGTTTTATGTACCATGGATTATTTTACTTTTAGGTGTTAGAGCATTAAATTTCTGTTTAGAGTCTATATTACAAATTTTAGTTATTTTGTGGCAAAGTATCTTACAAGACTATACAGCCTATACTATTCAATCATAGACTAAAAAGACTATGAAACATATTGTCATATACCACAATAGTTTGCTAATCAAAACCAATCAAGTATGCAACCTCACCTAATTAGGGGTGTTTTTTAAACTAAAGATCAAATTTTTTTTTATCAAACCTGCATCCCAACGTGAAGGAACAAAAATAAAAGGAACAAATTGTACTGTACCAGCCGTCTCTGCACTATAAAAGCAAAATAAACATAAAAAGGATAAGGAAAACTTTCCAGCCTAATAAAGTTGGTTCAAATGGCGGATAGCTACTATACGAGATAAAAGAGACCGATAAAGCTTACGGAGCGCTGGCGGCACTTGACGAAGATCCAAGACTCCAAGGTATCAGGCAATGGTTGGTAAACTCGTTTGATTGGCGTCGCCGTTCCAGTTTGCACTTCAATGGGATTTCAACTTAGGAGTTTCAGCGTAGGCCGGGTTTCGTCCAGTTCTAAATTTTCCGATAAATCGGAATTAATCGGTCGCCCTTCAAGTTTTCTCTTCGATTTCGATTCCCTTCAGTTTAGGGTTACACCGAGACTCATATTTTCCTCTTCCGTATAGGGTTCCAAAAGTGCGGCTCTAAATTTAAAAAGGACCTTCCAATTAAAAATTCCCGGCGCTACTATGAAATTTTTAAAATTTAGGAACTTTTGAAATTTTAATTTTCCTTCTAATATTTAATTTTAAAAAATACGGAATACGGAGTATATCAATAAAACAAAATTTTAAAAACGACAAGAATTTGATAACTAATACCGACCACTTTTTATATGTGGTCGTTAAAGATAAACCATATAACGACGAACTTATTTTTAGTCGTTAAAACATATTTTTAACGACGGTTTGTGAGAATTGTCATTATAACGTGGTCGTTAAAAGTCCCTTTTCTAGTAGTGACAATCGCCAAATCACTGAACCGAACCTGCGCACCCTACGAGGCACTCGAGTCATAGATATACCTAACCAGCCTAGCCTTAGCCGCCACATATCTTAAACCTAACGAATTCCATCGCTGGCGATATGAAATTCTAGCGATGTTCCACTCTTAAGGTTCATCGTTGTCGTCGCCTTCACATTTAATCGAACAAAAATTAAAGATGAAGAGCAGTGAGCGACGACCTAGAGGCGGAGGCGACAGTTTGGAGGCGGAGGCAGTGACCAGGAAACGGAGGCAGAGATCGGACGATGGAAGTGGAGATCAGATGACAGAATCCACACAGAGTAAGTTACCTTAGAGAGGAGGCAAAAGCTTTGTGCGCTGTGATTTTTTTCTGCAAACGGCGAGGGTGGATTGGGTGTGGGGAAGGGTGTGTGCAGATGGGAAAAGATTCGAGGGTACATCAGTCCATTCAAGTTTACTTAATCGCTTTTTCTCACATGGCAAGGCCCCATTGCCATGTGAGGCCCAAGGAAATTGCCTAGGCCAACTGGCCTCAAAAGCGTGGAGAAGGGTTCAGTATTATTGTACTAATCCCGTATGACTTGCAAGAAGAGAATATGTAAATAACCTCATATCGAGTTATCAAACTCTTCCAAACATTTTGGGGAAATTCGACTTAATCACAAAAATGGGATGTTAGTCTATGCTTTCTGTCATGCTGGCAAAAGCATTATAACTCACTGATCAATTGGAAAAATGGGATGTTAGTTTGTGCTTTCTGTCATGCTCGTCATCAAATCAAAGCACCCCAAACCTTTTATTAATCTGCTAAATTTACTAAGTTATCCATTGGAAAAATGAAACAAGTAATCCATCAAAATTCATCTTAACATGATAGTTTTATGTAGTTGGTTGTTTTTTGGATGTTCTGTTTCAGGTTGGTTAACTTATTGATAGGTTTGAGAACCCCATATAATCATCTTTGATGCCTAAGAGCATCTTTAATGGGGATGTGAATTGTACTCCATAATTAATGGACACATCACTAATGTGTGATGTGTCTATTTAAAAAAAAGATGATTTTTATATATTTCTCATTGTTATATTTTTTGTTTTGTTTATGCATAAAATGGTTCAGAAATACTAGAGTTGGAATGTGGGGGCGATTTGGAATGATGATATATATGATTGTAGATACTTTGATGCAATTTACTTAGTTTTGGAATGATACATTAATGTGACCAAAGGGTCAATAGACTCTAGCGTCTGCTCTTGTCTACAATTTAACTATGTGCTCTCATCTATGTGACTATGTGGTCTCCATTTCTATTCAGAAATTCATAACTTGAGCTGTCAACACCTATTCGCCAGAGGTGTTAGATTATTGGACTTATACTACATATATTATTCACAATATATTATTTATTGGGTTAATTGTATGTTATATGCTATCTTATATTTAGCCCAAAAATTAGTGGTCCTATGGATATTAATTTAAGTGGGCTAATAAGTTATCTAATAAGGTATAGGGCCCAAATGTGTAGAGACCCATGGGCTTAACCTAATTAATGATGGGCTGATTAGGGTTAAGCATTCTCTATAAATAGAGGGGTTATGGTCCCTAGTTGAACACGCCATTCCGTCTTTCTGCATCCCATCGCTAGAGAGATAATTCCCGAGGGTGTGTATCAACTAGAAGACGCAAACCCTAGCATCCATCTCCCGGATCTCTAAAGATCATCTCCAATGGAGTCAGGTACGCTTCCGCTCAGTTAATTCTCTAGATAATTCCAATATGAAGATTAAAGTATTATCGGATTTATTCCAACAAGAGGATACTTCTGAGTGGAAAATGCTATTGAATCATCAAGGTAATTGCCCCATTACTTTGTTTATTCTTCTACTATTAAATCTCATATGCTATCTCGACAATACTTGATTCATTCATTTTTGTGCCTGAAACTTATCCCAACGATTAATGTCAACTTTGACACTTTTTTGTCGAACTAATATCTCATTGAAGTTCTTACATGACTATTCATTATTCCCTAATTTTTCTTGGGTATTCTGACATCAATATTCATGTGTTTGATTTTTTAGAATGGTTCTTATTTTTATAGGACATGTGGACTACTGTAACATGCATGCCTCTAGCATACAAGGTACCTGACTAAACCGAAGTTACTCTATAAAAAAAAGCTTACTTAAGAGCTAAATAGCTAAATGAATTAACATGTTCATAGTAAGTGAATATGCATCTCTTCTTATAGAAATAAATGATGTACGGATTTTTTTACTATTTATTTTCCCATCCTATTTATATCATGTTAATTAAGTGATGTTTTCCCATTGCTTTCACTTTGTGATATTTTCTACCGTTGTTCTCTGAAGTCAGGGACGGATCCAGGAATGAAGAGTGGGGAGGGCTAAGCAAAAAAAGTTGTTACTGCAAACAAAAAGTTTGGTTTAGGGTCGTTATCGAACCGAGCTTTTTTCGAACTACTCGAGTTCGGGCGCGATTTCGGATTTAATTTAACGACTCGAACTTAATGCATCTTTTTCATCTCGAATACTTATTCAAGCCGAGTTCGAGCATGGTGATATTTGGTTCGATCCGGAGTCGAGCCTGTCGACAACTCATAAATTATAGGAATGAATTTTATTTATCTTAAAATGTAAATATTTTTAGTGCAATTTTATAAATCATTTAAACACTATAAAAGAGAATTAATACATCTATTTTATTCGAGCCCAGTTCGAGCATAAATGAATAAACACTATTTTATTATATATTCAAAAATTCAATTAATAATCAATAGAATTACAAACTAAAAAGAACCAATGCATACGTAGTAGATTAAATGAGTATTAGAGCATACGTGGATGGCTCGACAACTAGACTCAGCTAGAGGCAGTTGATTGGACTCGAATAGACTAGAGAGGCAGAGCCACAACGAGCTAGGCTAGAGAGTCGGACTCCGGAGAGACACCGGCGGTCGACGGCCGAGGTGGGGGACATGACAGTAGGTGGTGGCGCGGCTAGGCGCCCGTGTTAGTGACTTCGTGTCTTCTCGCTTTACTGAGTTGACTCCTTTCGACTTCTGCTTCGTGATTCTGAGTCGCTTTATAACAAAAGTATATTTCTAGAGCTCTAAAAATCACATAGAGTAGTTCTAACTACGCTTGTTGCAAAATTGGAGATAGATAATGAACTGGACGATGAAAAAAGCATAATAATAACAATAGTAGAAATAGTATATGACCAAATAATTAGGATAGTGGATAAAAAGCGACTTACTTATTTTAATGATTATAATTATGTTCAAATTTCACAATTAGAATGCTTATAAAACTTACTCATAATGAGTTTGGTACAAAAAGTATCCTTATTTAATGTTAGTAATGTTTTAGGAAAAAAGTCATAATAATAATAGAAGTAATAATACTAGTAGTAGTATCAATATATAATAAGAGTGATATAATAATATAATGTTAATCATAAAATTAGTGTTTAGCATAATAATTTTAGTATATTAAAGTTGTAAACTTGTAATATTAAGTGCTATAGATTTCAAAAGATTATATCATTAATGGTGTGGGTGACTAGGTGAGATGAGATTGCATAATTTTTAGAGCTATATACGATATTCTTCCGTATGTGAAGTTTTGAACTTCTAAGTTTTTCCCACACCCAGTGGCGGACCCAGAGATTTGTGAAAGCTGGGGCACACTAGACACAAAAATTAGTCTATAATAAAAACTCTAAATATAATAAAAATGGTAAAAAAAAATGTATTAAATTATACAGAATAGTTAATTACATACTCCCTCCGTTCTTTTTTATTAGTCCCCTTAGGGTTTGGCACGGGATTTAATAATAAAGTAGTAGGGTGAGTATAGAGTGTGTAGGGTAAATGATAAAGTAGGAAAGATGGTATATTAAAAAGAGTAAAGTGATGATAAAGTAGGAAAGAGAGTGTATTAAGAAGAGTAAAGTGATGGTAAAGTAGGAAAGAGAAAGTAGTTTGTAAAAAGTAGGTGTGATAAAAGTAATAAAAGTGAGGGTATTTTCTCAAAAACTTTCCTTAAAGGGAAAGGAGACAAATAAAAAAAACGTCTAAAAAAGGAAAGGACTAATAAAAAAGAACAGAGGGAGTATTAAATAGCCTACGAGTTTTCATATTCTGAAAATGTTGCATAACAGTTTCATTATTGATGCTTCTAAAAACATCTCTCTCGATGTTGTCCAACCAATCCGTAAGATAGTCACCTCTCATCTTATTGCGAAGATCTGTCTTGATAATATTTATCGCAGAGAAGGCTCTTTCAACGGTGGCCGTTGCAACTGGTAACATTAAAGCCAACTCAATCAGACAATATACCAAGTGAAAAGAGTTGTGAACTTTAAGCTCAACCATCTTCTTACAAACTTCACCAATAGTTTTTGTACGGCATAAAATAACTCATTTGTTCTCATTTCATATATCCACACCTGGAGTTGCTCTTTCAGGTCCATTCGATCAACAAATGAAAAATCGCATGAATATAACTCCGCAAGGTTGAGTAGCTTTGACTCACAGAAATGGGAGAACTTCGGCTTTTATCATTCTAGTCTTCCAAATGTTAGTGGGTTTTTAGACTTTTAATACTCCAGTACTTTTAGTTGCCTGCACATTGGCTACTTTTTTGCATTTTAACTTTTTTTGTTACTTTTTGTTTTCAATTATTAATTATTTTTTGTTTTTTTGATAATTCTATATCTTTTATTTTAATTCAACTAAAATTTAAATATTTTGTATTAATTTTTTATTTATATAACCGTAACATTTTAGTATCTTAATTATCAAATGCTGGTATGAAGCCGGGGCACTCGTTTTTATCCTAAGTACTACTAGTGAAATTCCGGGTTCGAAGCGGGGGCACGTGCCCCACCTAGCCCCCCTTAGGTCCTCCACTGCCCACACCGGCTGAAGAGGGTTGTTCAGCCTCTTGAGTGACTTATAAATAATTTACTCCTTTCTACACATTTTCTAGGCAACGACTAGTTCAGTTGCCATAAGCACCGAGACCTTTGAGCTGCCTTTTATCAATGAGACTTTGCTGTCAAGGCTAAGTTTTTTAAAATTTTGGGCTGCCTTTTATCAATGAGGTTATAGCTGACGCTTTGAGCCTAGGCAGTCCTTTTAAGTTTGGGCTGGGGTGAACATTAATTTTGGGCTGAGCTGGAAATTAAATCTCTTCCTATGCTACTAAAAAAAATTGGTTGGGTTGGAGTCTACCCCTGCCCCCATATAGATCCGCCCCTGTCTGAAGTCACATTTGAAGTTAAACTGGGGTTTTCTCATCTTAAATACGTAGTATGAAGTATTAATTAGAAGAGCTGTGAATGTTAATTATAGGTTTTGTCGATGTTTAGATTGCTCATTATTATGTTTGGTTTTGCGTATTCTACCGTGCGTTGCACGGGACGTAATATGCGTACATATACTATCAAGTATCAAGTCGATCGGTCGTATACACAAGTATTATTTTTTATCACAGTTTTAGTGGTTTAATAAAAAAAACACATACTACATTGTTCATTTTGTTTGGGTTTTCATCATGTTGCATATCACATCCTCGTGATCTAGTACGGAGTATGTTTTAAAACACATCTTTTATCACGACTTTGACCTTGAGTGTAAATTTTTGGAATTGGGATTTGGAATAAACAATATCAATCATAAAACATTTATTACTCCCTTCGTCCCTAATTTACCTCCTGTTTTGACCCGGCACGGGGATTAAGATAGTGCATTTTGTGTGGTGGAGAGTTGTGCAGAGGAGAGATAAATGCGTAAGAATTATTGTGAACCACAAATCCTTTGTCAAAAAAGGAAAAATGAGATAATTTAGGGACAGACGAAAAAAGAAAGTTTGAAGATAATTCAGGGGCGGAGGGAGTATTATAATAGAATGAAAAAGGAAAATAAGAGATTATTGGAAAAGAAGAAGTTTGATAGTAGAGATTTACCGGGTCTGGGCTGCCCGACTCGAGACCCGAACCGACCCGCTATTGTTTAGTCCCGACCCAGTTTTTCGGGACCAGTACTACATTCTGTACCCAGCCCGGTGGGAAAGGGAGACGGGCTCGGGCTCCTATTTTGGTGGACTAGCCCGGCCAATCAAGGCCAAGTCCAAGCGTGACGGTCAACAAATAATTTTTTCCCCATTGGGCTGGCTGCTAGGAGGGTGGGGCTGAGCGGTTTGGGGGGATTGGGGGGGGGTGTTGGAATTAGTTCAAAAAAACAAAATAAAAAAACAATAAAGCCCGACCCGGCCCGTTTTGGAACCGGTACAAACCAGACCGCTACCAGACATAATTTCCTTAGTGCCTATCCCAGTCCACCCCTATTTGATAGTATATTAGTGTCAAGATAAAAAGGAATAAAAGGAAACTTTGATTCAATTGCATCGTGATTAATATCCTACTTAACATCTAATTTTAGTATATTGTGTATGTTTCTAAGACGTACCGCTCTTAGGTTTAAGGAGAGACGCTTCATAACTATCACTCTAGAGTCCTAAATCATCTTCATCTATCCATGCCCTCCGATCTGTTTTGCGAGCAATTGTTTTTGCAAGACCAAACAAAATTTAAATCCACTAAAAAAAATACATTAATATTTCTAGCAAATTTCATACACTTACAGAGCTTGTATAATAGAGTAATGTCCCAGATTGAATTGTAGTAAGAATGAAACTCCATCACCTTCGGTCAGGGGCGGAGCCAAAGGGAGGGTCGGGGTGGTCAGCCAACCCCGCTGAAAGTTTGAGTGTATAGAGCTCTGAAATATCTTCAATTTGATATATTATGGGCCCCGTAACTCATTACAGGTAAAAAGTTATGACTTCTAGAAAATCAGCACTATCTAAATGTAAAATCAACAAATTTTGATGCATAATATTGATTATTTTCCCAAAATTTAAAAATAAAGTATAATTTACTCATTACTTTTTTTTGAAAACATAATTAACTCATTACTTACGTGACATGATTCATAAACAGAGCAAAGACAATATATCTTATTGCTTACGAATGCTATTTATCTAAACTACAAAGGAAACATTCAACTCGAACATTCTCTAAAACCGATCTATAATTTTCATTTTGTATATTGTTGATTTCCGACCCCTGACCCGTTTTTCTGGCTCCGCCAATGTCTTCCGTGTTTATTTACATAATTACATTTCTTTCACAACAATCATATCTTGGCGGACCAGCGCTCATGTCTTCCGTGTAAAAGGTTTCTCTCTTGTACCCTTATTGGCAGGTTCCAGATCAACATTCAACACCATCACATATGAAAACAATGCCGTTTAGTTAAGCTCTCTCCACCGCAGCTGAAGATCTCTTTCTACCCCTAAATAGAACAAATTTGTCCTAGAATTAAACATACCCGGCTAAAGGGTTAAATAGGTACACGAACTAACTTAAAGTGTTCAATTAGCCCCTTATACAGGAGGTTCTTCCCGGCCGTCGCCAATTGTGGCGGTTCCCGGTTGGATTTTTTGATGAAAATTTTTGAGCATCTTCTTCATTAAGCCTAGTTTACCCATATCAAATTTCAGCCAAAAATAAAATCGGGAAGGCAGTCAAATGATTTTCTGAAATGTATTGCGCTGTTTAACTACGCAGTTATCTTCAAAAACTCATTTGACTGCCTTCCTGGTTGAATTTTTAGCTGAAATTTGGTATGGGTAAACTAGACTTAATGAAGAAGATGCTCAAAAAATTTTATCAAAAAATTCCACCAGGAACCGCCCCAATTGGCGACAGTCGTGTAGAACCTCCTATATAATGGGCTAATTGAACAATTTAGTTCATGTACCTATTTGACCCTTTACCCAAACATACCCTAACAATGAATTCAGTAAAATACTACTCCCTCCGTCCCCTTTTAAATGTCCCGTTTTACCATATTGGGATGTCCCTATTTAATTGTCTCATACCTTATTTGGTAAACTTTGTGTGGCTCAAAATCATTCTTACTTTATTCTTACTTTATCAATTAATATCAACCACACAAACTCACTTTTCTTAAAACTCGTGCCACCATCTCCCGTCTCATTTAAAAGGGGACGGAGGGAGTACTCCGTATAAAAAAATCTGACAAAAACTGAACATTCAAAATCTGACATAGAGAGTTCAAATTAGCATGAAGATCCAAAAAAGCAAACTGACCAGTTTTTGAATTTTTTTGAAAGCACACGCAAAGTATTGGTCTTACGGAACCGGATTCCATATTCAGGAACTCATATCCATTACTTATATTTCAATGGAACCACACAATTTAGTAATACGATTTTCAACAAAAATGTAAATTTTCATTGCAAAATATAATGGAAGCTACCAAGGTTTTAAATAGCCATAGCAGCAGCGGTAGCGGTCATCGCGGTAACGACCTGTAGCGGCCTGTAGCCGACTGTACCGATTGCAGCAGCATGAAATATTTTCAATTGCGCAAAACATAAATGTATTTTTTCACATCATTCACACAACATTTAATTTTGAGTTTCACTCTATGCATCACTATTAATGTATTTTTTTCACATCATTCACACAACATTTACACATCAAAAAGTTCGTGATGTACTGCCGGAAATGTCAATAGCGGGTTGTAGCGAGCTATAGCGGGCGGCGTAGCGGATTTTTTCCGTGATTTGTAAATCACACACGAATAGCAGACCACTATATAGCGGCTCCTACCGCGACCGCTATATAGCGGTCCCTACCGCGACCGCTATATAGCGGCCGCTATAGCGGTAGCGGGCCGCTATTTTAAACCATGGAAGCTAATTACAGAAGGGATGTTAGAACTTGAGGATTAAAATATACTACGTATAAGGCTGTAAAATATGGTTGAACCGGCTATCACTTCTAGTCACGTATTAAATACACTTTCATAAAAGTTTACTATCTACCCTTATCACAGTAATCGGGTTACAAGATAGAACTTTTGGGATAAAAAGAAGATGTATGATGTATTTTAGTTACTGATAAAATAATACCGAACAAGTGATTTGTATATAAAATGGTCTAAACACTTTATTACTAAGAGCATCTCTAATGGTAAAATGTGAACGGTGCACACGTGACATGAGAAATGACCACATAAGTATTAGTAAATTAATTCTTTCTCTCCTTATTTGAATGATTTTATACAATTTTGGTAAGTTTTTCTCCACAATGTCAAGGAGACCGTCTAGATGTTGACATTGTTGTTGACATTGCAGGGAAAAACTTACCAAAATTGTATAAAATCATTCAAAAAAGAAGAAAAATAATTTATATGCTAATATTTATGTGGCTGTCACTCATGTCACATATGCGCCGTGCACATTATAGCATTGAAGATGCTCTAATACTGCAGCTACAAGTAACCTCTCAATTCAACATGGTCCACATTTTTATCCGAAAACGGTGTCTCTTAGAAAAGGAGTACAGAGTATTAACCTTCCGCCATTAATGGTCCCTATGAATAAATTCTTGTAGTTTCTAAAGTGAATGAGATGAGACATAACAAGTAATCCCTATAAATAATCTCAACTTTTAATTTTTACACTTAATTTCTATTTAAAATTCACTTTTTATAGAGGTAATATCTGGTTATGGACCATTATTGGCGGATAATCTATATACTTGGGATTATACAAAAATAATCAATAGTTGGAATTATTTTCAGTCGGACCGGCAATAGTTGGGATTATTATTTTCAATTTTTCCTTATTATTATTCTTAGCATGAGAGATCAGAGATCACAACTAACGTGCACAATTGTAGTTCTCATCATGGATAATAATAATAATAATAATAATAATAATAATAATAATAATAATAATAATAATAATAATAATAATAATAATAATAATAATAATAATAATAATAATAATAATAATAATAATAATAATAATAATAATAATAATAATAATAATTACATGTGATTATCAATTCAATAGATCACAACACTTAGTTATAAAATGTTTCAGGACCATGTAAAAATAATATTCGAACTTTATTTTTCAATTAATTTCCAACAAGGGATTCAGCAAGGCATTTCGGCATGTATGCATGCTAAAAAGTAAACTTCTTTAGTATAACTTTCTACATTTAAATATGATTATCAACGAATCAATGACTTGTTGAATAATCAGACTATCTGAGCTAGTGCTATTTAAAAAATAAGCTTATTGAGCGTTCAAATCAAACATTGAATATCTATCTAGATTAAAAAAATACCGAAACTCTTATCAAAGGGATGTCATTTGATACAGTCGCTACTTGCTATACATTCTGAGATATTAGTGTCCAACCTCAAATAGACATCTTCTTTTAGCAGCCAAATGGATGATTTCTTCATGGTTGATGATTCTGTATTGCTATGAATCTGAATTGCGCTAATGCTTATGATTAACATCCAGCAGATTCTGCTATAGAGGATAAAAAAATAATCAGCAAAGAAGCATTAAAGGATAAACAAACCTAAATTAGGAAGTCGTGCCACGCTCCAACAATGTTTGTGCTGATGTTGATACACACTGGCCATAGAGAATAGTAATTACCTAAGGTTGTTATGAATGCAAAAAAAAAACAATTGAATGTTTTATTTCTTTTAATCAGATGCAACTTCCTATAAATTTGTTTTTGAAACAGAGACAAAATATATACCAAATAGTGATGAAATTACCCTTTTACCTGCGAAAATCAAAATAGTGATTATGTTACGGGTTTACCAAATCGTTTGACGTTATGAACATTGATTAATTTACTTTGTGTACATAAACGAAATACAATAAAACCCATCTGAAAGTTTTACCTCCTATCTCCTATGGAAAATGGAATTTCTTTATAATGAGTACTTGAATGTATATATTGTCCTGTTCTATAAAGAGCATGAACAAAGAGTTGAGCCCACATAAAGGAAAAAGTCTGGTTTAGGGACTCAGGGTAATGTTTTCTGTCACGTATAAGAGAAAAAGAGTAGGGACCATATTTTATATCAATCAAATGGAGATCAAGTTGTAGAATTTACCCAACCTTCTTTTCCAAATGATCAGCTACGGTCCATAATTAGAACCTTTGATATGAACTACCCATCTTCCAAGTGAAGAACTGGGAATGCAAAGGATTCAAATCAGCTTTGAAGAATCAACTTATATACTCCGTATGTAATTTTAGAAGATAGAGTGATTTCGGTACAATGAAATGAAATTAAAGGCTGGAAAAAAAAAACTAAAGCACTAAATTTCATATAGTCCATTTTTTTATTTATCATAATTTCATATAGTCCATTAGTAAGTGCTAAAGCTGAAAAACATAACAGATTTTTCTGTTCAATTCATACTTAGATGTAGAGCAGGGTATCAATGTAGAACATGGTTCGGATGAATCCAATGTAGAACAACACATGTGGGCAGGTCGTTTCGAGAGAATAAGAGCAAATGAATCGTTGATTACCTTCGGAAGATCGGATTTGCAGGAGCAAGTTAATTCTCCAACGACAATTGTGAAGATTTCATGTTGATTCGCTAATTGTATAGGGAAATATTTGATGCTTGGTGGGTTAACTGGGCTCAGTTTTTCCTGGGCTGAAATGTGAAAGAAATGGAAGGAGTGAGTGATTTCATTGCAGGGCGAGATTTCCGGCACTGAATGGGTTCATTGCAGGGCGAGGTTTAGGCTGAAATGTGCGAAACGAAGTAAATGGTTAGGTGAGAGAAACTGGGATTTTTTGGGAGAAGGATTCTTCCTTTAGATATACTAGTATCATACCCGTGCGATGCCCCGGACGGGACATTTTTTATTTTTGCATTTGCAGCATCTTTTAAAATTAAAATGTTAACGTAAAATATATTTACTTTTAAGGGAAATTGAAACTTATACATGTTACAACAACATTTATCATAGACTATGAAATTTGATTATATATATTAGTTTTGTTTAGCTTATTAGTATTTCTTATTGTTGACGTTTAGTAATTCGTGACACCAGGGGCGGATCTACCTTTTTGTGAGTGAATGCCCCCAATAAGTTTTTGATAATAACAACTGAATAATACAGAATTTTTTGCAATTTTATTTTTAAAAGAAAGAGTTTGTCTTTAATAATTTCTTCTCATTCCCCTAATAAATATATGTGAGATGTTATATCATTTGCATGACTAAAAATGTATTTATTTATCTAAAATAGATCTAATTGTACAAAGTTAAAATAATCTAGACTTTTAATTAAAGCATTTCTAAACTAACCTCACATACTATTTAAATTAAGTAAATACTACGTATACAATACAAACATATACTTACACACACAAACATATACTCCGTAGTTTTATAGAAATATCATGCCAACAACCAAAAAATAAGTATTAGAAGTAAGGATGTTTTCTTTTGGACTGTTTTCAGTCCCAGACCAGACCAGACCAGACTTAAACAGACCAGACCATACTTAAACAGACCAGACCAGACCAGACTTAAACAGACCAGACCAGACCAGACTTCCGTAGTTAAAAAATACACAGAGACCAGACGTTTACCAGACCAGTTCAGACCAGACCAGACCAGTTCAGACCAGACGGCCACCGCCATCACCGGACTGCCGCCGCTACCAATGCCCCGCCCCACCACCGATGGACTGCCTTTGTTGCGCAAGGGAACTAGGGGGGTAGTTAATTAGAATAGGGGTATTAGGGGTAAAACCTTACTGTTTACTCCTATTTGGGATAGATTAGGAGTTAACTCCTATTTAGGGAAATGTGTTATGTTTTACTCCTATTAAGAGCAATTACTTACAAAAAGAACCTAAAAGTTATTAATAGAATGTGAAACATTCTTCAAATGATTAGAAAAAAACTATGTATAGAACTTGGAGTAGAGATCAAATGAGAATAGCATCTTATGAGAGAAATAAGAATGCATTTTCATCGTTAATTAAGTTTGATTTAACCAAATGCGTAAACGGACAAACGCTATGCCTTAACTACACCGTAAGTGGTTTACTAACTGTTCCCTCTTTCCATATATTTCGCATGTCTTAACACGTGGCATCTGTTTATTTTCTTAAGTACTTAACTTACATGCTCTGTTAGTTTATTCGTATATAATTCACGTATAAATGTATAATACAGACGTATAATTCACATATAATACTTCCGTTTATGAATTTTTCAGAAAATACTGAAAAATTCACGTACCTTAAAGATAAAATGTATAATACTGAAAAATCCTACCAGTTCTTTTTGGTTCAATATCGGATGCAACGCATGGAGTTACAATTGATTGACTGGAGGGTCCCACCGGAATTTTCTCATGCAAAGAAGTATCAAGACTGGGAGGGATAATTGGCAAGGATGGTCCATGTACGGAGCTATCTAGCACGTCTCTTGGAGATTTAGGTGTATTCATGTTTCCAGAATGTGAGCTGCTGGAATTTGTCAAGCTATCCATTGTCCTTATTGTGGGGCCATTGTTAGGTAGTGTTTGTTGTTGGTGCATGGAATCCCTACCGGACTGAGTTTTTTTTTTTTTTTTTTTTTTTTTTTTTTTTTTTTAAATATTGTGAAAGGATGGCTGCAGGTTTCTAGTGTAGGATGGCTGCCCTTCCGGACTGAGTTGGCTAGGTAGGATGGCTGCAGGTTTCTAGTGTATTGCTACTGGCCCGTAGGAGATGGACAGGCGTATGTAGAGTAAATGACAGAACAGGGTAGAATCTTTGCAGGTGTTTCCAAAAGGTGTAGGTTTCACCGAATTATTGGTTGAAGTGGTTCAACATATTTGCCAAATATGTTCAGTATTTGCAAAAAGAAAAAAATATGTATCTGGACATATTTGCCAAATATGTCAGTCTTCCTATTGGTCAAGAGGGGTGGGCGTGGATCGCCATCTTGGATCGTGAAGCGAAGGGCTTGGATCGCATTAAAATAAGATATTCCCAACATATTTGCCAAATATGTCGGTCTTCCTATTGGTCAAAAATATGGGGCGCGGATCGCCATCTGGGATCGCCAGCTGAAGGGTGTGGATTGATTCGATCTATTTGAGCAGATTTACGAATCTGTTGTAAATCTGTAATAAATTAATATATTTCTCAACATATTTGGTGAATATGTCCGTGCTCCTATTGGTCAGAATAAGGTGGTTCGGATTGCCAATTACTCAACATGTTTGCCAAACCTGCTCTATAAAATCCACCACAAACCTCACCTCACAACCCCATCTCACGATTCCAATCTGTCTTCTAACTTCTCCAAATTTTGGCATTTCCTTCATCTTAACCCAAGTAAGTTCTTCTTTAATATTTTTAGTTTAATTTAATTTGTTACTTTATAAAAGTAGGAATGGAATTAATTAAGTAATTTAACATTAAGTTATATCTTTTCCAAATTAGTTAACGTTATGTTACTTTAGGCCAACTCCTTCTCCAAATTTATTAATAATGTAATTAAGTTTTTCCAATTTAATGGTTAATTTAGGTAATAATTAAAGTTAGTAATTTAGGAATGAAATTATTCTATAATAGTGTTAATTTGTAATTGTGAATTAGGAACCTAAACAAAAAAAGTGAAATAGGAAACTTGCGAAATTTTAGTTTATTTACCAAATATGAAAGATTAGTGTTACTTTACCAAATATGTATGTATAAATTTAGTAATATGCATGCTAACCTTTTTGGAAAATTTTGCCCACCTTTAGTTTAAAGTTTGTAGTAATTTTTCCTATTTTGGTGTAGAAATTAGTCTATAAGTTGTGATAATTAACAAAAAATTAATGTATAGTATTAGTCTATAGTTAACGAAATATGTTGTTTTTTAATTAGGTGTATTTATTTGTATTACAAATTGTATTATAAGTAGTGTTGTTTAATTACATATATAATTTGTATTATAAATAGTGTTGTTTAATTAAATTTGTAATTACGCACAAAGTATTACAAATAGGAGTGTTGATTTGGAATTAATTTAATAATATACTTTTAGGTTTTCATGGATACACAAAGAGAGCACCCCCATCCCGGGCCCATAAAACGTTCTGTATTGGTAATGAAACCTGGAGAAAATCGTGTCGATAATGTGTGGAAAACTGAAGAGTCGAGAGACCTAAAATTGAGGTGCATTACTTACCCCAAATCCGCCAAAGACGATGGCGAACGTGATCCTAGAGTCGTACAACTGCTGAGGGCATCAGGCTTTCAAGGAGCTGAACGAGTAGTACAAATCAAAATTGATCACGGTCTTATCACTGCATTGGTTGAGAGGTGGAGACCAGAAACACATTCTTTCCATTTACCTTTTGGCGAGGTCGGCATTACCTTGCAAGATGTACAGGTGCTGCTGGGGTTACCGATTGATGGTCTCCCACTTACTGGTCCGACGGCACATAGTAAGACTGAATGGGTCCAAATGTGTGATGATTATCTTGGTTTCAGACCATTTGAAAAAGATATAATATCATCCAACAGCATTAGAAATCTAGCCATTCAGCGCTTTTTGTTGTCACCGTGGAGCACTGACATTGAAGTTATTCAACATACTAAAACGTTGATTTGGCAGTTACTCAGTGGGTTGTTGTTCCCTAGCACTTCCGGTAGAGCGTCACTTTACTTTCTTGAGTTGTTGCATGACAATGTAGAGAATTTGACTAGGTGGAGTTGGGGCTCAGCTGTGTTGGCATTTCTGTACCACAACTTATGTGAAGCGGCGAAGGTGGACACATCTTCGATTGGAGGATGTTTAATCCTTTTACAACTTTGGGCATGGGAGAGGTTGCCAATGGTTCGACCCCAACGGGTTCTTCCACTGCATGCAATATTTGATTTGCCCTATAGTGCTAGGTAAGCTTCATTGACATAATATATTACATTGTACTGTATTATGGTTTTTATGATTTGTCTTATAATTCGTTAAATTTAGGTGGGCTTGTGCACATAACTGGGCCGACTCTAGCAGATTCACTCTTCGCATTTATAGGGACCAATTTGACCGATTAAGCGAGTCGGGGGTAAAATTTAAATTTATTTAATAAAATACTTATATATATATATTTTTTTTTACTAATATGGAACAATTTTTTTACACAGTTTGAATGGACACCTTACCCGCTTACTAGTCTTCCAGCTTTTTGCACTCATGCATTTGATCTGTGGGAAACTAAAGCTCCACTTATTTATTGTTCATATTTTGAGGCATACTATCCTGGTAGATTTTGTCGTCAATTCGGTGCAGTCCAGGATATACCTAGGAGCGTGACACATAACGACCGTCACCATGCTACTAGACCAGAGAACAATGCTGAGTTTATTACAGAATGGGAGCAACGATGGCAAACATTATATGTGTTTGACCTGACCAGATGCGGGGGATTCACTGATGAGTATCGTGGGTGGTTTCGTTACATGGGCAAGCTGGAGGATGAACTGGATGCCATGCAGCCACGTGCATGCTGTGTGTCACTTCCTCGACCGCCCTGTCAATCAACTTATTCCGGAAGTCTATAAACTGACCTCTTACATTAATGCACATGCTGGTGATATTATGCCTTTACCAAATATGAATGAGTGGCCTGATATTGGGATCCATCTTTTACCGCCAAAATATTTATCACGAACTTCTCGAGTGGGGCGTCGTCAAGAAACGAGGTTTCAAAATGAGATGAATATGCGTCCAAGCAGAAGAAGAGGACAACAATGATTTCATGTATTTTTAATATTTCAGCGTTTTTAATAATTTCTTATGAAGGAATTGTACTTTTTAAGTTTTTAATAACAAGTTGTTTCTTATCATTTCAATAAATATTTCAATTCAGAATATATAAATTTTCATTTCAGTAGTGTATAATTTTCGTGAAATGTGGGAAGAAATAAATAAAGCATTGTTAACTAAATCTATTCAAACCTCTTTTTTTTGGAAATCGTTTAACATATTCACCAAATATGTAGCTTGATTTTTTTTAATCGAAAACTGTTGAACATATTCGCCAAATACGTTCACTGACTTCTTCTTTTTTTTTAAATAGAAATCCATTGAACATATTCACCAAATATGTTCTCTGACTTCGATCTTTTTTAATAAAAATTCAGAGATATCTATTGAACATATTCACCAAATATGTTGAGTCTTTGGAATGGTCTACAGCCCATAATCTACATCATTTGGAATGGTCTGCAAAGATCCTACCCTGTTTCGTCAATCACCCGCGTATGTACTGACAGGCGAGGTGGGGCCGGCATGCGCAGGTGGCAGGACTCTTGTGAGGTGCTGCTCGTCCGTAGAGCTTGGCCAAGAACAGATAAGGTGGCCTCGGCATTTTCTTGGGCAGGTGAGGCCAACCCATTAGTGTCATGCTTCTTTTGATTTTGTCCATTTCCGGTAGCTTGGTGAGAGAATTGTGTACCCAAGCTATTATTACTTCCATAAAAGAAAATAGTGCTGGTTCTGGACAACTCCATGATGTACAGTTTGACTTTCATAGCCCAAAATATGACGATAAACCTTGTCTACCAGTACTGAAAAATCAAGTTCTTGATCGGACAATATTTTAAAAGGGAATTTCTCTTCAAAAAAGGTTACGTCCCGAGAGCTATAAACACCGTGCTTTTCTAAATCAAAAACCCGGTAAGCCTTTTGACCATATGGGTACCCAATAAGTATACAAGGACTCCTCCTTTCACCAAATTTGTCCTTTCTCTTATTGTCGTGTGCATATGCCAAACACCCAAATACTCTTAAATGGTCATAATGGGTAATTTTCCAAACAACATTTCATAAGGACTTTTGTTAAAAATAACAGGTGAAGGAAGCCTGTTAATGATGTAAATTGCTGTCAAAATGCATTCTCCCCAAAAATTAATAGGCAATCCAGTCTGGAAACGTAGTGCTCTTGCAATTTCCAAAATGTGTCTATGTTTACGTTCTACTACCTCATTTTGTTGTGATGTGTCCGTGCATGATGTCTCTAATAATATCCCACTGCGTCTATAATAATCAAATAACCCGTTGGTTTGAAATTCTACACCATTGTCAGCTCGTATTCGTTTGACTTTTTGCTCAAATTGGGTATCAACCATGTTGCAGAGTTGAATTAAAAATTGTGGAACTTCAGATTTATTTTTCATTATATAAACTCAAACACCCCTAGTAAAATCATCAACAAGACAGAAAATACCATGCTCCGGAGATTGAATCGCATCTATAAGATCCCCAAATATCACAATGTATCAATTCAAAGCACTGAGTTGTCTTAATTGCACTTGTAGGAAACTGTAGTCTAGTCTGCTTAGAACAAACACAAGGATCACAAAAATTATTGTCTCGTCGGAAAACCTTGAGGGAACTAATGTGATGTAACTTTCCATCGGATGCATGACCCAAACGTTGATGCCATAAATCGGGACTAACAGAGACTGACATCGCTACCACTTCATTCCTTGGGGATTCCAGGTAGTAGAGACCATCACAGAATTTACCCACGCCGGTTATTTTTCTCTTGGATAAATCCTGTAAAATACAGAAGTCTGTGAAAAATGTCAGTGTACAATTTAAATCGCTTGTTAGGCGACTGACTGAAAGAAGGTTACACTTGAATTCCGGAATGTATATAAACTACCAATGGGATGAACTGGAATTGATTCACCATCAGGAATTTTGACTGACGTACGGCTCTGGTGTGGGATTGATGACATTAAAGAGATTAACATCACTGCAATGATATGCTCAGTAGCTCCAGAATCAATTATCCAAGGGCGAGCATGTGGCAATGTATATGCCATATTTACTTGGGAACCAAAAAAAGGAGAAACCATAGCTTCGTGACTCATCTTAACGGTTAGATCATCAACTGCCATAGTTAAGAAAAGAAAAATTGTAGGGGAGAAAAACTAAAATTTTGATTCCAGGATTTCGACTCTCATACCATGATAAAATTAAAGGTATATACGTAATATGAAAGAAAGGAAACTTTTAATACATTATAATATCATGCTACTGTCTTCCAAATGAAGAGGGATGCGCATGCATTTATATTACATTTACGGGAGATGTGCTATGCTTAGAATAGGTAAGAGAAAAATGTGAGGTGATTGTGCATGGGCCATGCAGACTATACATGTGCCGTAGGTGCATTATACATTTGGGTAGACAAAACTATTAGCGGCAAGATATGTATACCTTAATGGAATTTTCTATTGTTACACACTTTCTCTACACACACATACACACTATAAATACCCCAAAAAATAATTTACCCCCTTTCCCTCACCCCTCTTTCCCTCACCGCCCTTTCCCTCATCCCTTTTCCCTCCCCGACGAAGAAAACCCCTGCTCCCAAAGTTTTCGCGCACCCCGTTTCTTTCTCCGTCACTGGCCATCGAAGAAAACCGTCGCCCTCCTCCCCGTCGCTGGCCGTCGAAGAAAACTGTCACCCTCCTCCCCATCGCTGGAAGCTTCTTCTCCGTCCAAGGTTGTTGACGAAAACCGCCACAACCCTCCGTTTGAACAAGGCCGTCGAACGCAACCCTCCTCTCGGCCAACCGCCGTCAATTCTGTGCGAACCCCTTGTCGATTCTGTCTCACTCCAATCCAAAATGGTGTGAACCCCACTTTATTCCATGACCGAAAGGTATATATCCTCTATCTTTGGATTTTTAACAATTTGAGGCTACTTGATGATGTTTATTTGGAGGGTTTATAAGATATTTTTGTTAATGAAGTTTTGGAACTCACCTATTGCTTGGATTTTGATCAATATACATTTATGTGGGGATATGTCATTACTTTCCATGTATTGTCTGTGTAAGGTTAATTTGATGTCTGTTGAAGGACATATGTATTGTCTGTGTGAAGATACATTTGTGTAGTTATTTGTCTGTGTCAACTTATATGTAATTGGTTGTGACTCCATTTGTCTGTGAAGACTTAAATGATTGTACGTATGAGTCTACATATGTCCATGTAAGTAATATGCTTGTCTGTGTGACTCTACTAAAACAGGTCCAAATGAAAAAATGTGTAGAACTTTGGAGAAGTAATGAATTTTCCAATGTATTGTATAATTGTGGTTCACTTCTCCAACCGAGGATCAAATTCCATAAAATACCTTGGTTAATTTGGAGTTCGGGTACCTTAAATTCATGTGTGTTTAAGATTTTTTAATTAACTATTAATTCAACTTATATTAGTTCTTAGTGTTAGCATTATGTTAATAGCTAGCTCTCATCACTTCTCTTCTATATATAGATGATATGAATAGACTCATATGATGTAGCAAGTCAATACTCATATGCCTGTGTGACTTGGTTCTTTGTCTGTATCTAGCTGAATGCTTGTCTGTGTGACTTAACATATGTCTGTGCTTTTATGATTTATTTTATTACAATCACGGGGCACTTGGAGAGCGGAGGCAGTATATAATGTTTGTCTGTATATAATGTTTGTGGATATTCATGTTCTGTGGATATAATGTTTGTATGTACACAAAAATAATGTAAATGTAATGTTTGTATGAATTCTTTTATGTCCAGATCCGGTGTTTGTGACGTGATGGTTATGGCATTTGCCGAGTCATTGATGCAGAACTTGCCATTGCAGCCCGAGTGTGCATATGAGAACATGGCAGCAAAAAGATGTGCATTTGCAATGACGCTCTGGACTTTGAGGAAGATCCACTTAGACTACCTTGGGTCTGCATGTTTAATGTAGGCTGGATTTGGTTGTAAAACATTGATGTAACCTTACTATGGAGTACATTTTTTGGTGCTCATTTTTTGCCACCATGGGTTTGGTTGTTAAATGTAGGAGGTTGTACAATGTTACACTAACAATTTGTACAGTGTCCTAGAATGTACTCCCACATATTACCTGAATTGGTATGCCTTTTTGTTTTTGTGGCAAACACTTATTGTTTATGGTGTTATTATATATGAGCCGCTATTACATCCACTTACAATATTTTTAATAACTACTTTATGTAATTTAATATCTCAGACTTTTATTACTTTGATTACAACTGGAGCCCATGTGTAATTTTGAGGTGATCAATAAGTTTACAGATTATTAGTTTAATCTTACAAACTTTACTTTTTTATTTTAGTAACTACTCCGTAATTGTTTAAAAACTACTAGTATATGTAATCCATTGTCTATAGCACGTCTGTGAAGAAGAAGAAATTTATGTATGGTGTAATACCACTTTGTCTGTCATTTGTGTTGTATTTGTCTGTGCTATGTATCCTTTTTTGTATAGTTTGAAAAATAGACATTTTCAAAAAGAAATATGTTTCACAAAATATGTTATATGACATTAATACGACTTTGTTTGTGCTTTTATACGATTTTGTCTGTGATTTGTGTCGTAGTTGTCTGTGAAGAAGAAAAATCTTGTTTGTGTTGTTATCCGCTCTTACATCCACTTAAAATGATTTTAATAATTACTTTATGTAATTTAATAACTAAAACTTTTATTACTTTGATTACCACTAGAGCCAATGTGTAATTTTGAGGTGATCAATAAGCTTACAATATTTTTTTTGCAAATTTAAGCTTACAGATTATTAGTTTAATCTTAAAAACTAAATAGTTGTTTAAAAACTACTGGTATATGTAATCCATTGTCTATTGTGCGTCTGTGAAGAAGAAAAATCTTGTTTGTGCTGTTATATGACTTTGTCTGTGATTAGTGTCGTAGTTGTCTGTGAAGAAGAAAAATCTTGTTTGTACTGTTATATGACTTTGTCTGTGATTTGTGTCGTAGTTGTCTGTGAAGAAGACAAATCTTGTTTGTGCTGTTACATCGTCCATGGCCGCCGCCGCCGGTTCTCCGTCACGTTTAGCCACCGCTGCCGGTTCTCCCTCAATTTCAGCCGCCACCGCCGGTTCTCCGTCAACTTCAGCCTCCGCCACCGGTTCTCCGTCAACTTCAGCCGCCACCGCCGGTTCTCCGTCAACTTCAGCCGCCACCGCCGGTTCTCCCTCAACTTCAACCACCAAAATCTATTGATTCCATTGATTTTGAAGCTTGTTATGCGTTGAGGTGTGCTGTGCGGGTACAAGAAAGAAGAACGATGGGGGAGGGAGTGGGGAAAGAGAGGGTGGGTTGTATTTGAGCGTAAGGGAGGGAGAGGGGTAAAAAAAATGGTAATTTTTGGGTTTATTTATAGTGTGTAGGTGTGTGTATGAGTTGTGTGTACCCCAAGCCCAATTGAGGATTGATACCTTAATAATGTATCCAAATAATGTATTCCAATAAATTTATTATTCTTATTGTATTCAAAGGTATTTTGGATAATAAATTTGTTTCTATATTTTTTAATAAGTTTGTTAAATGATGTCATGTATTATTATAATAATTACATTATAAGCATACGTCCCGCTAAGATTGTTTTATCTTTTCTTTTCCTATCTAACTAGGATTGTCTCATACTCCATTCGTATCAATTTATTTGTTTTAGTTTTCCTTTCTAAGACGTACTCCTTCCTTTCCATTGAAAGGTTCCCACTTTCTTAATTTCGATGTCTCATTTAAAGATCCTCATTCCATTTTAAGAAATAATAACTCTTTTAAACACATTTTTACTCAAATTCCTCTCTTACTCATTACATGTCAAGTCTCACAATTCCCTCCAACTTATCTCCCTTTCATTACTTTCAATGTAATAATAATAATGATAATCAAATAATTATATCAGACTAAAATTCTCTTGTGTTTACTTTATTCTGTTCAAATTCAATCATTTTTATTACACCTTGAAATTAATTAAATTTGTATATTTGTCCCATTGATTTTGGTGGTTTGCCTACCGGATTAAAAAAATCAGTTAATAAACTAATCAAATAATCATATCTGACTAATCTGGTTCCAAAATATATTTTTTGAAATTTGTTGAGCGTGTTTTTCATCAAGCATAGTCTTTTTCGATAATGTATTTAACTGATTTATATATTGAATTTTCAATTTAAATTTACGAACATGATCTACACTTTATAGAGAATATGCATACTCCTGAGCTTTCATCAAAGAAATTGACACAAAAGACCCCAAACAATTCAACTAGAAAAATGGTTTGTTTAGGGCTCAAAAGTCAATCTAGCTACACTTATTATATCAAACTAAACCTAGACCTAAATTTTTTCATCAATTTTGACAGATTCAATTGATTTAACCACTTTTAAATTAAAACAAATCATGAATATCGTTAAAGCAATAATCTCCATTATGTCACCCTTAAAATCAATTCTTACATTTTAAAATAGCAGTAATCTTTATTATTACCCTCTGACATATCATGTCTACCACTGCTGTTTCCCGTTTTCTCAGAAATCGGTCAACACCCCCCCCCCCCCAATTTGGATATGTCTGCCCAAAAGTCCTACTCCCTCCGTAACATAAAGATCTTCCCATTTTGACTTTTCACGGTCTTCTAAGTTGAACTTTGACTGCAAATATCTACATATCTATATTTATAAAATTCATAATAAATTAACATTCAAATAATATGTTTTACAATGAGTTATATAAAATAAAATTTTAATCATAACATAATGTGAGTTTTGAATAAATAATGGTCAAAGTTCATAAAGTTTGACCCAAAAAAGTCAAACCGGGAAGATTCTAGCGTTACGGAGGTAGTATATTCTTAGATCGAAAATACCCGATATATTTAGTGTATTTGGGTTGAATGGTAACAATTGAGGATTGTAAAAAGTAAAAACAGACGGGTAGGTCACAAGAGTTTTTGTTGAACGTGGTAGAAATATTTGGTGTATTTGTGTTGAATGTGTAATATTGTTTTATCTTTTAAATAGTTATTTCTGAGCTTGAATTTCTACTATACCTTAAAAATGTATACAGAGTTGAGTATACAAAAAGTATAGCTAGGTAAGATAATATGTAGTATTGCTAGAATAGATAATAGAGAAAATCTAGAGCTAGACAAAATAAAACAACGTTTAAACAAGCATCACGACTCGTTATTTAGGGTTGGTTTGCAACTACTTTTAAAAAAGTACTTCTCAGCTTTTGGCTTTAAAAAAGTATTTATATATTTTCCCAAACACTACAACTTTTATTTTTCTCGACTTCCGCTTCAAAAGTGCTTTTACTTTTTCTATTACACAAAAATCACTTATTTTACCAAGCACTTACTACGTATTTTATCAGAATCACTTTTTCTCAAACACTATCAACTTTTATTTAATCATTTCTCCTCATTTCATTAAAAAAACACTTTCTAAAAGCAGAAGCTGTTGCAAACATAAGTTTAGGGTGTTTGAGTATACAATCCGATCATATGAAATGATGAAACTACAATAAAAATGCAGATCTACTAACCTACTCCGTATGTCTCAGTGCCCATAAAGAAATATCCACATCTATAAGCACTGTGTTCTCATGATGTATAAAACAAAGGTCAAACATGAGAAAGGGATTTGGTGTTAAAACTAATTATAAAAGTAAATGTCAAAGTTTACATACCTTATTTTCAAATATGCTGGGGAGTTCACGTACACTAGGAGAAAATAAGTAATGCCAACAACAAATAAAAAACATAAATTAAACACCCACAAAACATAACTATAGATTATGTAATCCATGTGAGAACAAATGAGTGAAATAGGCCGCCAGGTCTTTCTAATTTGGGATAAGGCCGGGAAGGAAGGAGTGTGTGTTTGAGACGACGTACGGGCCGGGGTGTGTGAAGTGCAAGGATGGGCGGAGCTGGGGTGTGTGAAGTGCAAGGATGGGCGGAGCTAGGGGTGCATGGGCCAATCTAGACCATGACCCAGCCCAAAATTTAAAAATGACTTAATTTTTAAGGTAAAAAAAATTTGTGTGATTTTTTTCCTAAACATATTGTTTGTACAGGCCGAGTGTCCTGGCCCCGCCGCTGAGTGCAAGGGTGGTGGCAAGAGGAATGGAGAAAGAGATCGAATTGAGACATGGAGGCCTATATATGATTAAGAGTGACCTGTAAGACTAACCTCGGCTCGAGAATTAGCAAGATTATGGAGAGGAATTCAGAATCTATATATACTCATAACATTACTACCCCATCCCCAATTTCATACTCCGTATTTGGAAAAAATATACTCCATTATTGTTATATCATGGTACAAAGATGAAACTGTGAATGTTGCGAATGTTGTCTGTTAAAATGTTTCACAACCCATAACCTTGACATTATTGTTTCCTACTCCCTCCGTCCCGTTGGAATGTTCCCGGTTTGACCTACACACATATTAAGAAAATAAACTTACCAGGGGGTAAATTTTACTGTTTGGACACTGTTTGACACTGTTTGACACTGTTTTGCACTGTTTGACACTGTTTTGATGTAGGATAATTTTTCATTTAGGGAAATGAGAACTTTCCATTGGGACATCCAAAAAAGGAAAGTGGGAACATTCCAACGGGACGGAGGGAGTATTTGACAATCCATTGCTATTTGCTAGAAAGATGGTGTTTTCAGATGAACAATTTTATACTCCAATATCAAGAGTAAACAATTGTAATGGTTTGAAAATATTGATTTGCAGGGAAGATGTTGAGTAAACCGACCATACTGCCAATATAGTTTACAATGAAGTGTTTCAAAATGTGTAGATTGTAGAAATCTTATTGTAACATTTATTTATTTATTTCTACCTATTTCAAAACATACTTACTATAGCTGCATGAGTCATAATTATTGTTTCCTTCATTATAATTTATTATGTATATTACGTCATTACTATTTGCATACATTTATACATGAACTTATAATATTTAATTGTAACAAATAAGAAAATATAACTATTACATTATTTATGTGTGCCGTGCATACCCTAAATAACTTTATACAACCCGTGATGCTTGTTTAAACGTTGTTTTATTTTGCCTAGCAATATCACGTATTATTTTACCTAACTATACTTTTTGTAGTTTCTTAACAATACTCATTTTTTAAATTGGAATTAAAAGATGTAATAGTATATACTCAACTCTGTATACATTTTTTTTAGAATAATCTCACCTTTCACTGGTCTTCTCATAATAATCCCACCTTTTAATAATCCCAAAATAATCACACTTTTGCACCTCATCTTCTTTCATTGGACTCTGACCATGTTTTTTACTGTATCTTTGAAAATTATACAGATAATCTCACCTTTCACTTTTTTCTTAATGAGTTTTTTACATAAATATTACCACCAATAATATTTGGGATTACAAAAAAGTGACTATTCATAACGAACTCATACGGCAACCAAGGAGTAAAAGTAGGGCAAATAGTCATACTTTTGTTAGTGGGTTTTAAGTTAGTTATATTGATGTAATTTTTTCTTAATTATATCCTTATAAATGTGAGATTATTTATATAAGCTTTTTAAAAAAGGTAAAAAATTTGGTCAGGGTCCAATGAAAGAAGATGAGGTGCAAAGTTGGGATTATTTAAAGGTGGGATTATTATGAGAAGACCAGTGAAATGTGGGATTGTTCTTGTCAATTTTTTTTTATGATAACTCTGTATACATTTTAATTTATTAAAATTCAAGTCTCGAAATTATAGTCAATAACAAATGAAATTGGTCAAACAGAGGGAGAAAGAACGGGGTTATACCCACTGTTTTTATCTTTTTATGGCCCGGCCCTTTCACTTTTATCTCTCCCGACCATCACAGCTTTCCTAGTTTTTTTTTAAAACCCCGGTAGCGTTCCAAATCATCCAGCAAGGATGGTTTGGGGTAGGGGCCAGGAAACACCCTACCTATTTATTAGCAAAAAAAAAAAAGATTACATAGTGTAGGATGGCCAAACCAATGCCAACACGATTAGAAAGCATAAGGGTAGCTAGTAGCATCAAACTTAAGAATACCCACAAAATGATTAAAGTGATGATGCTTGGGGTTTACAGAAGTATTCCTAAGTGCAAGAAATTCAGCTGCACAATTGATACAAGGATGAATGTGTGTAATGGACCAAGTATAATCTCTGAGATGCCTTTTGATTGCCTGTATTCTAGGTCAGCATTTCCAATGTTGGACTGTAAGACCCAAAATGTCTTCATAGATGTTTTTATTATCAACTTCAAGAATAAAATTGTAGGTATTTATCTTCTTGATGTTGATAATAGTTTCAAGGATGGCGTCATAAGTGGTACAGTTGGTGTCGGTGGTGTGGTCGATGGAGGTCACATGACCTATGTAATCTCCAGAACTGTTTCGAATGAGAGACGCAGTCCTAGAAAGGGTAGGACTGAGATTTCTGGTAGCAATGTTGATTTTCAGAAACCCAAAGGGCGGCTTTTTCCAATGGTTAAGGCAAATGGCAGTCCTGTTCTTCCTCGGCAGAGTTATACACATGTTGAAAGGGGTATGAGAGCTAGGAGTGGTAAAAGGATCAACATTTGAGATGGCAAATATTTCAGCTTTAATAGTTTTTATAGCCTCAGGAACAATGGCCAATTTATTATCATAGATAATCTTATTACGATCTTCCAAAGGGTCCAAATGACAATATTTGGAAGAACGTAATTGAGATCAGCAATGTTGCCCTTAAAGCCTTTCTACCGGCTCAAAAGATAGTTATTGATAGTAGCGGTGGGTTTAGGTCTGTAGTTGAAAATGTTTTCAAAATGCTCCCAAACTTTAGAGCTTAAAGTGCAGGACCTGAAAAAGTGGTCAATGGTATCACTGTGAGGACATATAGGGCATTTGAAGGGCCCATATATACCAAATTGATTAAGCTTATTTTCAAAAGGGAGAAGAGAATTTTCCATTTTCCAAAGAAAGAAAGATATTTTTTTCGGAGTCCGCTTATTCCAAAAATATTTACAGGTAGAGGTAACACTCAGATTAGGCCTAATCACATCATAGGCACTAGAAAAGCTGAAAGTGCCATTCAAATTGGGTTTCCAAATACACCGGTCCTCTTTGTTGTTGTAAAGGATTTTTGTAGCTTTGATGCAATCAACAAGGAAGAATGGCAGCATGGCTTGTAAACTAGGGATCAGAGTATTATCAGGTATGGCTTCTTTAATTGTAATCTGGCTAAGGTGGATAGGGATGTCATCATAGCAAAGGTACAAAGGGCCAACATCACACCAATTTGAGAACCAAAACGAGCTGGAGCCATTATTAACCTGAATACAAACATTAACATCAAAAGTAGTTTGGACAGAAGCAATGGGCTGATACATAACCGAGCAAATGTCATCTTTAAGAGCATTGTACCAGTTAGCCCATATCCCTTTATTTTTAGTGATCTTCCAAAGAAGCTTAAGAAAGAACGTTTTTTGAATATGGGGATACTTCTGAAGCCTAAACCATTTTCGGTGGCAGACCTTCTCCCAGACCCTCCAAATATGCCTATGATTATCAGTTTTTTTATCCCACAAGAAGTTAGAGAGTTTCCTCTCAATATTATGAATAATATTTCTAGGAAGGGGGGAAACAGCCATATAATATAGCGGAATAGTACTCAAAACATGCTGAATAAGAATAATCCTACCACCCGTAGATAAAACTTTATGTTTCCAGCCCAATAACTTGGCATCGATTTTGTTGATAATGTGGTCAAAATACGAATTCAGAGGTCTACCAGTGAATATACTAGCCCCCAGGTAGGTAAAAGGGAAAGAACCCCACCTAATTTTAAAAATATTCTCAACAATTGACCAAGAATAGTTTTTAGAATGTTTAGACATGAGATAGAAACTTTTATCTTTGCTAATCATTTGCCCAGAATATGTCTCATAATCAATAATGGTCTTGTTAAGTAAAAAAGACTATTTTTACCCGCATTACAAAGAACTATAAGATCATCAGCAAAAGACAAATGATTAATGAGAGGCATACCCATAAGAGTGTTGTAAGGTGTGGCCTTACGAGAGTGGAACAAAGCATTAATCTGCCTGGACAGAATCTCAGAAGCTATAATAAAGAGGATACGGGAGAGAGGGTCTCCTTGTTTAACCCCCTACTAGGTTTGAAGAAGCCTTTAGGAACACCGTTTATTAGCACAGAACACCAAGTAGCATTTAAATTATTGCAAATAAGTTTGACAAACAGGGGGTGAAAGCCAAATTTAAGAAGAACATGATTAATAAAGGTCCAAGAAATCCTGTCAAAAGCTTTCATCACAGCTCTGCTATCTTTCTCTTCCATGAGACGATGTACTTGTCCAAGACCCTTCTTTTTCAGAAGTTCGGGAAAGCTATTCGCCAACCGTAATTGTACTGCGTATATCATTAGTTTTATACTTCCTCCGTTTTTTAATTGCACCGGTCCACTTTTCACGTTTGCAAATGACAAGTTTGACCATTAATATCTTTCATTAATTATTAGTAAAAAAAATTAAACAAAATAGATTTTGAAAATTTAAAATGAGAGGAATTTAAAATGTTTTTAAATTCAAAATATAGAGAGAACTAAATTTAAGATGAAAAATATTAAATTTTGATTCCTGTAAGGTAGAATTAAATTTATCTCATTCTGAAAACGCAGTCTTGGTAATCTAATGAGTTCTCCATAACAAATATACTATTTAAACTTCAATACCAAGGAAAAATAAGTCACTAACTGTTGGAACGTATTGTTTTGTTGATGACAAACGACTAGTGTTACTTTTGGTTGTAAGTGATTGCAGGAAAAGAGTTTAAGTCGTGCTCTGGAATAAACCATAGAACTGGTCCGAGAACTGCATTGGGAATCCGAGATTGATTAGTCTGGCTTGCTTAAAATATCATTTTTCTCCATTTAATTTCGGATCTATATTACTAAATTAAAGAGAACCTTTCAGCAAGGAAATAATCAATGATCATACAAAGAAAGGATTTTTTGTTTAAAGGAAAATTATTTAAATCGCATTAATGAAGAGATCTTTTTACAAAGCAAGTTTCCAAAATAATTGATGTTATTCAAAATTCAAAAAGAATTTTCGAATATGTTGCATGCATGATTTACATGGAAATATCTGAGTTTTGCTTGCATGAATAAATTACCTTTTATGAATTAACCTTTATAGAAAGGATCCTTGATTACAATTACCTTGGTGACGGAAGCATGATTTGTAAAGGTAAAAGGTTAATTAATTATCTTTATGGAAAGGATCCTTAATTAATAAGAAGATTCACTTATAAAGAGATCGTTGTATGATCTATGCTCGACTTGCCTTTCTTAGTAGAAAAACTAAATACAAAGTTTATTTTGAATACCTCCACTTATAAAAGGAAATTGGTTTTAAATGGGGAATCCATACTATGGCCGTTACATGCTTAAGTTCATTTCCCTACCTTTTTAGTTGACCAAAGCATATTTTCTTAAGGAATAAAAGCAACTTAGATTTTCCTCTTCTTAAGTAATCACACGAGAATTAAATGAGTAGTACTTGGTACGTGATTCATATGCTACTAATAAATATATTGTTGCCATATTTTTTGGATGTCTTAATTTGGCTATCTTATATGTTGAGCTCGGATATGGGAAATACTCCCCCTGTCCCCTTTTAAATGTCCCGTTTTACCATATTGGGATGTCCCTATTTAATTGTCCCATACCTTATTTGGTAAACTTTGTGTGGCTCAAAATCATTCTTACTTTATTCTTACTTTATCAATTAATATCAACCACACAAACTCACTTTTCTTAAAACCTGTGCCACCATCTCCCGTCCCATTTAAAAGGGGACGGAGGGAGTACTATGGAAGGAAAACAATTCAAAAATTATCATGACAAGTCCAAATGTCCAACTGAGGAAAGAGGAGCCAACGAATGTCTCCTAGAGCTATATATTTGGAGGAAGATCAAATGAAGAGATTGTGCTTGACTGAGATAGACATAAAGAGATATATTCATAAAAGAAATACTGAAGTTCAAGGCACCTGAAACTGCTCACTCGGAGTTCTAGATATAGTTTCTTCTTTTTCTTCTTCATATTGTAATGGGATTTTGAGGATTGGCTAAGCGAAGCATCCTCGGGTTGGTTTGTGTGTTGTGAGAGTTTTGTTGTAAAGCTGAGAGGCTCTCTACCCGAAAGGTAGAGAAACATAACTCTTCCTAGAGAGGATAGAGTTGGGGTGGCTCAAGGATAGACTAGGAGAGTTTCCCTTGTAATCATTCAAAGACTTTTTAGTGAAGTTGTTAAAATTCCTCTGAGGGAGGTCGAGGTTTTTTTAATCCCTTTGAGCCAAGGGATTTTTCCTCATTAAATCATTGTGCACTTTACTATTTCACAATTCCCTTTACCCCACACTAAAACTTGGCAAAAAATTGCCACGGTTCCACACACACACAATTCACCCCCCCTCTTGTGTTGCTAACTGTTTCATCAATTGGTATCAGAGTCGGTCTTCACCACATAGAGGCTAATACCTTGGGAAGAGATCCGGCAAAATGAATACGCTTGACCGATTGGAAGAAGGGTACTAGACTCTACGACCACCATTGTTCAATGGCAAATACTATCAGTTCTGGAAGAGTCGGAAGGAGAACTTTATCAAAGCTGATAATTATTAGGTATGGAATGTGATAGAAGGTGGCAACAACGTCATCACAAAGCTAAACGGTGAAGGTAAAGTTTTTCCTAAACCTAAAGCTGAATTTACTACTGATGATTATCAAAAACTCGAGCATAATGCCCAAGCTCTTAAATACTTAATTTGTGGTCTTGGTCCTGCTGAACACAACCGTGTTCTAGGATGTAAGACTGCAAAGCGAATGTGAGATTTGCTCGAGGTTACTAATGAAGGAACCTCACGTGTAAAAAAATCTAAAATTGACATATTTATGTGTAATTACGAATTATTCGTAATGAAGCCCGGAGAGTCAATTAAGGATATGATTACACATTTTACTAATATCATCAATGAGCTTTCAGCCCTTGGAAATGAAATTACAGTGGAAGATCAAGTGAGAAAAATCTTGAGAAGCTTGCCCTCGGTATGGAAGCCTAAGACGGTTTAGTCCCCTAAATTTAAGGGGTCGTAAGCTCGCTCGACTTGGCAATAAATTAGGATCTTATAGCATGAGAGATCAGTCTGGTCCCCTAAATTATTGTACTCTACGCAGCGAGAGCGGTAAGAACTTAGTAATGATTAGCTAGGCTCAATTAAATCAATTTCATGTTGTTAGGTCTGTTCTGCCAGAAATCTGGTTACACCGGAATCAATCCTTGTTCCCTTCATCGTTAATTAAGAAGAAATCAATCTTTTATTTTAATTGCTCATTCACATTAGTTTAATTTTCATACCAATCATATCTCTCACGACGCATTTTTTATTTATTTATTTTTAATCGCTGAATTTAGTTAATTCTTAATTCCCGTTTGTCCGTCCCTGTGGAGACAATACTCGTACTTACACCACTATATTACGATCTATTTTAAGTGCGAGAAAACTCACATCATATACCCACTGTTTTCCTTCTACTGCTCATAATGCTCAACTCCATGTTAGGAGCTTTGCTTGCTAGCGGAGCCTGTAGATATTCGTTCTTTGCAGTTTAGAGCAAGATCCCTCTAACGCTCTATTTAAGCTATCACATATTCATCTTTCAATTGGCGAGTAGTTGATAGTTCGAGTAAATTGAACACCCTCCTTGTGCTATAAACACGGTTTAAGAACTCACGTTCCATATCTTGCCAGCTATCAATGCAACCGGGCTCTAAGTCAGTATACCAGTCAAATGCATTTGCTTTAAGGGAGCGCACAAACTGCTTGACAATGCGATCTCTGCTTGTTCCCGCGATGTTGCAAGTCTCTAAAAATGGGCAAGATGCTGTCTTGGATTTCCCTTCCCATCAAACTGGATGAGCTTTGGCGGTTGGTAACCAATGGGCATTTTCAGATTCTCGATCCTTTGAGTGTATGGCTTAACATAGGAGTAAGTAGATTAATTTTCTTCTACCTTCCCCTTTATGGTTCCCATGATGAAGTCCTTGAGTTGATCAATTGGGATCATGCCCCCAGAGGTTGAGATATCCTTCCCCGGATCCTCTTGGTGAGGATCATTTTCTTCAATGTACTTCGGGATCCTTCTCATGAGTATGACTCGATTCGCCTTTCAAGCTTTCCACTTTGTTGTTTAGCTCATTCAACTTTTGATCTTGAGCCTGCATGAACGTACTCATCCCCTCAATGACCCTAGTTAGATGAGCGATTTGTTCTTCCATAAACGTGGTGGTTGTCGTCATAATAGGCCTCACAGTGTAGACATTTGACCACTCAGGAGTAGTTCTTCGTGGAGGACTTGATGGGGAAGTAGAGTCTGATCCGGATGATGAACTCTCACCATTGCTTGTCCACTCCGGTGAAGTGACTTCACGTATGAGTGAAGAAAGCTTCCGAACCATCTCTTGCGCAATTAGAAATCCATCTATCGCACCGGGATTAGTTCCCGATGATGATTGCACTGCTAGAATTCTTGATCGGCTCCTAGCAATATTACTATTTTGGATTTACTGAAGACTTAAAATTTTCAGTTTGAGAAAGAAATAAGATTATCTGAATGTTCTTTGAAGTGAAGCACAAATGGGATGATGATTTGAACATTCAAGATAAACTGAGTAACTGGGGAAGTGTTTGAATATACCTCTTCATGATCATCTTTCTTTGATGAAGTTGGCCAGATGAGTGATGTCATGAAAGTAGGTTTGACTTCTTCCTTCAAGTTTGCATGGCAGTCCCTTGATGGCTTTGTGAATCCTGAGTTTAAGAGCTTGTTGTCTCCTTTCTTGTTTCTTTTCCTTCATAGGGAGTATCCTTCATGATTTTTTCCATATAAGCTTTCTATAAGTGTTTAGGGAAGTTGATGGTTGATCTTTTTGTTCAAAATAAGCCAATTAAGAAACTGATCCTAAGAACAACTTCTCTGATACCACTTGATGAGTGCCCTTGATACCAACTGAGACCCAAGTGAGGTAAGAGTCTAGAGGGGGAAGGGGGTGAATAGACTTTTAAATCTTTTCATTTTTCAGCCTCTTTTCCTCTAACAGAATGTGTTCCAATATCTTTTGGGAGATATTGAAACATGCAACAGATGTCTTGACCTCAAGAGTGTGACACTTTATAGAAACAAAGGTTATGACCCTTTTAGTTGTGAGAGAGATGAGTTAAACATGGTACAAATGTGTTTGCCAGAAATAGTTGACTCAAGGAGCAGGCTGCCGAAACCTGAAGGAGTTGGCTGCCAGACAGTTTGGAGCTGACTGCCCAGATTGAGGTGGTGTAATAATGTATTAATTGGTCTAAATAGGTTTTCCTATTTTAGTGTTTCCTTATGTATCCAGGACACATATTTTATTATTTATATGACATCTAGGACTACCACATTGATAAGTCTGCCATTATTCTCACAAATTAAGCTATATGTAAAGAGTAAAACCTTAAAAATGCTTTTTAATTTAATAAATATTACAACAAACCTTGATTTGTTTTTATGAAAGGGGTTAGGTTGGAAAACTCAATTGCAAGACTGCAGTTTGAAATTTAATTTTTAAATTATTGATTGGTATAATTCGTATATCAGCTTCTTTTAACTATGAATAGGGAAAAGAATGACTTGGGCATTCAGATTTAAAACACACACATGTCTTATCAATGTCACACTTCAACTCCTAAATATTAGAACACTAACATAATACATACTTGCAGCTGATCCGTGGATTGAAATAATGAATAGTCATTCTTGGTGTTATTCATACTTAAAAGAAGCTGATTAAAATAATTTCCCGTAGAAAGCAGACTGCTGCTAAACTCTTGTTTGCTACATATATTATTGTACTTTGTTGTCTTTAAAATAAAATTAAAGACATTACCGTATTGAAAAAAGCACAAACAACTTTCACCAGACATCACGTAAGTATGATGCTCATTCGAAAGAAAACATAAGGATGACTTTCTCAGATGATAACATACTACTCAGCAATCAAGAGTAGTGTGTTGCTAAACCACATTAATGCATAACACATTTACAAATAACATTAAATACTTGCCATGGCTGATTGAGAACCCCAAATATGCAGATAGATATCTTTCACCTAGGTGATTGAAAAACTATGAATATGTTCAAACTAAATTCCATAACACATGCATCTAAAATATTATCACAAATTCACAATCACAAAATAACAATTCAATCTATTCTAGTCTATTCCAAGAATCAGGATGTGGTCAGTGAAGGGTCGGACACTTAAATTGTCTATGTCTGACGGGATTCTTAGAATGAATTGGCTATATCATCCCTTCAATGAAAGTTTCTTTAGTAAAGAAAAACCACCCAGTTAAGTCTCTTTGTAATAGATTGTTCAAAGTTACCAATCTTTGGATTGTTCATAAAACATCTTCAAAACAGATCATTCATTATATTTTTTGGTTATTTTCATGTGTTAATAGATTTTTTTTATATAAACCTCCATGACCCCCATGAAATAAAACCAAATATTACTCACATGAATAAAGGCAGCGGCCCATTTTTGGCATGCATTCTTTTATTCCCAAATCACTTTTTCAATTATTACACAAAAAAACACTTTAGTATATAAATATAATTTTTGAAAATTATTAGATTTCATTGTAAGTTTGATATTGCCTTTTGTTTGAGCTTAATAAGTGAGCAAATATTAGTTATACTAATACTAATAATGGGTTGGCTGCCCTTGCACCTTAATAGTGGATAAAGCAGAGAAACGTAACCCACAAGGAAGCATAAGCAGGAGAAGGGTTAGATGAATATATGTAATCAGTATAGATGGATATATGTACAAGCTTTTCTCTTTACTAGGTAGGGGACGACTAAGGGCGTTTTTTTCATCCGCGACGTGTGATGTACAAGCTCATTTATCTTTCGTTTGGTCATCTTTGTGGGATCAGCCACTTTGAAATATCTCGGTTCCATCTCTATAAGCCACTTTGGGTTGATCACAGTGACCTTACGCATATACTTTTTGGTCGTCAAGACAAGCTAATGATAGATGACCCACTCGGGCCGCAGATGGAATAGAGCACTAGTTGGGTGTATAGACACTGGTTGGTTCTCAACCAGGGTTGTATAACCCTGTGGATCCTTCCTACATGCATGGAAGAAGAACCCTGCAGTGATGGCCTTCATAATGTTGGTGCAGTCTTTGCCAGCACTCACAACATCATGTTTGTACTTGTCCACTATTGACATAAGCTGGTTCTGGACGTTTTTTTGCACGCTTCAAAGCCCTGGATTGCAAGAAATTTTCAGAGCACCAGCGTCCAAAAACAACTTAGCCCTTTTCTGATTAGCCTGAGCTTGCTTCCCCGGATGCCGGTAAAAAATGTTGCCCACCTGAATCATCACAATGATGGTCAGAATCTCATCGTTGTACCAAGTCCACACTGGCAAGAAGCATTTTGGACAGAGGATGTTGGAGGTATTGGTCCTACCAAGGCCTCCCTTCCACTTTATTATTTAGGCTTGCACCCCATGTTTACTCCCATTTTGATTCCCTGAGTTGAAATCAGTCATTGGTGTCTTGTTGACTTACCTGGAATCAGCCCATTGCTTGCTGTCCACTGCACCCTTTGTTTGTCTTGGCTTATACCCGTGAGTGTCCTTGTTATTTCTGCCCGTGACTTCTCAATAGGCTGTCAGCCTATTATAAAGTCAACACTCCTCCTCTTTGTGAAATAAGCCTGCGAGACAACTTCCTTGTGCAGTGTCTTCCTTCTTCCTTTCCCTTGTGTGAGAGTTCCTTAGTGGAGTGAAGAAGAGTGAGTAAACATGGGAGATGGAGTGGCCTAGCCCTAGAGTGGTGTGTGTGAGTTTAGTATGTAAGGTTGGAGACCTGAGCCGGAGACGGAAACGGTCCTTACAGTGGTATCAGAGCGGGTTCGCCGTCTGCCGCCGTCTGCTGCCGTCCACCGCCGACCGTCTGCCGACCGTCCGCCGCCATCTACCATACTTCATCGATTGGAGATTGTTGGAGTTCCCTGAGGCCTCGTCGTTCATTGTTTTCTGCCTATTTTCGATTCTGGAGGTCACATACCAGAATCGTTGCTGAAACGCCGCCTGGAGATCGAGTCCGCCACGGTGGTGCTAAAATCGTCCGCACCTGGATTTCGTCGCCGAGAAATTCCCGTCGTTCGCCTGGAGTTGGTTTGCCAGAGGTGTTATGTGGCTGGAACCGTCGCTCGTCCGTCCGCGGTTGTTGTTCGCGGACTACCCGGTGTAGACGCAGGTCCCTGTTCCACATCTGAAGCTGGACGAAGGTGCTTCTCTCGCGCAGGGGACCTGGACTGCCTCTAGGCTATTGGGCTTGTGGGCTGGTACTATTGGAGTACTGGTGCTGCTGGGTTACTGAACTAGAATTGCTTGGCCGGACTATTGGGCTGCTGGACTGCTTCTGGAGTTGTTGCTGAGCTATTGGACTGCTGGGCCGAGCTAGACCTGGGCTGTTGTCTTGGGCAGGAGCGGGTTGCTGACCTGGAGTGTTGAGGAGCTGGACCACCAGTCAACCACCGGTCAACCACCAGTCAACCACCAGTCAACGGCCGGTCAACGCCGGTCAACGACAATCAACCCTCCCGAAAAATCCCATTTTTTTAAATTGGGTAGGTAAGGTCGAAACGCTCTCCTAGGGTTTTGCGAAGGTAAGTTTCCGATAAACTTCCTATTTATAGCATTCCGGTTTTAATTTAATTTATTCCCCCTCCCCGCGGGCCGCCGGTTGATTTAATCCTGGCCGCCAACCCCCAGGTGCGTTCTAAACTCTCTTCTTTGTGGTAGACTGTTTTAGAGTGTTAATTGAATTGCTAAGTGTTGTTTAATTCAATTGTTATGCGTAGGGGTGGTTTATTGGGTGTTAGGGGTACAATTAAATAATTTTAATTACTGCCCGGAATTGTTTAAATGCCAAAATGTCCGTAATTGCTATGTGTTGCATGCTGCCCGGGGTTATTAAAGTGAATACTTTATAGCCCGGGTTGGATTATTTTCTGTCAAATTTGTCTGTTTAGCTTTGTGGTGTTTTGTGGTTGATACCATGGTTGCTAATCAGTATGATATGCTTCCATTTAATGGAAAAACAGATTTTGATATTTGGAAACAGAAAATTAAGTGTGTTTTAATACAGCAAAAAGTTTTCAGAGCTGTCACAGGTATTTTCCTTGAATCAGAAGATAAGGCTAAGCAAATTGAAATGAACGAAACTGTTTGTTCTTCTATTTACTTGAATTTGTCTGATTCTGTGCTTAGGAAAGTGGGTATTCTTTAGTCCGCTAAGAAGTTGTGGGAGAAATTGGATAGTCTCTATATTGATACCTTTTTGCCCGGGAAGTTGTTTTTACTAGAGAAATTCTTTAGGTTTAGGCTTGACCTGACTAAGGATATAGATGAGAACCTGGATGTGTTTAATAAACTGATACAGAATATCAAACTGGCAGGTGATAAACACATAGATGATTATACTCCCATAGTGTTACTTAATGTCATTCCCGACTCTTATAATGATGTTAAGTCCGCTATTAAGTATGATAGGGATGAGATTTCGTTAGACATTGTTGTGAATGGGTTAAGGAGTAAGGAATTAGACTTGAAGCATGCTAGGGGTAGTACTAGTCAGTCCAGGGACTCCGGTGAGGCTATGTTTGTTAGAGGTAGATCTAAGGGTAGGTCTAAGAACTCTAAGCAAAATAGTCGAAGTAAGAACACTAGTCAGCCTGAGAGGAAGAGGAGCAAATATAGGAAGAGAGTGTGTTACAATTGTGGTAACACTGGCCATTTCATTAAGGATTGCCCTAACCCTAAAAAGACCGAGATGCTAGTGTAGCTGTTGATAGATTTGACCTTGGTGACATTTTGATGGTTTGTGACCATGTTAATTCTGTGAGAAATTCCCTGTCTGAGCATGAATGGTTGATTGAATCTGGTTGTACCTATCACATGTCCCCTTTTAGAGATTTGTTTTCTACTTATGAATTATGTGATAGTGGCTATGTTTCCTTAGCTGATAATAAGAGATGCAATGTGCTTGGTGTTAGTAATATATGTATGAAGTTTTCTTGTGGCTCTGTGTTTACCATTAAGAATGTGAGGCATGTCCCTGATTTGTGTCATAACTTGTTATCTGTTGCTGCTTTGGAGAGTAGTGGTTTACAGGGAAAGTGGGGGAATGGTTGCATGAAAATCTTGAAAAATTCTCTTGTGTTGTTTAAAGCTGAGAAGGTGAATAACCTTTATGTGTGTCATGCTAAACCTTTTGCTGATTCTGTGAATGTTGTATGTTCTGATAAAACCACTTTGTGGCATAATAGGCTAGGACATATGAGCAATAAGGGTTTAGATGTCATGCGTAGGGCTGGTTATTTTTGGTAAGGACTGTGACTTCTGTGCCTTTCTGTGAATCATGTGTGTTAGGCAAGTAGCATAGAGTCAGCTTCCCTCCTTCCTCTTACCCTAATCTGTCTAAGTGTTCGTCTTTGCTTGAATATGTTCATGCCGATGTTTGGGGTCCTGCCAGTGTTCCTACCCACGGGGTAGGAAATATTTCCTTTCTATTATTGATGACTTTTCTAGGAAGGTGTGGGTTTGCCTTTTAGAACATAAGTCTGATGTGTTTGTGAAGTTTAGGGAGTGGAAAACCCTAGCTGAAAACTAAACTGGCAGGAAGGTTAAAACCCTTAGGACTGATAACTGGTTAGAGTTCTGTAATAAGGAGATGGATAAGCTGTGTGTGGATTCTGGGATAAAAAGGCACAAAATTGTGCCTTATACTCCTCAACAGAATGGGATAGCAGAGAGAATGAATAGGTCTCTGTTGGATAAGGTTAGAAGCATGTTAGCTACCTCTGGTTTGACTAAGAAATTCTACTTCTGGCGACTCCTTTGACAGGAAATACTTCGACGGCAATTTCTTCTCAAAATATGACGGTAAACGCACCCGGAAATAACATTTGTGGGGTGATGCTACGTAGAGAAGGTTCACATGAAACGATTGATCCAACACAAATTCCGACCCTCACGGCCGAACAACGAGCTATTTTTTTAGCCATTGTGAAAAAGTCCAATTTTTGTGATAATGTTGGAAAATTAGGAGGCTCGATGCACAAGAATTGGTTACTTGACACAAGAGCCTCGTATCATATGACGGGTGACAAGGCCTTACTATATGATATTAATCCAATGGTTTCAACACCGGTCACACTTCCTAATGGAAATGTCACTTTTGCTACACATTGGTCGGGTTTGTTTGGGTCCCGGAGTGACTCTTCAAGGAGTTCTTTATGTGCCGAGTTTGACATGTCATTTAATTTTGGTTGGACGACTTATTGATGACTTGTCTTGCCATGTTATTTTTACTAACAAGTTTTGTGTGATACAGGATCTCACTTTGAAGACGTTGATCGGAGTGGGTGAACGTCGTGGCGGGGTCTATTTTTTGTGTGGAGTTGGGCCTATGCAGACTTCGAACATGGTGGGAGTAGCCACCGTGGATTTGTGGCATAAAAGATTGGGACATCCCTCTTCACGAGTGGTTCGTCTACTTCCAGTTGATTTTAATAAGAATTTTAGTGGCTCTATTAATCAGAACTGTGATATTTGTCTTCGAGCGAAACAGACATATGACATTTTTTCTCCGAGTTTAAATCGTGCTTTGCATATTTTTGACCTTATTCATTGTGATGTGCCTTGCACTTCCAAGCTCATTTACCTGTGAAATTTTGGGGAGAATGTGTCTTGACTGCATGTTACTTGATTAATGGAACTCCTTCCATGATAAATAGTGGGAAAATGCCATTTGAGTTGTTATATGGACGTGTACCATCTTTTGATCATATCCGAACATTCGGCAGTTTATGCTATGTCCAAAAATGCGGATAAAGTTAGAAGTTGTTCCGTTCGTCTTAATCTTATTACTTATTCCTTAATCTTATTTTATTCAGATCAGATCAGATCAGAAAGATTCAGATCAGATCAGATCAGATCAGATCAGAAACATTCAGATTAGATCAGAAAGATTCAGATCAGATCAGCAACATTCAGATCAGATCAGAAAGATTCAGACAAGATCAGACCAGATCAGAAACATTCAGATCAGATCAGGTCAAAAAATTCAAACATGATTTATCACTTTTATTATTATATTAATTATGATTATTATATTATAGTAATTGTTAATAATATTAATATATTAATATAATAATATTATTAATAATAATATAATAATAATGTTAATAATATAAAATTATTATTATATTATAATAATATAATATAATATAATATAATATAATATAATATAATATAATATAATATAATATAATATAATATAATATAATATAATATAATATAATATAATATAATATAATATAATATAATATAATATAATATAATATAATATAATATAATATAATATAATATAATATAATATAATATAATATAATATAATATAATATAATATAATATAATATAATATAATATAATATAATATAATATAATATAATATAATATAATATAATATAATATAATATAATATAATATAATATAATATAATATAATATAATATAATATATTTATAATTATAATTATAATTATAATTTACAATGTAATTATAATTATAATCATCATTATTATTAATATGATTGTTGTTCTTGTTGTTATTGTTGTAATTATTATTACTTCGGAGTAATTGTATATTTAAATTAGTAATTATAGACATAATTATGACTATAGAAATAAATATTATAATTATAATTACAATAATAATAATTATAAAATTAATCATAATTAAAAATATAATTACATTTATAATTGTATCTGTATTTATAATTAGTGTAATTGGAATAATTATTATAATTTTAAATTTAATTTTAATTATTATTTTTTTATAATTATGATTATAATTGTAATTTTATTTAAGTTATATTTTTAATTACAATTATAAATCTAATAATTATAATTGTAATTACAATTACAATTATAGAAATATTCAAATCAGATCAGAAAGATTCAGATCAGAAACATTCAGATCAGATCAGAAACATTCAGATCAGATCAGATCAGATCAGCAACATTCAGATCAGTTCAGCAACATTCAGATCAGATCAGAAAGATTCAGATCATATCAGAAAGATTCAGATCAGATCAGATCAGAAAGATTCAGATTAGATCAGATCAGATCAGAAAAATTCAGATCAGATCAGATCAGAACTTAAAAAATTCAGATCAGAAACATTCAGATCAGGTGAACGGAACATCTTCTTAGTCCGCGGGGCGTTCGGTGCATTTTTTTTGGGATATTCCTATAGTCAACGGGGATGGAAAGTCATGAATTTTGAGACTCGAGCCCAATTTATTTGGGAACTCTGCAAGAACTTTGTCCCCCACACCTATGTGCGTTTCAAGCTCCGAACGTACCTTCGAAATGAGTAAAAGAAGTTCCTTCGCTCCGCCATCCATATTAGGGATGCGGACCTTGATCTTGAATTGAAGTATGTTATACTGCGTTCAAGGATTATGATCTATGAACTAGCTGAAGAAAAAATTAACGGGCAGAATATGAACAGGACTCAGTTCTGTCAAGTTTAAATGTTCTCTTTAATAAAATACTCCGTAAATTTTATTACGTCTATCAAACCTATCTAAATAATTTTTCGATTTCTGGCATTATATTAACATAATTGTTCAAAGCACTCGTGTGCGATATAAGCAAAGTGTATTAGTAATACTAAACTCTTCTGATATGATCTAAACTCTTCTGATCTGATTTAATTTGAATATTTCTATAAGTATAATTATGATTATAATTATAATTATAATCATAATTATTATTGTTATTATAATTATAATTGTAAATGAAAATATAATTTAATTATAATCATAATTTACAAAAATAATAATAATAATAATTAGAATTAAATTTAAAAATTATAATAATTATACCTATTACACTAATTATAGCTATAGATACAATTATAATTCTAATTATATTTTTAATTATAATTACTTATATAATCATAATTCTAAGTATAATTATAATACTTAGAGTATATGGGTCTGGGCCCCGCAGCCCATATACACGGAAGGACAAAACACCATAAAGGGACACCCATGTGGCACACTTTGGCCGGATGAGCCCAAAGCTGCTCAGAATACGACCCGGAGGCCCGGGTGCAAAACGGCCCTTTTATATACTCACTCTGTCATTCTAAGACCATCGCTTTCATTTTTTGGACGTCGAGATTAAGGTTCTAAATTCTATTTTAGAAAGTAATTAACATCCTTAAATGATATTATAATTAGTCATCGAATATTAAAAATAATATATCTACAACATTACAATTGTCATCAATGACTCCATTATATTATAAATAACCATTAAATTTTTTTCTAAAAATATACTCGAATTACTTTATATAATTATTGTTAAACTGATCGTGCCGTTTTACAAAGACAACCTTTAAGTTACATACATCCTATGTGATATACTTGAGATGAATATTTATTTGTTTTATCAATACAAAAATATTAAGTTACAAAAAAATTAGGCTACATAAAAATAAAAGTTAATTACTACTAATAACCATTAAAAACATATAATCATGCAATAAATTGCAACATACATACATGGAAGACATAATAGATCAACATAGCTACATTATTATGGGCAATGAATGTCTAAATGAATTTATAAACTAAACTAAACATAGCACAAACATTATTTCTCTAGTACAAGAGATTCAAAGATTATTGATGATATCAAGATTAGTGCTTACATTTAACAAATAAAATTTTATATTTTATTTTAGTTTGGTTTGTTCGGTTCGGTTTTGAAGGTTAAAACCAAAACCGAACTAAACTACTACGGTTCGGTTCGGTTTTTTACCTTCGATTTCGGTTTTTTAACGGTTCGGTTTTATTTGGTCTCGATTCGGTTTAATTTGATTCGATTTTCAATTTTAGATTTTTCAGACCCAGACCTAGCCAGAAGGCTATAGAAACCCATTACTAATGAATCCAAAATCATAAAGCACTTTGTTTACGAAAATGGGCATGTAAATGTGTAATCGTAAACTGTATCAATAATTAAAGCCATATTAATTTAGTGATAAAATTGACATGAAGATGAAATTATATTGCTAAAACTTAATTTGGACAGCTGACATAGCACTTAAAACACGTACAATAATGATTTTTTGGTATATATCGCCAATTAACAAACCAAAACGATCGATCTCCAAATAAAAAATGTATAGAAACTGTAATATTTGGAATAACCGAATAAAGGATAGCACATTCATTAGAAATAAGTAATTTGGAGTAAACCTTTTATTTCAAAAATACAAATTTCGTATCATATCTAAGAGCATCTTTAATGGGATGTGAATTGTACCCCATAAATAGATTGTAACTCAACTAATAAAATTTCAAGAAAAAGAAAAATGTGACTCTGGTAAAACCTTCAACATATACGGAGTATGAAAAATTGAAAATGACTGGAATGTGCTTTTCAAATGGAGAAAAGGATGACGCCATCACATTCTTAATTTGTCTATCACTCATGATTCAATCACCGAAAATTGAAAAAAAATATCTAGAATAATTTCGGAGTTTCACGCATATACAAAGAAGAAAGAAAAAAATGAGTTTGACGGAAATGTTTTCACTTGCCGCCTTAAATTTTGCCAATTTTTTTTTTGCTGAGTCACAATCTGAGAGAGGCTTGCTGCAAATTGAAAGAGAAGTAGACACTGTAGTTTTTTCGGTTCCAGGTCAGTATCACAGGGCATATACACCTGTTGGAGAGACTAAATTTAAGCAATTCATGCTCCCATTAGAACGAATTCATCTTTATGAACTGCTCTATCAATCTTCAAATTTTTGGACTCCCAAAGAGGGTGTTCAAGGACACATAGGAGTCATAGACCAAACCCCAATGAAAGCTTATCATCATCACCATCACCATCACCAGTTTTGACTCTTCAACTCCCAATCCTGCAATTTAAAGGCAAAATTCAGTGTGCTGCCATATTTTACTTAAGCAGTGTTTGCATTTGCTTTTTTTAAGCACTTTGGAGCTTTTAGCTTTGGAAAAGCTAAAAGTGGTGTTTGGTAACCCCAGATTCTGCTTCTTTTAAGTGCTTTTAAGCCAAAATCTAAAAGCAGCCTGAGAGGTGCTTTCTAGTGCTTCTAGATAAAATTGAAAATAACTCCAATTTTATGGATAATATCATACCCCATTAAACCCAAAATACCCTTCATCCCTCCCACACCAATCCTACGTAGGTCTCTGCAACACATTTTGTAACCTATGTCGGAGCTCACTCCTCTTGCTAAATCGATGGAGCTCACTCATTCCAAAGACGTCAAGAATGAAGCCGGCTCACCACCATGACGGAGACGGCAACATCCGCCGTCACGTTCAAGGACCCCCTTCCAAGAGTTGCGGTGCGGCTGCAGCGGCCTTCTCCAAGGTTGTGGCTAGGAACTCCGACGGTAGCCAATTAGCCATGGATTGGAGCCGATTGAGTTTCTTCTAGTCTGTGGTAACCATGGATTGATGGATTGGAGTTGATGGAGTTTCTTCTAGTCTGCTGCGGCACTAGTAATCGCATGAAGGAGTGAAAGATGAGAGAAGGGGCAGTCTGCAAACACTCGAAGATAAAATATTTAAAAAAGGGCAATTTTGTACTTTACAAAAAAACTACATAAAAAATCACTTTTTTATCAAACACTCCAACTTTTACATTTTAACTAAAATCACTTCTATTTCCAAACACTACATACTTTTACTACAAATCACTTTTCCAACAATCTCTTAAAAAAATCACTTTTAAAAAGCACAAGTAATCGCAAACACTCCCATAGAAACACCTCCCAATGGCGCGGAGCCAGAAATCTATGATTAAAGGGGCCGGTCCTTAAAAATTTTACATTGTAGAGGCCAAACTTTGAAATATCAACATATTTTCTACAGATTAAAAGTATTTATACATAATATATACTTAAGATTTTTTTTCTTGCAGGGGCCGAGGCCCCCTCCAGCCCCTCTCTGTCTCCTTAGTGTGAATGCCGGACATACATGTTTGCACAAAGATTATGCAAATATTTACACCTAGCAGGATAACAAAACAAATAAATCACTTAACATCAAATTTAATCCCATAATATATTCTTAAGTCCTCCAACACAAATATTTACATGGTCATAAAACAGAATTTGATGTCAATTCCTAACAATCCAGTGCTTAAAAACAACATATCAAATGTTAGAGTGAAAAACTGCTTTTGCATATCGAGGCGGGTAAGTTACCCGGGGTGACACATAAACATGTAAACTAATACTAATAGTGTCATCACTAAATATAAGGATTCAGAGTATGTCCAACTCAACTCACCTAGTTATCCATATTTAAATACCACATTCAGCTTCTTCCAACATTAAATATCTAACAAAAACAAATACCATTTAAAGTTTTAATACTCAATCAATCACCTCTTTAAACAAAACAACATTATTTTTTTTTCATTGGGATGAATACAAAACAACATTATTTTTTTTATCATTGGGATAAATATCTTATACTCCCTCCGGTTCATAATCTCCTTGACACTTTGACTTCACAAGTTTTAAGAAAATAAATTTGACTTTACTGTAGAGTACACTGTTTGGCACTGTTTGACACTGTTTGACACTATTTTATGTAGATTTGTTTGCCAAATAAGGCAAATAAGGCAAATAAGGAAGTGTAAAGAAGAATGTGGTACTGACAAAAAAGGAAAGTGTAAAGAAAAATGTGAACCGGATGGAGTATATCCCATTGAAATCATGGGATATATATGTTTTGCCCCCGAAAATGCTAAGGAAATGAACAAAATTGCTAATCACGGTCATTTTATTTTGTTTAGGAATGTGAAAGGAAATGACATGCTGTTCCATTTTAAGTATAAGATCATTCTGCAATATGCTTTCCACAGAAAAACTACATTTTAAGAATCATTCCAAGATCGTTTCTAAGAGTAACTTCTAATAAGTAGCATGCAGATTCAAATCACGGACTCTTGGAAAGGAAAGTCCAGAATGATAAATAAAGTCAAAACCTACATACCATTGGTTGATTGAATTCATCCTTGTCAACACTACCAACTATACAAAGAGAAAGTTACATATTCCATAAGTTTCATACTGGTGTTCTCAACCCTAGCTTTGGTTCAAAAACCATTTTAAAATCCAAATATAATAAATAGGGTCACTGAGGACCACCATTTCTTGAAGGGCTTACCTCATCGAGGACCACCCTTCTTTTGCCTAACTGTAAATTGATTAAGTTTAACTCATCGAGGACCACCATTTCTTGTAGGGCTTCATCTATTAAGCTCCATCTTTGTGAGGCTATTGAGCGTGCTGCTAGCTTCTGCGCTCCACTCCACTGTCTCTGAGGTTCAACAACATCCCTGTTGATGGAAGATATAGAAGATCATTGTGTTAGGATTATTATAAACCATCAGGGGCGGAGTTTATAACGATAAAAGATAGCGCAAACAGTTTGGTGAGCCATTTTGCTTTATTCCATCATATTCTCAAACCAAAAAATAATGAATCTCTGGCTCCATTACAAATGATGGAAAAAAGATGGAATAAGAAAGAGTCCAGAGTACGGAAAGAAATTGATATGCCTCACGTTCAATTATAATGAACAGGGGTATCAATTTAAAAACAATTATCAATAAAGAAAGAGTTGCTAATTAGGAACAGGCAAAATTTTTAATCCTCCTTTTAAATAATGGATCATCAAAGAGATAATTCTCCTCATACGGAGTATAATTTATTAGTACCACTACTCTAGCTGCCTAGCCTGAGATTATCATATTGAGGTTTGCATTTTTCATGAGTTGGGTTTAATATCATTTGAATTAGTACTAATAGTAAATCCGTACTTCATTACAGAAAGCTTAGCCAGCCCATATGCTATCTTTGGAGATACCTTAAATTTAGTGTGTTTACCTTAGTTGCACTACTTTGTTAGGAGGTCATTTTCCCGCTCAAGAACCAAATACATTTCAGCCGCCCGAGCGGGAAAAGGTAGTTCGTGAGAAGTAGTGCAATTATTATTGACTAGATTCTCAACCGTGCGTTGCACAGTCCATATTATCGAATAATTCTATAATCTTATTTATTAATGTTATTAATGCATGTGCAGATGATATTTTTTTATACGCATGTAATATATATGAACAATATACAATAATTATAGAGAAAACTATAGTCATCACTAATAATAGGTACGATTTATACATTAAGATAAGAGGAGGGGAAAACAAAACACGCAATAAATTTCGAAACACTTGTTTGTAAAAATTTGAAGCATTCAATTAGATGTACAAAGACTAAACATTCCGAAAGACTTCTTTGTAAAGAACATTTGTAGTACAGTCAATGCTTTTCCCATTTTCACCGCAAATCAATATCTTCAAACTCTTACGATTTGTCACTCTAGATACTGCCACATACAATTGACCACGCATAAATACAGGTTTCTTTCTCCCATGCGATGCACGGAACAAAAAAATTATTTAAATAATGTAACATTTTTATACCTACGATTTACAATGATAAGAAAGATAGATAAAATTATATTATTCAATACAAACACACACATTTAAGAAATAATAAAAATCACAACAATTTAAATTTAAATTATACTCCGTATAAAATATGAAATTATACAATTATACAAAATTTACAGTGTACAAAATATATACATGTAAAAATATTAGAATATAAATATATAAAAATATGTAAAATATCTAAATAAATATATAAATATATAAATATATAAAATATTAAAGTATCATGACTTTTCACAAAATAATGATACACATTATGTTCTGTTCAATACATTTTCTTATCAGCCTTTTAATTTTAAAATAAAAGAAGCCCACTTGAAAAAAAAATCCAAAATCCAGCCCAGTCCATGTTCCCCGTTTAGTACTGCCCATTTAAGACCCAACAAAACCAACCCTACTCTCCCTGCGCTACTCTAGTATTCGTGAGTTCCAGAAGAGTCATCGGTTTGACCGATTCTCTCTGGAACCATTCGTCCTTTCTCCCTTCGCTATACAAACTTCGTCCTCTCTCTGGACGAGGCGGCACGTCCAAGCCTCAAGCCTTTCAAGCCTAGGCGAGTTTAGGCGGCGCCAAGGTGTGAAAAGACGTTTTGATTTTTTACTGAACATTCTAATTTTTATAGAGCCACTAGTAAATATATACATGTAAAATTAGAAAATATCATGTAAAAGTATCAACATTTTATATTTTCCAACTAAAATAAACGAGAATTTGTCTAGAATAGGAGTGAAACATAACGTTAATGCAACAATAGGACCGGACTTTTTAAATTCCCAAAGTAGGAGTTCAAAACATTTTATATTTTTTTTATCATTGGGATAAATATCCTATATACCCCATTGAAATCATGGGATATATATGTTTTGCCCCTGAAAATGCTAAGGAAATGAACAAAATTGCTAATCACGGTCATTTTATTTTGTTTAGGAATGTAAAAGGAAATGATGACATGCGGTTCCATTTTAAGTATAAGATCATTCTGCAATATGCTTTCCACGGAAAAACTACATTTTAAGAATCATTCCAAGATCGTTTCTAAGAGTAACTTCTAATAAGTAGTATGCAGATTAAAAAGATAACAAATAGTTCATTGACTCCATTCCAAAAGCACATTCTTTCTTCATTGTTTCCCATTAGTTCAAACTAATCATTCAAGATTCTGTTTTCTTACCAAATCTCAATAGAGTAAAAAAATCTATGTCTTATTCTAACCTCAGGTATCCATATACTTCTAATCAATATTTGTTAGATTTGGTTCTTATATTCTAGATTGCTAACGGTAAATAATATCTAATTGGCACTTCTCTTCAGAAAAAACCTAACTACTTCGAATTATTTAGGGCAGTGATACTTGCATTTGATTTATGTCTATTAGAACCAAATAAATACATCAGATTTGAATATAAAATCGCAAACCTTAGGGCAGAATTCAAGATTCGTTTTCATATTCTTCGTTGATTTATAACTATATATATCTTGATATTGACCAAGATATATATTTTTCAGTTTTCAGTGACTTTAATATTAATATTACTCATGCATAGAATTTTAAATCACACCACTTCAATGAATTCATATCACATCATAAAGATATTCAAATGAATCAAATACTCTTAAAAATCACGGACTCTTGGAAAGGATGCCAAGTCCAGAATGATAAATGAAGTCAAAACCTACATACCATTGGTTGATACTTAGTAGCCAGCTGGTGTTGATTGAATTCATCCTAGTCAACACTACCAACTATACAAAGAGAAAGTTACATATTCCATAATAAGTTTCATACTAGTGTTCTCAACCCTATCTTTGGTTCAAAAACCATTTTAAAATCCAAATATAATAAATAGGGTCACTGAGGACCACCATTTCTTGAAGGGCTTACCTCATCGAGGACCACCCTTCTTTTGCCTAACTGTAAATTGATTAAGTTTAACTCATCGAGGACCACCATTTCTTGTAGGGATTCATCTATTAAGCTCCATCTTTGTGAGGCTATTGAGCGTGCTGCTAGCTTCTGCGCTCCACTCCATTGTCTCTGAGGTTCAACAACATCCCTGATTGATGGAAGATGTAGAAGATCATTGTGTTAGGATTATTATAAACCATCAGGGGCGGTGTTTATAACGATAAAAGATAAAGCAGTTCCAGTTGAAAGAGACATTCTTGGAAAGCTAAATCAACAATTAATCCAACACTTTTGAAACAAAATTAAAAATATCCACCTAACATATGTTCTGGATATAACAAAATAAAATGTTGACATGAACATGATCTCCAGATTTTAGTTTTAAGTTTTAACAAGACATTAATAATGTAATCGTTGAACAAAAAGTACTATTACTTGATTAATTTAACTAATTTTGTATCATATTAGAGTTGTAGTGACAATTAATCCATTCAATTCAGCTAAATGTAAAGAATAAAACCTTAAAAAATGCTTTTTAATTTAATAAATACTACAACAAACCTTGATTTGTTTTTATGAAAGGGGTTAGGTTGGAAAAATCAATTGCAAGACTACAGTTGGAAATTTAATTTTTAAACTATTGATTGGTATAATTCGTATATCAACTTCTTTTAACTATGAATAGGCAAAAGATTGACTTAGGCTTTCAGATTTAAAACACAAACACACATGTGTTATCAATGTCACACTTCAACTCCTAAAAATTAAAACACTAATATAATACACACTTGCAGCTGATCCATGGATTGAAATAATGAATAGTCATTCTTGGTGTTATTCATTCATACTTAAAAGGAGCTGATTAAAATAATTTCCCATACAAGGCAGACTGTTGCTAAACTCTTGTTTGCTACATACTCCCTCCGTCCCTTATAACTTTGCCAACTTTTCTTTTTTGGTTGTCCCAAAAACTTTGCCACTTTCCATTTTAATCAATCAATTTGTGGCTCATATTATTTCTCTCTCCTCTTCACAAATCTCTACCACACAGTTTTTACTTTATTATTCTACGTGCCGGTCAAACATGGCAAACCTTTAAGGGACGGAGGGAGTATATTATTGTACTTTGTTGTCTTTAAAATAAAATTAAAGACATTACTGTATTGAAAAAGCACAAACAACTTTCACCAGCATCCTAGAGTAGCGTGTTGCGAAACCACATTAATGCATAACACATTTACAAATAACATTAAATACTGGCCATGGCTGATTAAAAAACAAAAATATGCAGATCATCAGATATCTTTTACCTAGTGTGGCGCTATGGACTTTTACTATAAATAGAAGTGGGGTAGCTAATTAGAGCAGGATTTATCTGGTTGTTGCCCTGTTGCCTAAGAGTCCCGGTTGCCTTATGTTACCTAAGTTGATATATTTTCATCAATAAACATCATTGTCCCTATTTTCTTATGAGATCCATAGTGCTTGTTCACTGTTTTCACCTGGTTTATTGCCAGGTTCCTAACATCTTATGTGTGCTCAGGCGGTTGTTAAATTACAGCTCTCAGGAAACTCTTGAAAGTCACCGATGACGGTACGGATGTGGACATTGTTGACGAGAACAAAAACTTGGTTCATTGCGAAAAAATTGGACATTAGGCGAGGAAGGAAGCAAGCGGAAAAGAGAAGAAGAAAAAACAAAAACAAAAAAAATATACTCCATCCATCCCGTTAAAATTGTCTCATTTTAAGACACGGGGTTCCATCCTAAAAGGTCAACCTGATAGGAGGAGTAACCCGTGTGTTAATATAGCACTTTGTTCATCCAAACGTTTCCGGTGTGGGACATTTAACAGAAAATCTCACTAAGATTGTCTCATACCAAATTTGGTAAAGTTTGTGTGGCTCTAAATCATTCTTACTTTATTCTTACTTTATCAATTTAATATCAACCACACAAACTCATTTTTCTTAATAATCAAGTCACCTTCTCTTGTCCCAATCTTAGTGGGACAGAGGTAGTACGTAGTTATCATGGAAGTCGCCATGTGTGCAACAGTGCAAGTGATCAAAAAAGCATTTGTTTACATATGATTATACGAAATTGCTCAATTGAACTTTTTTAAAAAGTGATATGTTTAATCGGGTGTTTCAAAACACGGTATTCCTTATGTACGAAGTAATAATTAAAAGAATAAAAAATATTCTTTTAATCTATCAGTGGGATATGTGACAATTTTTTCTTTTAGACTTTTTTCAGTCCCAGACTAGACTAGACCAGACCAGACCAAACTTAAATAGACCAGACCAGACCAGACCAGCAAATTTCAGTCCAAAAGAAAACATTCTAAGAAGAAAAAGCAATAAAATAATGAGACGCCCCGTCCCATTCTCTTACTTCCATCTGAGGGATTGCCTTATCCCGGTATAGATAAGACCTAGCGATCGCCTAATCAAGCAAACTAGAAAGAATCAAAGAATGAAATTGCACCACTGACCTTGGCAATGAATGTCCTTATCAAGGGCATGGCGATATCAGACAACTCAAGGAAAAGACTGAAGTAGTATCTCCTGCAACGCATATCAAAAAGCATGAAAAGATTGAAAGTAATTTGTCTCCAGTAACTCATGGCTTGTTCTGACAGATTTCAATCATTTCAGTTCTTTCATAGTTACACATCAGCCAAAGTACAGCTTAGCTACAACTTATAGTTTAATTATTTTGTAAGAGAGTCCATAATGCAAAAAGACACAGCCTTATATATGCAATAAGAACTACTCTCTCTAACAAAGAAGTCATGTTTGGTTAAGGTACGAGTATACAGCTTTTTAGCTTGGACGAGGTAAAAGTCAAAACTGTCCTGATGAAACCCTACTTGTAATTAACTTTTTTGCAACTCTTTTAGCATATAACAACAAAATTAGCTTCTTTTGATGAAACATGACTCTTTTGTTGGGAGCAAAAAATCTTAGAAAACATTACTCCATTTATAGTACAGAGAGAGTACTAGTTAATAGGGGTTCTTCTTCCCAGTGGTAGTAAAGATTTTTAAATTCTGATAAATAGATTAAATGAGTAAGCGATTTTGGGGAGGGGATTCTGCATACCACCCTCTTAAGGACCTCAGTTCTTTGGTGCGCTAAGCAGCTATAGATATTTGGTTGATGATGGCAACTCGAAAGGGAGATGATACTGGTTCCTGACTTCATCATTATACCAAGTTTATTCCACCATGGACGATCTTCGACTCTTTGTTTACCAGATGCCTCTAAGACCCGGCATTCAAATGTGCTCAAGTCAAAGTGATGTTCATACATTGATACAACTGCTTCCATGTTCAGATGCAACCATTTGCGCATTGCCACCTGTTAAAAAGTTGCAATAAGGTCAGACATCATAAACCTAAACGGCTAAACCAAAGCATACAAACAATTGATATGAATACGGCTCCCTAGCTCACACGATGAAAACATTGCTATTTGGACACCAACACTTTATAGATGAGCTTACAGATGTTGCATCAAGGTATCAATAAACATAGACCTAAGACTGACCTCCACGATGTATGGAAACGCCCAAAGACATGAGTTTCCCTGTTTAGGAAACTCCACAAGGCTTCCAAATGCTAGAAACTCCATATACACGTTATTGGCTATTTCGATAATTTAAAAAATGTGTTTATCTTGAATATGTACGTTTCAGTAACTCTGGCCAAATTCCACAAAGACAAACACTAAACTTCAGACTTAAGACTTACCATATTAATGGAGTGTTTTCCATTGCTTAAAAAATGTTTTTTAGCTTTTATCATTAAAAAAGGTTAAAAATAGTATTTTCAAACAACCGCTTCTATTTAAATTAAGCACTTTAAGTTAATAACTGGAAGAAGGTGGAACCCTGGAGGGGTGCTTTACATTCATTTTCATTTTTTTATCACACAAAAGTACTTTTTTACCAAGCATTCTAACTTTAATTTTAAAATCACTTTTTTTCTCAAACACTTCCAACTTTTACTATTAATCACTTTTTGTATAATTTCTAAAATTAATCACTTGTCAAAAGTAGAAGCAAATGCCAACACTCCTTGATTACCTTCTCTGTCTCTCCTAGAAATACTCTAATGTTAAAAAGAGCTTGGTTTCCTATAAAATAAGTATTGATGCTTCGGAGCTTTGCTCTGGTATCCTGAATTTCCGACAACTAGGATTTGAAAAAACATTAGCCTTCTTCCTCAGAATTCTTCTCCTCTGTATGTGACTTATTTGTCTTCTCTACATTTTTACTCTTCCATTTTGTGCTTCTTCGCTACTTCTTTCTAGTATACTTTATTGACTATATGACTTCAAAATGTGTACTCTACTATTGTTTAATAGTCTAATGTTTTTATTTTCTTGAATTATTACGAATAGAAATGTATGAATCTTTTTCCATCATTTGCAATGGAGCCAAAGATTCATTATTTTTTGGCTTGAGAAAATGATGGAATAAAGCAAAATGACCTACTAAACTGTCTGCGCTTCTTTGTTATGAAGCAGTAGTCAGTCTATGCAATTTTGGACGCGATATTCACTATGGATCATCCGGAAACAGTCTCTCTGTGCTTTAGTACTGGGGTAAGACTGCGTACATCCGACCCCCCTTTACCACACCGTAGGTGGGAGCCTTTGCGGCATAGGGGTAAATGAAAATGATGAGAAATGTATGAATCTATATGTAAAGATATATTCACATGTTTCCCCTACAGTAACCTATAGTATTTTTACTAGTTTAATGTTTTAGTATCCTACAGTAATTTTACTCTATGCTACTTAGACTGACCCTGTAGTTGCTTTTGAAAAAATGTTTACCTCATTCCGTAATCTCTGAAGTGCTCGGGTTGATAAAGTACAGTAGTACACAGACTTAAACCAAGGCTGTTCATTTCATTGGACACTTTACTATCAACTGATATAAGCTCCAAATACATGCTGCCAATGTAATTACAAAATCTTCTAATATGGCCACACCATGCTCAAACAACTGACACAAAGTTAAAATATTATGTCTACTTGATGGGAAGTGGGGAAGGTCTAAATCAAAGGAAAAATGAACTTAAGTACAGCAATTAAATGCACAATGGACTAAAATAATTATGGAAATGAATTTTACAAAAAATGAATTCTCGCACTATTGCCTTTACTAGAACAAACTATGACTCTATGAGAGTGACTTGTATTTGTGTTCATAAGAAATTGACTTCCAGAGTTTCTGCAAGCATAAATATTTGAGTTGCTATATTACCAGAAACTGATAATTTGATTGAAAATGACACAAAGTTAATTTGAAACAAATTAGTAAAAGAAACACAAAACTCAATCAAAAGTTTCACAATTCCCTTATAGAGAAATGCTCACCTCATAAACATCAAATTCAGTAAACCTTGCTAGAAGAACACTTCAAAGATTTCGCTCCATAGAAGTCATTCTTTGCGGGACACCGCTGATGAATGTGCTACAAAAATTGAAGGGATCGATGTGCAGCGAGTCAGAGACCGGTGATTATAAGAATATAAAGCTACTCCGTATAATAATAACTTCAATTGACTTAACGGAGGTAGAAGAATAGACGGTGGTAAGGTTAAAGAAGCCAAATAATTAAAAAATTAGAGTTCAAATTTTTAATAACAATGTACAACATCTTATTGCACAAATGCATTGACATAAATCAAGGGTACCAACCTCTATTCATAAGAATTTTTGAAGATATACTCAATAAATAAGAACATGCATTATCGACCAATGTTATAATCGATTAAATAAGTGATTTTATGTTAATTATAATAATTCATACATATGCCAATGTGCTCGCACATATACTAAAACTAAAAAAATCATTTCATCTCGTGCACCGCACGGGTAAAGATACTAGTATTATATATTGGCATTTTATAAAAACAATTATTGATGCCATTCTAAACACTTCCAATCTATATACACATATATACAATAAACTAGCGTGTAATACGCGCAATGCGCGAAAATGAAGGCCCAATATGATGTTAATTAATAAAAACGTAAAATTTTAGTCTCTTTACATGGATGCATGCATGGCTTGATCACTTATTTTAAAGTTTTCCCATACAAATATTGCGATCACTAACAAAAATAGATGAAATAATCGTATTTGATAAAAAAACATTGTACGTGCCACACTTGATTTGTACATATTCTAATACGATAGTATAATCCATTTATTCCATTTACCTATCTCAATTGTCATCGAGTCCACCTGGGTTGTTTCTATTTTTATTTTTTTTACCAATTTGTAATCATATTCAATTTCAGTTTATGGATTTAGTAAAATTTGTAGTTAAATTTTGGGAAAATCACACTTTTGATCTCTCAATTTGTGACAATATAGAAATGTTAGGCCCGCATTTATGAGATTTTAAATGTCACCCTCGAATTGACAAATGTGTTGTAAATGTCACTCCCGGTGATGAACTTATTGGTAGTCTAGAATTGGAGATAATTATAATCGGCGAAGAATGACATTTACAACACATATTTCAATTCGGGGTGACATTTACAATCTCATAAATATGGGTAAAACATTTCAATATAGTGATTAATTGAGCGATCAAATGTGCAATTTTCCCTTAAATCTTTTAAGTTTGTAAACAGTGCATACAAAAAACAATTTGCGTTTAAAAGGAAGAATTGTTTGATGCAAATGCTCAATCAACATTTTAGATTATTGAAATATATTTAGATATCTGGTTTTACCATTTACGAACTGATCTACGCAAACCATCACATAATATTCAAAATAGCCATCACATAATATTCAAAATATTAAAACGACACCCAAAAAAATAACTATTAATTAATCAATAACACTTGAGCTCAATTAATGATCATTTAACGGTGCTACCTTTTCAATAATTAACGGAGGAGGGATATTTAAGTCCATTTCAAAAAGAAGTTCAATGAATTAATCAAATAGTACAACATCTCATGCTTCAAAGAGATGGACATAATTCAAGGTACTAAGTCATGTTCACTATTATAATGTTTTTAGATGTTCACTATTATAATGTTTTTAGATATATAGTTTGAGTGGTGTCATTTTTAACATTATCAATTTATATATACATATATATACAATAAATATATAATTTGAGTGGTGTCATCTGGCACCATATATAACCCAGCACTTGGCTCCGTCTGTGGTACTTTGGCTGATGTGTAACTATGAAAGAACTGAAAAGATTGAAATCTACAAGAACAAGCCATGAGTTACAGGAGACAAATTACTTTCAATCTTTTCATGCTTTCTCATATGTGTTCCATGAGATATTACTTCAGTCTTACGGCTTACCGAGAGCTCTCTTGGTTGGCAGTACCCGTGTGCGTGCGTTGGGCGATCTCTAGGTCTTATCTATACCGGTATAAGGCAATCCCTCAGATGGAAGTAAGAGAATGGGATGGGGCGTCTCATTTTTTTTCTTTTTCTTCGCCTGGCTTATAGTCATGAGAAATTCATATCAATATTGATCACTGTATTCTGTTTATTAGAGTGAAATACATTTTTAAGACTGTAAAAAGCGTTTTTGGCTACTAACATGGAGCAATCCAAAGCATGATACAATTCTCTAATAATTCTGTCCAAAAGCCAGTTTGGCAATTTTAAGTGGTGTTCTGAACTTCTAATGCCATCCATCTGGTATTCTGGTACATTATGAATTTGTGATTCCTGGGATCATTTGACATCATTTGCTTGGATGAGAAAAATACACGAACTTGCTTTACACGTAGATTCACGAATGAGTGCGTGACCTCTGACAGTGTACCAGATATTTTCTTTTTGACTGGAATTTGTGCTCTAGTCTCATCTAGTCTGGTCTGATCTGCTCTGGTCTGGTAAACGTCTGGTCTCTGTGTATTTTATAACTACGGTAGTCTGGTCTGGTCTGATCTGGTCTGGTCTGGTCTAGTTTGGTCTGGTCTGGTAAACGTCTGGTTTCTGTGTATTTTATAACTACGAAAGTCTGGTCTGATCTGGTTTGGTCTGGTCTGGGACTGAAAACAGTCCAATCTACCTATTAAGTCGGTTAAAAGTTTTGCTAGATAGCAAAAATTAATTCAGAAAACGAGTATAAGTTTTTTTTTTTAATTAAAACGAGTACAAGTTAATATTCAAAATAAGGCAATAGACTAGAAATCTCGAAGAAGTATATTTTGTAAAACATGGGAAACAAGACCTAAGATATACGATAGTACTTCGTATCAAAGTATTTAATTGGCAATTAAAATATTTTTTCATTAGTTATTTAGTGAATTACCTAACTAGGAATAAAAGGCACTCAATAATCACCAATAGGATTACATTGTTTTTAACTCACTAATAGGACTAATTTTTTGTGTTTGACAAATACTCCGTATATACCTTGTAGCTATTGAATCGTTTCAATTCATAATAAAATTATAATAATAATGAAAAGGCCGTAATAAATATTAAAAATTAACAAAATGTTTTTAAAATAAATATTTAGAAAAATAATTTAAAAAATAAATAAAAAACCAAAAAAAGTAAAAAATTAGCAAAATATCGCCGCCTCCTATGCGGATTGGGATCCTCTGCCCGACTAGGACGGTGCCTTGCGCATCGGACGGTCGGGCAGTAGCAAAGCAGGCCTCGAGATTAGCGATAAAGTGGAGCCCAAGATCTCCGACCGTTGAATTGTTGATCGGACGATCCGGAAGAAGCAAGGCACCCTACCTTACTCTAAAGTAAGGTAGAGGCTCCGGATCCCTCCTATGCCACCCAGCACCACGGTCACCGGGGGGGAAAATGACACATGCATTAGTAATAGGGATGGACTCGGTGCGGGTCGCTCGGCCCGGAACCGGCCCAGACCGCTACTATGCGGAGCTTAGGCCCGGCCCGAGGGGGTAACCGGTTCCGATCCCGGGTCATGAAAAAGGCGAACCGGCCCGGTCGGGCCGAGCCTGGTTCAGGCCTTTTTTTGTTTTTTTTTTTTTTGTGTTTGGGCTGAGTTTAGTTGGGCTGGGTTGGGTTTCCGAGGGGTTTGGGTGGTGGGGGGAATAAATAAGAAAGCAAAAAAATTGAACCGGAACCGCACCGGCCCGGAACTGACCCGGCCCGGAACCGGTAGACTCATTTATGGTATAATAATAATAATATACTAGCGTATATGAGTAATAAAATTAGTACTCCCTCCGTCCCAATTTGATGATCCCGTATTTCCTTTCTGGGTCGTCCCAAATTGATAGTCCTATTTTCCTTTTTGGAAATAAATATGTTGTCCACCTCACTTCACCTTTTTCTACTCAAATTTCAACCACAACTTTTACCTTTTCAACCACTTCTTTAATCTTTGAGCCCAAAAGAAATGGGATCATCAAATTGGGACGGCCAGTAGGTATCAATTCATATGGAGCAGTAAGTTACTAACTTGGCATATCGAATGTACTCCTTAATACGGAACATTCTGGCCATTCTTCCCACACCGGTTGAGAAGGCAGAATATCCCCCAACTCAGCCTTATAAATATACCGATGTACCACTAGCTTTCCATAAAACGCCTACCAGCTTTGAAGGCGGCGTCCATAGGGCGAAATTAAAGGATAATATAATTTTTATAACTAGGATAGTATAAAGTTTACGCCGTCCGCAGCGATGGGGCACTACTCTTGTGATATGGATTGGAGCGTGGTGGAGATAGATACAGAAGATGATCCTGATCTTCAAAGGTCTATGGTGAGGATATATCTGAAAGATGGGTATGCTTCGTATGGTAAAACATGGTGGCTGGACCATGAAGAACGCGGCAGGGAGAAGGATGTTCTGTATAGGTTTGAGAAGTGCGTTGACGTGAGCGGTGAATGTGCTTGGACTAGTGACTTGGAGAAGATTCTCCAGGGAGGATCTGAAGAAGAAGAACTTATGACTTTATTTACCGATAAAGTACTCTCCCCCTTCAAGCACCTTTTCTACGGAGAAGCGCTCAAGTACGTCGCAAGTGTTCTGATAAGGGGATGTCGTGATGGGCTTATTCCTCTCCTCAATCACAACCCTAACTCAAAGCTATACTCGATTAGCCTGGCTGTATCTTTACAGCTCTCTGTAACTTTGGGAGTAGAGGTCTATACCTTGTTTAAAAAGTATTATTTTGAGAGTATAGGCCTCGAGCAACCGCCGCCTGGTCTCCCTGATTACGATCAGTCAACTCCAATGCCTCTGCCGAGGATAGTGCGGGATGGCTACGGTTTCTTCCAGCTTGGCGGTCGTGCAAAATTAGATGAAGAAGAAAAAACATGTGCGATTTGTTTTGGCAAGTACGAACCGCAGTGCCTCGTGATTCGCCTTCAATGTCTGAATGAGCTTCTCCCCGAAGAGGAGCATAGTCACGAGGCCGACACCGCAGCAGCAATGTTGCTGCCATGCCAGCACATATTCCATACAAATTGCATCACCCGCTGGTTTCAGGTTTCAGTTGATGATCACACACCCCACCATGAGCATCTATCCAGTAACAATACTTGCCCTCTATGTAGGTTTCGGATCCCCACCCACTATTACGTGGTTTCTCTTGTACAATGCTTTCCTCAATGATCATGGAGCAATTCTAGGGTACTTAAATGTTGAATGAACCAGGCCCGGACACCAATCCCATTTGTTTATTAGTATATATTCCAAGCCCGGCCATTTTTAGTGTGCTGAGTTAATTAGAATTTCGCCGGGGCAAGTCATTTTTCAGATTTACATGTAATTCATTTACACGTTAGTTATTTTGATCACAGTGGTCAGTTTTTTTCCATGCACTTGTTAGTTCCGTCAACAATATTAATTAAGGGAACCAACATATATATGGTGTTGTGAGCATAGTATATCCAATTTTTGTTGTGAAATTGGATTACAAAGAATGTTTTTGCCCAGTCTTAATTTCTACACCAAGTCACTTTATAGACATAGTTGCTACAAATTGTTTACTCTAACTTCTTCCCACATATATAAGCTAGTCTTGCCTGGCCGCATTTTTCGTAATCTTCCTAGAAATTATGTTGGTAAGTTCTTGTGAAGTAATGATCAGGACTTTGATATATCCTAGCATTAGATTCTTAATATTTTTTTCCAAGATAAAATATACTCATATATATATGGAATGAGTGCAAAGTGATACAGCTTTGGGATACACCTACGAACCATATGCAGTAGTTGACATAAGTTTGGATCACCTTGTATGTGCAATAAAAAATTCCAATAGCTCTTTGTTTGCATGCTCATTTTTTATGTAACATGTCACACTTTGGTGGCATAAAATGAAGATAGACTGTTGCTTTGACGGCCTTGATTTGCGACAACAATATTTGCTAGTTTAGTACTCCGTATGATTCTTCTGTTACTTCGTGTTTATACTCATTTATCTTTGAAATGTTTAGCAAATGTTACTCCATTATTGTGTTCACGTCAATTGCTTTTCTCTCAGTCAGATATGATGCCGCTAAATATTGGTTGGTCAATGACTTCTCTCGACAGAACAGGATTCTTAGTTATAAGCCTTGCATGTGCTATTCTGCTAAGTTCTTAGATACTCCAGTAAAAGAGATTAGTACTGATGTTCAAGTGTGCAACACCCTTGTCCTTGTCGGTGATGACTGCCATTGACTCCAGTACTCCACAACGTAGTGAACACCAGTTTCAGCCCATGGGGCGTGTTATGTGTTTCTAAAAAAAGTAGGTTGAACTCATCAAAAAAATTCAAATAACTCCACACAATTGAAGACTGCAGATACCAGATCTGAACAAACAAATGATACTGGAACTAAATGACCTTAACTAATTGTTCACTAAAAAGAGGCGTTCTTTCAAAGATTGCTTGCATAAATTGTATGGAGAATAGGAGGCATACTAAATCTAAAGATACCTGAATCCAAGGACCCTAACTTCTTGTTTACTAACTTCTGTACACTTGTACCCATAATCATACTGTTTTTCTTCACTTCATTTGAATTTTCTATCATATTTGTGTACTGTTTTGCTACAGGTGGAATGATTGCTAATGGGGTGATTACCAGACCAGAATAAATGACAAAATCAGAGACTTGGTACTAACTGAGAGAGAAGCTTGAGTTGGTTCCTTACTCTTTTCCTTTAAAGCTATTTTTTACACATTCAAATCCGATATCCTAGACCACTATTTTTTAGAGCTGCAAATACAAAGAAACAAAAAAAAATGCAGAAGAAAAGGCTTGATCCTACCTATTATACTCCAATTTGGTTCGCGTGCGGCAGCGATGGGGAAATACTTGTGGGATATGGATTGGAGCGTGGTGGAGATAGATACAGAAGATGATCAAAATATGTCCGAGTTATTTTGTTGAGAATAGAAAAATAATAATCGGGGTAAACCTATTGCCCAGATAATCAACGATATTAATCGTTGCCCAGAGCCAAGAGACTGAAATTCAATTTTATTCTAAGATAAATAAACAAGATTGAACCCTGACAAGGGTATAAATAGTCTTCTAAGAGAAACTCTAATCTAGCCCAAATTAATTAAGCTCATGCTAACTCTACTAAATACTCTACTAATAATAGGCCCAAACTAGAAAACACGAAATAAACTTTATAATAATAAATAAAACTATGACCCTAGCTCACAACTAGCCCATGGAGGTGGGCCCAAGCCCGTTCTCGCCCCTTGATTGCTTGATCTCTCTTTTCTCTATCAATCCATCTTTCTTCAAAACAACCGTGTCCTCAAGGTTGAAATCCGGACACCGATTCCAAGATAAGCAAGAATGAACCTTGGCAAGAGTATAAATAGCTTTCTAAGAGAAACCCCAATTGAGCCCAAATTAATTAAATCCTAATTAAGCCCATACTATCTCTACAAAACACTCTACAAATAATAGGCTCAAACTAGAAAACATAACATAAGTTTTAGGGTAATTCTATTCACAGCCTCTAAATTACTATTCACAGCCACTAATTTTAATTTTAATAAATAAGAATAATTCCAATATCTAAATACCCCTCCATCATCTTAACAAAAGCCCCAAGACCGCCATCGTGCTCCCAGTTTCATCAAGGGGTTATTTTTCTTCAAATATCCGGCAATCCAGTTTCATTAAGGGGTTATTAATTGAAGAAGACTCCTGATCAATTCCTTCAAAAGAGAAAATTACAAAAGGGTTTGGAGAATTGCCATGTAAACCTGTATGCATATCCAAGGAAAACTTCCATGGTGGTCCGTGGTTCCTAAAGCAAACGTGAAATCAGATTCTCAAATTGACACTTAGCTATAAACAATAGCAAGATTGAAGACAATCTAAACACGTTTTTTAATGTGATGAGGCATTCTGAAGTTCAAGTCACAAAGCACGTATGTATATATGTGTGTATATATATAATGAGGAATGATCATGTACATATGGATGTACGGGGGGCTCCGCACGGACAAAGCCATTAGAGGCCCTTCCGGGTGGAATTTTTTGATGGAATATTTTGAGCATGTTCTTCATCAAGTCTAGTTTATCCATACCAAATTTCAGCTCAAAATTCGATCGGGAAGGCAGTCAAATAAATTCTTGAAATATATGGCGCATTCTGCGCACATATAATGTGCACTATATTTCAATTATGTATGAGTTTCCACTGAAAGAGCTTAATCTTTAAGTGTTGTCTTGGATGCCAGATATGTTTATCTATAAAGGAGCTAATACTTTCTTCTCTAATGAAATTGTATGCAGATTGCAGACTGAAACACCCAGATTTCTTCAAGTTCCAACATATCTCTCTTGATGAACTAACTGAGCAGGCAGAGAGAGCTTCATTGTTGATAGCACAAATTCTTTTCCAAGTGGCAGATATGGAACCCACCTAACATTCTACACAACTCTAACAACACCATCAAACATTCTCAATGGAACATTACCAATGCCTTTAATATCTAAAGCAGTATTATCTCCTAACATGACCTTTCCCCCATCAAACAAAGTCAATGAAGAAAAACAGTCCTTGTTAGGAGTGGCATGCAAAGTACAACCAGAATCAAGAATCCATTCAGATTTAAGAGAAGAATCAGAACAAACAAGTAACTCATGTTGAAAGACATTAACAGATTCTGTGTTAGAGGTAGGATTAGGATTGGGGTTATCACCTTGTCTATCCCTCTTTTTCTTCCTACAATCCCTAGCAAAATGTCCCTCTATACCACAGTAATGACATTTAAAGCCCTTCTTATCAAAATTATCTTTCTCAGTTTGTTTCTTCTTCTTAGAACCCTTCTTCTTATTCTTAGGTTTACCCTTCACCACTAAAGCCTCAGTCTTAGTCTCATTTCTTTCACTAAAGGTTGAGTCAGACTTGGACTTAAACACCTTAAGGCTCTCATTCTTTTCCATAATGGAATCTATTATCTTGCTTGGTGTTAATTCTTCATTGGAATATTGAATTACAACCTTAAAGTTGTCAAATTGGGAGGGTAGTGAGTTTAAGAGAATCACAGCTTGATGGGTGTTCTTAATCTTTTCATCTACTTTCTCAATTTCTTGTGTCATCTTAAGAAAATTGTCTAAATTCTCTTGCAAAGAAACATACACATTCATTTTGAAATTGAACAACCTATATATTAAGGATATCTTCCTAAACATGGTTTTCTTCATGTAGGTTGATTCAAGAGTTTCCCACAGAATCTTAGGCTCAGTTATACTAGCAAACTTTCTAGCCACATTGTCAGACAAATGTATAATCAACTCAGAATAAGCAACATCTTTTAATTCAAGTTGATCAGGCGCAAATAAACTAGGTATAGGGTTATGCGTAAGAGCAGTGAAGCATTTCTGCTTCATCAACAGAGCTTTCATCTTAAGTTGCCACATTGGGAAATCACTGGTGCCATCAAACATTCGGACTTTGACACCAGACTCAGACATTGTCCCAATGTGTTACTCAAGAATAAACAGATTATCAAGAACAGACAATTCAAACCGACAAAGACGAAAGGCACTGACAACAAACACATGTACTGTAATCAATACCAAGCCAGAGTATAATGGTTCAGATTTAAGACAGACCAAGAACTAGGGTTTCAAGAAATCCAAGATTTAATCAAAGATTGCAATTAGGGTTTTGAGAACACACCAAGCTCTGATACCAATTTGTTCGCAGACTACACGAAGTCACAGTCAAACAGATCAGATCTCAAACTTAACACTTGCAATCAAAGCAATAAGAAAAGTAAAAAGAAACACGATATGTTGACGCAGTTTGGAAGAAAACCTTCCTAATCTGCGGGGTTTCAACAGGGGAAACCCGGTCCCAAATTTCACTAGCTCAGATATACAACAGTTCACAATCAAGATGGTTGCAAAGCAATCAAGATTCAGTACATGCAATCGGTCAGAGATATCACTCACGAAACAAATAAAAGAAAGAGTTCAGAGTTAACCGAATGAAACCCTAAGGCTTCAGAAGATAACTGTCAGGCTCTAGTTCAGGACCTCGTATCAAGCTCTCCTCTGTTTCCTCCGATTTCTAGGAATCCTCCTCTTTCTCTCACCGTTCTCGTTAAGATCAGGCTCTCGCGCCGGCACCGGAACAATGCTTTCTCACTCTAGAACTCAAGGTTCTCAGCCTCTCTTTCTCTGTCTAGGGTTGTGATTATCAGCTCAAAACTTGAAGGCTCAAGAGATAGAAGTCGCTTATATACTTAGGATCTCCCAAGTATTAAGCGTATCGGGATACTAAATACATAAGGCCCAGTCCGGAAGCAACCCGGACAAAGAAAGGAAGGAGAACACAAAAGCTCTAAGCCCAACCCAATAACATAATACTTAAAATGATTGCTTTGCCATCCTATCTAAAATTGTAAACTAAGACACAATTAGAGAATTAGGATTACTAATCTCAACAAAAGCATTGTGATACATATACTTTAATTAATGTATAATAAGGTAATGAAAAGTGTGAGAAGCTACGAAACATCAATATATATATGATTGAGTTATTGTCAAATTTGAGTAACCATTCTCTTTTGATAATATTTAAAGTAGAAAATGAGAGAACTCAAAAGGTGTTTTATCCATAACTAACCTAGAGTTAATAAAAGAAAAGATCAGTCAAGAAAATAAGGAATTTATAAAGAAAAAGTTAAACCAACCTTATTGCTTCAGTTACTTATGTTAGTCAGAAACTCACAAACTCAAAACCAAAATCCTTTGAGTCCTATCACTATATAACCTGAGTCTAGCTTATTGCTTCAGTTACTCGTGTTAGTCACACCAAGTAAAATTATCTAGTTTAAGTAGCCATGAATTGATATACATCAAAACGGGGTTGCACTCATAAAAAGGATTGACTACAGGCAGATAGTTATGCTCATTTGATGCTAAAAAATCAAAGTCACAACCTGTAACTCTTAAGAATAAATAATTTTGAAAATGATAAATAAGCCAAAGAAATTTAAAACATAAAAAGAAGAGTAATAACTGAACCTTAAAAGCTTATAATAAGAAAACCTGTTGAGCTTAAAGAAGGCTACATCATCTTAAACTTGGGACAAACAGAATGATTTGAAGTGGTGTTTGTCCTATACACAGAGTTTCTTTTAACAATTTTTACAATTACTTCAAATTTTTAAGTCAAGTGAAGCATGTAAATAGAGCTATCACAGTCCCCTTTCCTCATCAAAGAATTATCTAGTCAATAGAGCTTTTGTTACTCATCAAAGAAACTTCTAGCTACAACTTCTTTTTTCTCTTGGAATCATCTGGTGGGGGGCTGGGGTGGACTTCTGGGACAAGAAGGAGGAGTGGCAGCCTGGCACGAACATGTAGCAGATGAGAAATGTAATAAAACTTACAAATTTCCCCAAAAAAAACCATATAAAAGTATAAAACAAAAAGATACCTTTTTTCTTGAAAAGATAATCATGATGTGGTGGGTGCTGGAGTTCTGCAAGGTCAACTGGAACATTCGAAATAATAACCTGAAGCAAAAGTAGTAACAGATGAGAAATGTAATGAAAATTTTCCGAATTTCCGAATTTCCAAATAAAAAAAACTACCTTCTTTTGTGGCTTGCGACCATCTCTTGGTTTCTTGGCCTGCTTTTGTATTCCACAGACTTCATCTTCTGTGGTTCGCGATGGCCCCGCCCTTGCTTTCTTGGAAGATGGACGAGTTCTTGAATATGAAGATGAATATGACCCGGTTCTTGTTGATGATCGTGGGGCGGAGCTTGCAGGGGAAGTTCCGGCGAAGCGGGGATGAAGGGGAGAAAAAGGACCTGGAGATGAAGATGGCCCGGTTCTTGATCGTGGGGCGGAGCTTGCGGGGGAAGTTCCGGCGAAGCGGGGATGAAGGGGGGAAAGTGGACCTGGAGATGAAGATGGCCCGGTTCTTGATCATGAGGCGGAGCTTGTAGGGGAAGTTCCGACAAAGCGGGGATGAAGGGGGGAAAGTGGACCTGGAGATGAAGATGACCCGGTTCTTGATCATGGGGCGGAGCGTGTAGGGGAAGTTCCGGTGAAGCCATGAAGGGGGAAAGTGGACCTGGAGATGAAGATGGCCCGGTTCTTGATCGTGGGGCGGAGCTTGCAGGGTGTTAAGATCCGGGGTTCCATCCTAGAAGGTCAACCCTGATAGGAAGAGTAGCCCAAAGTCTTATATAATATAATTGTTTTATAGCTTTCCGGTGTGGGGCAAATGTTTCAACACGCCCCTTCAGCCTGATCCGGGCTGGACAATATCGAGGTGTATAAACGGGCCAAACAAACCCTTAACAAGATACTGTTAATCATGGGTGTTAAACAAGCCGTCAAACCACAACCGAAATTGGCTCTAATACCATGTTAAGATCCGGGGTTCCATCCTAAAAGGTCAACCCTGATAGGAGGAGTAGCTCAAAGTCTTATATAGTGTTTAATTTTTTTATAGCTTTCCACTGTAGGACAAATGCTTCAACACAGGGGAAGTGCCGGCGAAGAGAGGGGCAATTGGCAAGTCGAAGTCCATTGCTTCATGTGAATCGTCATACGGCGACTGTCCTGGCCCCCCTGAAGTAAAGTAAATATAGAGTTGTCTTGCTCGCCAGCGGCGGCCGCCGTCCTCCTGTTGTGACGTCGTCTCATTATGGGTAAGTTTTTTTTTGCCCCATAGTTTTGGAGATATCACGTACGGTTTATTTATATAGGAAATTGGGGAGCTCTTCGGTGATTCAAACACATGGCATAACATTACTGTATATATATATATATATATATATATATATATATATATTCCACGTCAGCTCTTCATTTTAAAAATTCCAAACTTGCTGAAGTGATCCCCTACACTATTGTAATTCCGTCCTGCCTTATTCCCCTTCCTCCGTTCCCATCTTCATAACATTTCGTCCTTCTCGTTACCTGGTGAGGGATGGGTTAATCGACTGACTCTTGCGCGGAAGGAGAGAAAGAAAGTCATCAGGGTATAGGGCGAAGCGGCTAAGGTTCGGTCCATCTTACAATTCAATCGCCTCCTGTCTCGTTCGACTTTACAATTCAATCGCCTGCTCCGCATCTGTAAACCTTACAGGTGAGCTTTGGCTTGCCGGTAGCTTAGACCACATCCCATCTATGGTCCGTAAGATTCTCTTTATTTTTGCATTTTTCACTCTTTAAAATTTCTAAAGTATTCATTTTAGTGAAGCATGTCTTGAACTTGCATAACAAGTTTTAATATGAGGTTCTTGTTTTTGTTTGCTCCTTTGTTTAATTTACGGGTATGACCTCTTATTGAATTTGTCCATTTCCCTTCTTGTTGATCCGCTTTGGTTGATGTTGTTATTGATTTTCAGAATGGCTGCTTAGATTTTGTTGAAAAGTGATCAGTTAACCATGTACTTCTCTGTGTATTACTCCCTCCTTGCCATCCCACTTTTGGTCTCTAATTCCAAGAATAAAAATTCTGTTTTGTTGTCCAGTCAAAAATCTAGGACACTTTCTCAATTTATAATTTTAAATACCAGTCAATTTTGCTTATTATCCCAGCTCGCGTTCTGATGCTTCGACGCAGGAGTTCCTCAACCGCTCCCCCCTGAACGCCATTATGAATGCTTTGCAAATGGAATCGGATTATCGTGGTCTGGAGGACACCTTGGTTGATGGTTTCAAAAGGATTTTCAGAACTAAACTCGGAGCATCTTTGACCCCACATTTCATGGTATTCTATACTAACTACTTGTTTTTGAAGTCGCAAACTTGCTTCTTTTATGTGATTACCCTAGTCTTTTTATATCAAATGATGTTTAAATATCTACTAAAAAGTGAAGGAGATCTCCTTATTAAATATCAAATGATGTTTAACATAGTTTATTTCTCATTTACTATTTTTTATTATATTTTTTTCATTTTTATTGTGTTTGAGTATATTAGTGGTCTTGAAATTATGACATTTCAAGAGGCTTACCATTACATTATTAGAGCCTTTGACATCCTAATCTTTTTCTATCAGAAAGTTACTACAACGACCTTCTCTTTTAGTTGGCAGCCTTCTTTTTTCGAATCTTCTCTAACTGTTTTTCCCGATTGTTTTCATTTGTATTTTAGTTGTGTAATGTCTTATTTGTTTTGGTTCCTTGCACTTCCTTTTTTTGTACCCATGGGGATAGAAAACCCCTTGGGGGTTGGCACTATACCTCCCTAAAAATGAAAAAATCTTACAAGCAGTAGTAGGTGTCATTAAGAGGAACTACAAAGGCTGGTTCATAGCTATTTTTTTCCCCTATTGATAAACTCCCTAGCTATTTACTGTTGGTGTTGGTCCTGGTGTCTTATAAAAAGCTATAGAATGGTATACACTTGCTGAATATCTTGGTGTTGATGTTGAGATGAGTGCTGCTGCCCTTTATTATTGTGCTCAGGGATAAAGCCTTCCTTAGAAGAGAAGATTAGTTACAAAGATTAAAGTTTATTGAACAAGAATAGTAGTAGAATGTTACCCATAAATCTGGAAGGAAATAATGCAGCTGCCTTATTTTCATAAACCAGTTTTGAGCATACTAATAAGCATGTTTACAGAGGCAGATTCCATGGCGATGGAGGAGATCCACCTAACTGGCAACAAGCTCCCTGGGAGCAGAATCGGGACCTAATTGTACAAAATTAGATATTCAGAAGAGAGCCCTCACCGTCCTCACAGGCTTACCCCAGCGACGGCGGACCCCAATAGAAGACGAATAGAAGGAGAAACCTGCATCTGTCGTTGGTAGCTATGAACGGGATGATGCTGGTGAACTGCGGTGTGGAACAAGGTTGGTGGTGACTGGATGGATACAGAACATATGGGATCTTTTTTCAGGTCGGTGTTGTTGGACGATGGTCTGCGGCCAAATTCTTGCAGTTATGAGAATCTTATACCAGTGAGCATTGAGCTGTTTATATATGCCTTGCACTGTTGTGGAACAGGCGGAGGTTAAATCTCCAAAGTATTTTTCTATCTTGTTCTTTTGATCTTGTAAAATTAATTGGAGGAGTTTCACGCTTGTCCAAGAAGGAAAACGTTTTCAGTTGGCGCTAAGAATTTCCCCAAGAAATGAATTGTTTGTCCAGTCAGACTCTCTGAGAGGCTTGAGGCTTGCTGAAAGTCCACAGAGAGGTAGACGGTGTGGGTTTTTTTCCGTTCCAGCTCAGCAGCACGTACGGTTCCCTTGGAGACTGTTTTTTGCTTCGCCTCAATTTGTTACTTACGTGGCTGTCCATTTTTAAGAATAGACAGGCCCATTAAAGATGCTCTACGAAGTCTGTGCCCCTTGAACTTCATCGCGTGCTTCCGTTTAAGGGGTTTTAGTGGTTAGGATTTATTTTGTAATGTGTTTTTCAGGACTTAGCATTCAAATCAATTTTATAAATATCAGAACTTTTCTTTAGTATATCACTAGTATCATAACCAGCTTGAGGAATATTCATTTGTCTAATTGGATGATATGCCATGAATGACAGGCTGTCAAGCGTCCCAGAATCCACTGCTCTGATACCAATGATAGAACCTGGACAGATCTGTAACAATTTTCTAACAATGGAACTAAGAATAGATCGATAAAATGATATTGCAGTAAGACTCAAAGTCGTAATACAAGTGCTTGGACTAAACAGACTACTAATTAGCTATTTGACCTCCCAGACCCCTTATTTCTCTGCTTATACCTCTTATCAAAATACTGAATAGGTTGATTCCTATCAGAGGTGTTGCCGTCGTAGCCTCGTAGTTGTCTCTTCTATCTTGGTTTTACTGTCGGATTATAGGTTTCTATGCTTGGCGGCAGTGGCGGCCCTGCCTGGGATTAGGCGATGATGAGATAATTTTTCCTTGCTAGTGGCGATCAAATTTTCACTAGCAATTCTCCTCAGTTCATGCTGGTGTAAGTCATACTAGGTGACATTGTTCAAATTTGTATATCTACTACCGACATAGAAATTCACCTAGTCGTAAGATTTTGAATCCAGTAGGCTTTCTCCTCGGATCAAGAGTTGAGTCCATCAGGACCTTTCTAATCTCAAACTCGATTTTAGTATGGTTCATGCGAAAAACGACTGTTCATCCTGCTTCAAACATCAAATCACTCTGGCCCAGGCCTTGAATCGACACCTAAATTTTGAAAAAGAAACATTCAAATGCAATTAACGTTTGAATATATTGATATTGAATAGTAACTACTTTCTGAAGCAACTTATATAACTCAGTTTTTAAGTCACACTACAAACCTTACGGATATTTCAGGAGTTCTCCTCAAACAGTCATTAAGACATTCACTAAACATGGTATTCTTTAATTTGTTGCTCGCTTTAATGTGTCCATCATTTTATTTTGGTTTTATGTTTAACCAAATTTTTATATGTGCTACTGGTTTTGATCTTTTCATTATACTTCTGGTTTTATGTCTTACATCTTCTAGTCATTGTGCACCTATGCAATTTTATTAATATGAAAAGAATGATGCATTTTGAAGGTCTTGAACAAGAGATCTTCTAGTTGTTGAATGAAGCCACGTTTCTCAAGAAATAGAAGAGGTTGTTATGAAAGGCATGTACTTTATCCATTTATTTATTCATTTTAGCTGGTAAATGGTACCAAAACTGTGGCCTGAAGGCATAATTGAAAGGAGATAAAAGGCAACAAAGGCAGCCATCAAAGGTGGAGTTACGCTGTATTATTACATTGTATTAATAATATTTATTAACTAATTCATCAACCTGAACATATTCAACTAACAATGTGAATTTTGTTGTTTATTTTATGCGAGTAATGATTGTCGAGTGTGGGTTGCTCAATAGATGATTGAATGTGCATGTAGTGATGATTTTGGGGGGGGGGGATTGTAAGCACTTTGATAAGTCCGTATTTAGACACGCATTTGATGTGTGTTGGGATTGGATTTTGATGATTTTCCCAGCTTTAAGGTGTTGCAAGTCTCAATTTTAGCTCAAGTTATGTGTACCGGGTGTTGGTTCGAGTTTTGTGTTGTTTGTAGTCAAAATCAGGGAATTTGAGCCCGGTACCGGCACTTGAGGAACAATCGGGATGATTTGAGAAGCATTTGAGAATGATTTGATAGCTTTGGAGGTTACTGGAAGATTCACAATGAAGATTTGAAGGAAAAAGAGCTCTAGGATTGGCTACGAGGTCAAAAGAAGATGAATGAAGCTTGAAAATGACGATCAGGATGACCTTCAGTCAATCGTTCAAGCATATCTCTTTGTAAAAACATCCAATGTAAACTATTCAAGTTCCATATGAAATCTAACTTCAAGGGCTACAAATGATATGAAGACACCTTTGCGAGAATCTGAGAGGAAGAAGGTGAAAACAGACGATGAAGTCAGATGATCTCTGCTGCGATTTCAGAAAGACACCTTCCACCGTTTTGATCATATCTCTTGATTGGATAATTCAAATCACATTCGGCAACTTGGAGTGGATAGACGACTTCATTATCTACAACGTTCATGAAGGAAGCATGTCCAAATTCGGAAGTTAAGTAGGCAAGATCATGCCCTCAAATTCAGGCACGATCATGCATGAAGAGAAAGCACTGCGGAGTTACTGCCAGACAGGCACGATCGTTCCTGGAGGGAGGCACGATCGTGCCTGCCCAAAATGCGCGTTTGGAGGCACGATCGAAGGCACGATCGTGTCTGGCATCGTGCCTGCCTCCGAAAATCCCAATTCAGCTCAAATTTCACCCGATTTTTCTATTTAAACAGCCCGTTAACCCCCGTTTTCAAAGGGGGGAGCTTAGAGAGAGTGCCTAGCACGAAATTTAGAGGGCTTTTCTGCATTGTTCATCATTCTTTTGTTATTCTTTGTAAGTTCCACCTTTTTAAGTAATGACAATTAATTCTATTCTTCCCAATTCTATTGATTCTTCAATTATGAATTGTGAGTAGTTTAATTAGGGATTGGGATTGATGAAAGGGTTGATCATGATGTATGGCTAGTTTCTTGATGGATTAATTGCATGAATGCCGTTTAATTTGTGTTTGAATAATTTAACTGATATCTTTTGTAACCTAGAACGAGCGCTAGAATTACAATTGCTTGTAGAATAAATTAAGAGAGATCTAGTTTATTCTAGGACACCTTCACACACACTTAATCGTGCGGTAAGAGATTAGTAGCGATTAAGGGGCCGTAAGCTCGCTCGTCTTGGCAATAATTTAGGATCCTGTCGCATGAGAGATCAGTCTGGTCCCCTAAATTATTATACTCTACGCCGCGAGAGCGGTAAGAACTTAGTAATGATTAGCTAGGCTCAATTGAATTAATTTCATGTAATTAGGCCTGATCTGCCAGAAATCTGGTTACCCCGAAATCAATCCTTGTTCCTTTCGTCACTAATTAGAGAGAACCCATTTATTTTAATCGTTTGGTTGCATTTTAATTTTTCATACCAACCAATCTCGCACGACGCTTTTATTTTCTTTTCTTTTTAATCGCTGAATTTAATTAATTCTTGATTCCCTTTTGTTCGTCCCTGTGGAGACGATACTCGTACTTACACCACTACATTACGATCTATTTTAAGTGCGAGAAAACTCACATCAGTTTTTTGCGCCGTTGCCGGGGATGGTGTCGGTTTTAAGGGTTAATTAATTTCAGCATGATTTTATTTTAGTTAGTTTTTTTTAGTTCTTCGTAGAATTTTTTCTTTGCTAACCTTTCAGGTACTATTTATAAGTGGCATGAGATGAACCCATTCAGCCAAATTTTTGGAGGAATTCCTTACTCTCAAACCTCCATGGAATATTCACCATATACGTCAGACCCTCCTTACACTCCTCCTCCTCAATATTACACATCTCATCAAAATTATTCTCCTACACCACAAAATTTCCCATCTTCCTATTCTTACCCTCTTCCAAATACACAATACTCTCAATTTGATTCTCCTAATCAATATCCTTATCCACAATATCCTCGGACAAAACCAGGCTCCATTATGGAATTCCTCATTTGAACTAAAAGTCCCGAGGAATTGGTTGATTGCTTTCCTAAAAATAGCATTTGTTCCTTCTGTGGAGGTGGTCATCATTCATGTCTTTGCCTCATTCCTCCATACGACCATCCTTACTGGGCAACTGCATACCCCACTTCTTCCTCCCCACAATTTACGGACACAAATGTTTCAGTCACTCCTACATACTTCCCGAGTAATGAGCCTCATAATCAACAAGAGGATCTAGAGGAGGCAGATTTAAATAGGCTTTCTGACTTCAAGAATTCATTTGAATGCCTTTCCGATTGAAGTTTTAGCTAAAATTTGCTATGAGTAAACTAGACTTACTTAATAAGATGCTAAAAAAATATCAAAAAATTCCACCGGAAACCACCCCAAATGGCGACGGCCGGACAGAGCCTCTTAAATAAGGCCTTATTTGACTTTTTTGGTTAGTATGTGACCTTATTTGCCCATTTTCTCTGTATACTATGTAATATAATTAAGACATGTACAATAAATTAATTTGATATATGGCTTATATTGTATGATCTGCTTTGAGAGTACAGCTAATCATCGAAGACAACCCATAAAAATTATAACAAAACATTTATCTTAATATTTTATTCATTTGTGTGGAACTCTCCAAAATCAAGTCTAGGCTTCTCTATCGCCACACTATCTCGCTCCCTCATTTATGTTATCAGCTTCGTCATGGTTTTCAATTCTTCTCCCTCTTCAAGTTCAAAACCAGAATACATCATCTCTGCCCCAACTTCGAACCCACTCATTTGGATTGATTTTCATCTCTTTTTATTTTTATTTTCGACTAATATCACTTGTATCCTGTATGTGTTTTGATCCAATCTCATTCAGATTCCTTGATTAGTTGAATATGCATTTACACACCGATGAGATCTTATTTTTGTATTTTACGAACTCATTATTAAAATGCTTACTTATATTGGAAGAATTTAAAGTCATGAAGATAAAAGATTGAAAGAAGTTGAGTGGATCAGTGGAATATACTTATATACTACGTATTTATATATTATCAGTTCACGAATATGACTTTTTGCAATTCTCTAAGAGCGAATTAGGGATGATGTGGGATTGATTAGAATTAGTTTTTAGTTTTTAGTTTTTAGTTTTTCATACTTTTATAATTTAATTTTTGTGCATTTTCTTTACAAAAAAAGTTGATACGTTTATACATCATGTTTCTAATTTTTCAAATAATTACAAAACAAAATTGAAAACTTTTAGTAAGTTACAAATATGTCCCAAGAACGTATTATAAGTTGGTACGGAATAGGGATATCCTACATAAGTAGTGAAGTATCCGTGGCTAGACAATAGAAGAAGAAAAACTGAACTCAATTTTACTTCGAAATCGCAAATCAGAACTCACCCAGTAATGTGTCACTTAACTAGCTAAAAAAAAAAAGAAGATTCTGAAGTCAGTGGCCGTCCCATTACATGCTCGCTACACTAATAAATTGCTAAAAGTTTCTTCTTATGGAAGCATTCAAGATGTGGTAGGGTGGGGTTGGGGGTAGAGTTCTTAGAACCGAGAAGTTACAAGAGTTAACATTGTAAACAGGACCTGAATTGTACTTTGAAAGCTCAACTACTACTAGCTCCACGGAAAGCTTGAGACTCCAGGCGCACTGCTAGTTGATGTTTCAAGGAGGTGTTGGTTATGACCCGTAGGAGCCGGAGGGCTGGGTGGGCCGCTGGATCCGCTTAGGCTTCCAAATGAAGGTGGACTTCTGGGACCCTTGGCCGGAGGCTTGCCTAGCGGAGGAGGAGGAGAGGCAGACAGCCTCTCACTACGGCCTGGCTTCTGTAGCTGCTCAACGTCAACACGGAAACTTCCAACAATAACCTGAAGCAGCAGCAGATAGATGAGAAATGTCAAACAAGGGCTGTCTCGCTATGCAAACAAGGAAAATCACACTTCACAAAACAAAATCCGGCTGCAATACCTATCTCAAATATGTTCTCTGTATTTAATTATTTATATACCCAAAGTTTATCCCAAAGTTTATAAAAAACTAACTATTGTAAAACTCTGGCTACGAGATCCCCGCCAAGCATCTTTAACTGACATTTATTGGTAAAAGCTACCTTCGTTAAGTATCTCTTTTTTTCTTTAGAGAAATACTAGATGTAAAATACAACATTATAGTTCCGCTTATAAATTTTTCAAATCACTCTCTGTCCCATTTTATGTGTTTCACTGTTAAACAAAGCAAAGACTGAACAATTTTGTATTCAAATTGTTTCCATTTTTAGTTGAATGTAATAAACGAACTTACAAATTTAACATTAACACCACGAACCATATAAAACAAGTTGTGACATGACTGTTTAATTATAAAATAGTTTTTAATTGTGTTAAGAAAAAAACAGTTTGCCTGATGGGCGGGTATGTGTTTTAGCCTAAGTTGTAACCTAGGCACCCTGGATTCCAGGCCATTTGTCTGGTGTCCATAAACAAGCGATCTCTGTGACCATGATAAATAAATAAAAAATATGTATATTGAATTATAGAGAACTGTTTGTAAAGAAATACCTGAACAGGAGCAGCTGCAATCAGAAGACCAGCGACACTGCCACCTAATACACTACCATCTGGCCCAGCTAGAGAAACACTCAACCCACCCGTTCTGCTGCGCTGACCACCAACTTCAGAGTATATGAAGGATCCAGAAATAGACAGAATTTCAAACCGTCCCTGTAGGAGCATTAAAATGATTAACCTCCTTATGTAATGCAAGAAACATGGGAGCATGTAATTTAGAACAATACAATTATGCTCAATGGACCAAACTGGTATATGGGAACATGATATCCCCCAAATATAAAACGTTTCAGGATATTGAGAGCACTTGCCATATTTCACAGGTACCCAATAAAACAAGTCAAAACTTTAAACAATAAAAGGCAATACAAAGTAAAATTGATGCAACCGAATCAGTATAGTTTATTCAAACAATCCCATTAGCAGAATATAACCATGTCCTAATCATTTAGATATGTAGATGTAGTTTTGGTTTTGGTAGTCAGTAAGTACAGATTCTTAGAATAAATTTACGTATGCACTATCATACAAACACTTAAGTACTTAACGGCAAAACCTCATACATAGTACTCTTATAGGTATCCTGTGTATATTATCTACTATGTATGGGCGTATGGCATATCTAGAGGAGATGATTTTTAAAAAGGAACTTTGGAATGGATTGTATTAGTTAATAACAAATAATAAAGCCTTTAAAAGGTGCACAAGAGTAGTAGCTATATATAAAGCTTTAACTAAAGGCATGTAATTTTTTTTAAATTCCCAGAGTTATTGGAATTTAAATATATCCAAAAGGGGCGTGGTAAAAAGTGTTAAAAAACACGAGTACAAACCTCATATGTCACAGACCCGCCAGATATTGCTGGTTGACGAAGAGATACATTAGATATGGCACCATTTGCAGACATAATACAGATTGCTTGGGATGTGCTTTGAGAAAATGACATCAATTTTGCCTGTACATCCTGTCAAGAACAACTATAAATACTGAGTTGGATGTTCAAACTTCAAAACATAAGCAACTGAAGCGTAATCCAAGTATAAGAAGAAAACAGTGAAAGGAGTGTTTGTTTGGATCATGATGCATTGCTACTGTTCGACCAAGTTGCATAGTGAGAATTTTAATGACATTGTTATGTCTTTAGAATAGTGTAATACGGAGTATTCTTTTAGGAAAAACTTATTTGTATATTTCTATGACATTAATAGCACACCAAAAAAGAATCTGCTTGAAGAGTTAGACGGGCTAGACAAATTAAACTAAACAGGAAGGGCACATTTTCTCACAGAGCCGTAGCCCATAGGATTCAGAAATAAAATTGGAAATTTATTTTCAAAGAAGAAAGGAAGGGTGTACTTGTACTATTATCTGGATATCTACTTCATCAGTGACTGTTCAACTTGTATGCAAGAGTGGATTGGAAAACACTCAAAACAGCAACAGAGCAAGGAAAATCTAAAAAGGAACTCTACTGAAGGTCACATAGGTAGAAGAATTCCTATATTTTGACCTAATGCAGGTAGAACAGGAAATGTGTATAGAAGAATGAAAAACACCATATTGCTGACAAAAAGGATAGAGATGGTGTGGGATAAAAATCAGAGTAATAAGACTATACCTCTCCAGCATTTATTGTGATGACGTGTGGTTTAAATCCATACCCAGCTCCTGGTGATCCTGCATATTCACATGTTATAAGTGACTTGGTGAAAAATAAGAATTAACACCACCAATAACATATTGAAGCAGCTCGACATATTGCTCCAAGGGACTAATTTGGTTAGGGGTTTCAGAGAGAAGGACTGGTTTTACTTATATATCTATCTATCTTTGTTAGTTTTAGACTTATAATAACTACTACATATTTGATTACTTAGACCAACAGACCATGTATTTCTACATAGTTTGTATCCTCCCTGTAACTCCAACCATCAAAATGCAGAAGTTATCTAAAGAATTAATATCAACCCTCCTGCCCTGTCCCATCCCTGACAATGCAGAAAATGGTCTCCCTGCAATGGAAATGATCACTTATCACAGAAAATTCCAAGTTCCGGAGATATCCATAGCTGGTATAAAATCAGATATATAGTGGAACAATAAGAACTTATCCACGATTAAGAAAAAAATTAATATCGAACTATCGGTTTGGACTAATATACTAAAGAAGACATTAGAAGCCTGACTAAAAGAATTTCAAATTATAAAGTATTGTCCAACTCCAACTAATAAAGTATAAAGTAAATTAACTATTACTCCGAACTATTTTATTTTATATTAATGTAATAGCAAGAAAAATAAACAACATTAAACAAGAAAATAATTTTAATGATAATTAATCAGAAGAAGAAGAAGAACATTATTGGGAAATAGCCAATGTAGATTGCAGGTATACATACCTACAGGAACAGCAGTCGAAGCGGAAATTTCATCCATTTTCCGCTTCTGTCCACGCCCAGGAGGCCTGCCCCTGGTTTTCTTGGGAGAGGTTTCCGTCCCCGCCGCGCGTGTCCCGGCCGGGGACAAAGATCTTACCGGAGACATCATCCCGGGGTTTCTACTCCCGTCGGGAGCGTACTTCCGAGGCCTTCCTCTCTTCTTCTTGACCGTTTCTGTTACGCTAGGGTTGAGACTGGGCTGAACTGGAGCCGTCAGAGGCGCCTCTCCACCGCCGTATCCGGCGGGGAGCTGGTAAGAGCTAGGTGGAGAGGAAACCGGTAGAATCATTTGGTTGTACAGCGGCGAACTACCTTCTTCTACGAAGCTTGATCCAAGATTATGCACTGTCGATTGAACTCTATCTGGTTCTCCTCCTCCCATTGACATTTCTGCAATTTCTCTTCTGATTTCCCTTTTTTCTAATGAGAGATTATGAAGTGCTGCTAATGATCTTTGCCACGAAGATAGTGTGTATATAGGAATTAGGAAGTCTGAATTGCGCAAGACTGGAAACAAGTTCTTGCTTGGGGATAATAAGTGAGAATTTGATTTGGTTTTATTAGCGCTGACTTTTCTGGATTAGTATTCTTTCTCTGCGATTAGCCCAACTACTAAAAGTAGCCCAAAAATTCCACTATAGCACTATTATTAACATTTTTTCAGAAAATAGAAGTAATATACTTCGTACTCCGTAGTTTAACAAAAAAAAATATAATTTTATTTATAAAAAAAAACATAAAATCATTAAAATATTAATAAATAAATAAATAAATAAATAAATAAATAAATAAATAAATAAATAAATAAATAAATAAATAAATAAATAAATAAATAAATAAATAAATAAATAAATAAATAAATAAATAAATAAATAAATAAATAAATAAATAAATAAATAAATAAATAAATAAATAAATACTACCTCCGTCCCAAAATTATCTTCCCGTTCGGTTTACTATGCTTGACTGACGATAAAGCAACTCGATCCCTGCTCACACTCGGATTATTTTTAGTAAATAAAATTTACATATTCAGAACTACATTAAAACCGCTACAAAGCCTGATCAATAAAATTTAAATTTGATAAAAATTTGATATAAAAAGTAAAAGATTACGAGTGATTCAAGTTGACCAATGAATAGTGAATGGGGAAGTTGTTTTTGGGACGGGGGGAGTAAATAAATAAATAAATAAATAAATAAATAAATAAATAAATAAATAAATAAATAAATAAATAAATAAATAAATAAATAAATAAATAAATAAATAAATAAATAAATAAATAAATAAATAAATAAATAAATAAATAAATAAATAAATAAATAAATAAATAAATAAATAAATAAATAAATAAATAAATAAATAAATAAATAAATAAATAAATCGAAAAAAAAGTTTAAAAAATCAAAAACTTTTTTTTGTAAGAAGGTGGCTTAAATTGATATTACAGCATTCAGCTAGGGAACAAGAAGACAAAAGGACCACTTCCAACCAACGACTCTCGAACCAGCTTTAGAGTCAATCACTCTGGACAAAGCAATATAGCTCGCTGATCCTGCAATGAGTCTAAATGAGCCTAACGTGGTTAGACTAAACCCCTTATCACCCCAACCTAATGCAAGAATCTTACTGAAATAAAAATAGCAGAAAACAACAACGACAACATTCATGCCTAAAAAACTCAAAAAGAGTAAAACGAAATTTAATAAAATACGCTGACAAAGCCAAAGAATCCATTCTTCAAACATCATCCTCGGCGGTGGCTCGGGTGGGGGGCGGATCATCATCCTTCATCTTGAACCTTTCCTTGCAAAACCACCACCACAATTTCGAATAGCATCTCCTTAATCCCTATGAATATAGTCCCCACTGCCAGAAAAGCGTCTCTCATGGCTAAGCCGCCTTCCTTCATCCTCCTCCCTTCGCTCTAACAATCACCGGCCGACCACCAAATTCTGAAACAATCACGAGCCAAGACATGCTTCCTTCTCTTCGAGCGAGAACTCCTATATGAAGAAGTAGTGCAGAGGCGGATCCCTTCCCTCGTCGATCGGATCAGAAGCGGCGCAACAAATACTAACCCTAGAAAACTAGGGAGATGACCGCGGCTTTACTATTATTAAAATCAAAAAACTTAAAAACTTAGAAATAAAATAAAATAAAATTCTTATAGAAAATACTAAAAAATATATAGGCTATTACCTTTACATCCTCCACCCCGCAGCACCACCAGCTCCGGTCAATGGGGGAAAATGTCATCTTGTGTAAAAATGTCATATTCATCTAAACATGCCATGAATATTTGACATTTTCATTCTTTTGAAAATATTCAACTTTCTTTTCAAAATTGTCATCAGGAGGACATTTCTAATTATTTTTTCCCGTCGATCGGATATGGCGGTGCTGGAAGGTGGCTGAGGTGGTGGTTGAGGTCTGTATATTTTTTAAATTATTTTAATGTTTTTTTTATTTTAATTGTTTTATGTTTTATTATTACTCCCTCCGTATTTTAAAGTTTGCTACACTTTTCCTTTTGGGATATATATAAAAGTTTGATACACTTTCCCTTTATGATTAGTTTTTCCTTTAAAAGTACACAATTATTCTTACTTTTTCTACTTTTTATCCTGTCTTTCATACTTTTACACACTCTTTCCTACTTTTTTACACTATTCATTACTCCTACTATTTTCTCCTAAAACATTGTGCCAAAAGCTATTGTAGAGAATATATAAATACGGAAAGAGTGTTTTATAAGAAATCCTATTAATAATAACAAGGGAAAGGGTATAATAGGAAGGGTCAGTGATAGAGTATATAGACTCGGACCCCCGGGTCTCACGACTATTGGGCCCGGACAGCGGCCCACATACGCTCAGTAGAAAGCATTTATCTCATTGTACACTCTATTTTATTCATGTATATCCATTAGAATAGATTAGATACCATTTATTAGCCATTTATTGGCCTTTTATTGTAACTGGGCCAGCCAGGCCCAAGCCTGGAAGCCCAGCCCTCTTTTCTCCTATAAATACTCCCTATGGGAGCCATGTAAAGGATGGGATGATTAATTGAAATTCATTATACATATCACTTTATCTCTCTAGCTCTCTCTTCTCTCTAGAATTAATACTCTATTATATGGTGCTTTCATTGAGAGCTTAGACAGATCAAGTGAGATCCTCCCCAACCAACAAAACTCCACGTGAATAAACAAAGGGTACACCTCGGCCCAAGTAGAGGCAACATGTACTCTCGGCCAAAGTGAGGAACTCCCACCACCGGCAGACCAATGTTCACCTCGGGTAAAACTAAAAGAAAAAGGAATAGATACATAAAGGCACAAAGCTGGTGGGACCCTCGGCTCATGATCATCATTCAAATTCCTGCATGAGGAAAGCAATGTCTTCGGCCAAGAATCTCCTCAGCAAACCAATAAGCATCCTGCAGCACCTCTTCGGCCAAGTTGGTGAAGCTAGTGGCGTAAAAAAAAAACTGAAGCCACTCAAATGCTGCAGCACATCTCATGTCAGCAGCACACCATCGGCCAAACAATTGAGGGAGCTAGGCACCGGCCGGCATACAACGGCCAGCATGCATCGGCCAGCAACATTCCGGCCACGACGCATCGGCTGGCCACACCATCGGCCGGCATACCCCGGCCAGAACGCCTCGGTCGTGGCTCATCGGCCAGCAACACAGCGGCCAAGCAAAGCTTCTCAGCTCCCCTCGTCCACATTGGCCCCTCGGCCAGTGCAGCAAACTCGGTCAAACTCAGACAAGAAAAAGGAAAAAGCTGTCCCACGTCCAGCAGTCCGCCTCGGCCGAATGGGGCCCTCATTTTCTTAGCATGAGGGATCCTCTTCGGCCTACACGATTCAAGCGGTGGAACAGCAACAAGGGAGGCAGAGTGGCAGACTACCCCTCGTCTTAGACGGAGGAATAGCAGTTCCTTCGGCCAAGATCCAACACTCCGGGACAACAAAGAGGAAGAGCACCTCGTCGGCCGGCACCTCATCGGCCGGCACCTCATCGACCGGCACCTCATCGGCCGGCACCTCATCGGCCGGTACCTCATCGGCCGGCACCTCATCGGCCGGCACCTCATCGGCCGGCACCTCATCGGCAGTGCACCATCGCTAAAAACAAAAAAAAATATGGGTCCCAGAAGCTAAGCATCGGCCAAAAAAGGTCCACCTCGGCAGGCGACGGCATCTGGCCAGATATGATCGGGATCACCTCAGCCCCCTTCGGCGTTCTATCTTGAAGGCCAGAACCCCTTCGGCGCAGTGGGAGCATCGCCCATCGGGAAGGCCACCTTCGTCCGAGGTCCCGTCAGTGCAAAATCAGCTGACCCTCGGCCATAGGGGGGACCCTCGGCCATCTCATCGCCCATGGCTATCAGCGGCGGCCAAGAAAGTGAACCACCTGGACCTCGGCGCCCCTGGACGCAGCCTTCCACCTTGACATCGCGGCGGCCAGTTCAAGGCACTACTTCGGCCCAATTGCTCCCCTGCGGATGAAATTAACGACGGGGCAAGATTCGGGACCAGTATTTCAGTTGAATGGGCCAGTACAATATGGGCCAGCTGTTTAATCTCCAGGGTTGGATTCCTAAAGTGCAGGCCCAATCTTATATTTCCCTGCTTGAATTCTAAGCAGGGCAGGCTTCGGCCCAAATACAAGTAAGTCTCACAAACTTTTCCTCCTATTTTATGCATTAAATATGGAGCAAAATAGTTTTACCACTATTAAAAAAAATGTATAGTTTTACTACTATTTCCGGAAAAAATAGTTTTACTACTATTCCAAAGAAAGAAAAAAATAGTTTTACTAACTATTCAAAACAAAAATAATAATAATAATAATAATAATAATAATAATAATAATTACTACCGTTATTATTATTATCACCGTTGCTAGCGGATTAAAATCTCCAATTGGTGCGGGCCAAAGCCTTAACCTTCCGAACGTCTTTATTTGATGATTCGGATTATATTTGGGTCCCTTGACCTACCATGGTCATCTTTATTTGATGACCCGGACATCTAGAATGAGAGCCATCATCGGCCGTACACAGCATTATGCCTAGAAGCGGTACACCTCATTCCCCTACACGCTCATTGCGTCATCCTAAAGCCGTCGCAATAAACGACGCACCCAAAGCTGTTGCAATAAACAACGCACTCAAAGCCGTTGCAATAAACAACGCACCTAAAGCCGTCGCAATAAACGACGCATCCAAAGCCGTTGCAATACACAACGCACCTAAGGCCGTTGCGATCCACAACGCGCCTACAAAGCCGTTGCAATAAACAACGCACCTAAATATCGTATCGGCACAAGCGGTGAAACACCCAAATCGGCCGGCGATATGCAGGACGAAGGACCTGTGTGCATGGTCCAACGTCTTCAAACGGAGAAGCATACCGCGTCGTCCGCGCGGAAACCGCAGGACGACAGGCCTGAATTAAGGCTGAGGTTACAAAAACTCCACCCGTCAGTAAAATTTCGCTCAGGACCACAAAGGGCGGCCGTCAAAAGACGATGCCTAGTCCGGTCCCTCGTCGCCGATAGACGTGGAAAGGCAAAAAAGGATGCCACTGACACACCAAGCCGAGGGCGTATTTACTCCCTCGCACTAACACACGCGAAAAGCGTAGCGGACAAAATACCGCACATGGACGAAGGGACAGTAACCCTTCGGCCATCCAAAAAAAAAAAAAAAAAAAAAAGAGGGAAGCCGACGGACCGCGCACTTGCCGGTCTCGAGCAATAAAAATAAATAAATTCCCGAACTTATTATTCATCTCAAGACCGGCTCCCAATGCCGAAGCTCTTGCTCCATCAGCTTATGAACGGCCTCCCCAACGCCGTCATACTTTTATATGACGATCGGCTCATCATCGCCTCGTCATCATCCGGATCGGCTCATCATCATCGCCATCCGTTCTTCACGATCGGCCCCTCGGCCACGACGTGATGCTTTATCTCAAGACCGGCCTCCTTAGCGCCAAGTGTCTTGAGCTAGCGACCGGGCTCGCCATTCCCCTCCTGGATGGCGACCGTCGCTTCCTATGACGATCGGCTCATCATCGCCTCGTCATCATTATTCGGATCGGCTCATCATCATCGCCATCCGCACATCACGACCTGCCTCCCAGCCTTGGCGTGATTATTTCTTCTCAGAGACCGGCTTATCATTGCCAAGTGTCCTGAGCTAGCGACAGGGCTCATCATCCCTTCCTGGATGGTGATCGTCGCCTTTATATGACGATCGGCTCATCTCCGCCTCGTCATCATTATTCGGATTGGCTCATCATCATCGCCATCCGCACATCACGACCGGCCTCCCAGCCTTGGCGTGATTATTTCTTCTCAGAGACCGGCTTCTCATCGCCAAGTGTCCTGAGCTAGCGACAGGGCTCATCATCCCTTCCTGGATGGTGACCGTCGCCTTTATATGACGATCGGCTCATCTCCGCCTCGTCATCATTATTCGGATTGGCTCATCATCATCGCCATCCGCACATCACGACCGGCCTCCCAGCCTTGGCGTGATTATTTTTCCTCAAGACCGGCTTCTCATTGCCAAGTGTCTTGAGTTGGCAATCGGGCTCGCCGTCCCTTCCTGGATGGCGACCGTTGCCTCTATATGACGATCGGCCTTCACATCGCCTCGCCATCATATGTTGGACCGGCTCATTATCGCCGTCGTCCTTACATCGCGTCCGGCCTCTCGGCTAAGGCGTGATACCTTATCTCAAGACCGGTCTTAGTCATCCCTTCCCAGATGGCGACCGTTGCTTGGATTTTCGGATCGGCTCATCATCATCGCCATCTGCATGTCACGATCGGCCCCCCCGGCTTCGACGTGATGATCTAGCTCAAGACCGGCTCCCTTAGCGCCAAGTGTCTTGAGCTAGCGACTGGGCTTGCTATTCCCTTCCGGGATAGCAACCGTCGCCTCTACATGACGATCGGCTCATCTCCGCCTCGTCATCATCATTATCCGGATCGGCTCATCATCATCGCCATCCGCACATCACGACCGGCCTCCCAGCCTTGGCGTGATTATTTCTCCTCAAGACCGGCTTCTCATTGCCAAGTGTCTTGAGTTGGCAATCGGGCTCGCCGTCCCTTCCTGGATGGTGACCGTTGCCTCTACATGACGATCGGCTTCATCATCGCCTCGTCATCATTATCCGGATCGGCTCATCATCATCGCCATCCGCACATCACGACCGGCCTCCCAGCCTTGGCGTGATTATTTCTCCTCAAGACCGGCTTCTCATTGCCAAGTGTCTTGAGTTGGTAATCGGGCTCGCCGTCCCTTTCTGGATGGTGACCGTTGCCTCTACATGACGATCGGCTTCATCATCGCCTCGTCATCATTATCCGGATCGGCTCATCATCATCGCCATCCGCACATCACGACCGGCCTCCCAGCCTTGGCGTGATTATTTCTCTTCAAGACCGGCTTCTCATTGCCAAGTGTCTTGAGTTGGCAATCGGGCTCGCCGTCCCTTCCTGGATGGTGACCGTTGCCTCTATATGACGATCGGCCTTCACATCGCCTTGTCATCATATGTTGGACCGGCTCATTATCGCCGTCGTCCTTACATCGCGTCCGGCCTCTCGGCTAAGGCGTGATACCTTATCTCAAGACCGGTCTTAGTCATCCCTTCCCGGATGGCGACCGTTGCTTGGATCTTCGGATCGGCTCATCATCATCGCCATCCGCACATCACGATCGGCCCCCCGGCCTCGACGTGATGATCTAGCTCAAGACCGGCTCCCTTAGCGCCAAGTGTCTTGAGCTAGCGACTGGGCGTGCTATTCCCTTCCGGGATAGCAACCGTCGCCTCTACATGACGATCGGCTCATCTCCGCCTCGTCATCATCATTATTCGGATCGGCTCATCATCATCGCCATCCGCACATCACGACCGGCCTCCCAGCCTTGGTGTGATTATTCCTTCTCAAGACCGGCTTCTCATCGCCAAGTGTCTTGAGTTGGCAATCGGGCTCGCCGTCCCTTCCTGGACGGTGACCGTTGCCCCTACATGACGATTGGCCTATCATTGCCTCGTCATCATATCTCGGACATGCTCCTCAGCATCTTCGTCCTCACATCACGATCGGGCCCCTCGGCCACGACGTAATGCTTTATCTCAAGACCGGCTCCCTTAGCGCCAAGTGTCTTGATCTAGCGATTGGGCTTGCTATTCCCTTCCGGGATAGCAACCGTCGCCTCTACATGGCGATTGGCCTATCATTGCCTCGTCATCATACATTGGACCGGCTTATCATAGTCGTCATCCTCGCATCGCGGCCGGCCTCTCGGCCAAGGCGCGGTACCTTATATCAAGACTGGTCTTAGCCATTCCTTTACTGGGTGGCGACCATTGCATGGATTTTTGGGTCGGCCCCTCAGTGCCGATCATGGCAGGCCCTCGGCCTCGACGTGATCATATTCCCCAAGACCGGTCTCAGTCATTCCTTCATCGGATGGCGACCGTTGCTTGGACGTTTGGCTCAGCCTCATAGTGCTGACGACCTCGCATCACGATCGGCCCCCCGGCCTCGACGTGATGCCCTATCTCAACACCGGCTTTATCGGCGCCAAGTGTGTTGAGCTAGCGATCGGGCTCCCCATCCCTTCCTGGATGGTGACCGTCGCCTCTACATGACGACCGACTCATCTCTGCCTCGTCATCATTATTCAGATCGGCTACCCATTATCGCCATCCTTATATCACGACCGCCGCCCCGGCCTCGGCGTGATGATCTATCTCAACACCGGCTTCATCAGCGCCGAGTGTGTTGAGCTAGCGATCAGGCTCGCCATCCCTTCCTGGATGGTGACTATCGCCCCTACATGGCGACCGGCTTATCATCGCCTCATCATTGTTATTTTGGATCGGCTCCTTATCACGGCCGTCCTCACATCACGATCGGCCCCTAGGCCACGATGTGATGTCCTATCTCCGAGACCGGCCTCTCATTGCCGAATGTCTTGGGTTAGCGATCGGGCTCGCCATCCCCTCCTGGATGGCGACCGTTGCCTCTATATGATGATCGGCTCAGCATTGCCTCGTCATCGTATCATCAGACAGGCGTCCCACGCCCCGTCCTCATATTCAGAGAGGCGTCCAACGCCTCGTCCTCATATTCAGACAGGTGTCCAACGCCTCGTCCTCATATTCAGACAGGCGTCCAACGCCTGGTCCGCATATATTCAGACAGGCGCCCAACGCCTCGTCCTCACATTCAGACAGGCGCCCAACGCCTCGTCCTCATATTCAGACAGGCGCCCAGCGCCTCATCCTCATATTCAGACAGGCGTCCAACGCCTCGTCCTCATGTTCGGATCTAGCAAACATCTTGCGGTCTCCGGCTCAGAGACTAAAGGATCTCAGATCTCATCTATAGGCCCCTCGGCCACATCTTGCTCTAGCATCTTTATTTGATGACGAAGGGCTCTCATACAGGCCCATCGGCCATATATCTTGCTCTGTCATCTTTATTTGATAACGAGAAGCTCATCTATAGGCCCTTCGGCCATATACCGCTCTGTCATCTTTATTTGATGACGAAGAGCTCATCTACAGGCCCATCGGCCATATACCGCTCTGTCATCTTTATTTGATGACGAAGAGCTCATCTACAGGCCCATCGGCCATATATTATTCTGTCATCTTTATTTGATGACGAAGAGCTCATCTACAATCCCATCGGCCATATATTATTCTGTCATCTTTGTTTGATGACGAAGAGCTCATCTACAGGCCCATCGGCCACATATCATTCTGTCATCTTTATTTGATGACGAGGAACTCATCTATAGGCCTCTGAGCCATATCTCGCCCCGTCGTCTTTATTTGACGATGTGGAGCTCTTATCCAGGCCCCTCGGCCACACATCGCCCCTTCGTCTTTATTTGACGACGTGGAGCTCTCATATATGCCTCTCGGCCACTACTCCCAGTCATCTTTATTTGATGACGTGGAGCTCACATCGGCCCATCGGCCTCATATTCTGGTCATCTTTATTTGATGAACCAGACATCATATTATGGACGGTCTCTCGACCCATCCCTTAGTCATCTTTATTTGATGACTAGGACTACTGATCATGACGAGCTACCCACATCTATGGATCGGCCTCTGCCATCCCCTCGGCAGACGGACACCGCTGCAGCTCCACCTCTAGGCCGAAGGGCTCACACCTTTTGTTTCGTTCTGGGGGCATCCGATGTACTCTTTTTCCCTCATTAGGATTTTTTCCCACAGGGTTTTTCCTAATGAGGTTTTTAACGAGGCATCTCCCCATTGTGGATCAAAAGGTGTCAACCCTCGGCCCCCGTTGAAGACATCATCAGACAGGCATTACTTTACTCCTCTTCACCTCATTACACTCGCCTCAAGGAGTGGGGGACTGGGAGAGCGGGGGACTTAGCGCCTCCACCATCGAAAAAGCACAAATTCAAAATTTTTGCAAGGATTGCCACACGCACCGACGACATCATCATATCACATACATATTCAGCTGCCACATCGGCCAGCACATATACATAGCTCCCCGGTCTCAAGACCGGTGGTGATGAGGCCTTCGGCTGAGGATTCTCCCACAGGGTTGCCTCGGCCAGGGCTCGCCAATGGGATCGGATCATAGGCTTGGGAATCCAGACGAAGCGCTTCGGCGACGACAGCGGTTTACTCACCAAACGACGACAGATCAGCACACAGTTCTACTCTCTTTCGCCTCGAGTACTCTCGACTCAGAGAGTGGGGGACTCCTGATAGAGTATATAGACTCGGACCCCCGGGTCTCACGACTATTGGGCCCGGACAGCGGCCCACATACGCTCAGTAGAAAGCATTTATCTCATTGTACACTCTATTTTATTCATGTATATCCATTAGAATAGATTAGATACCATTTATTAGCCATTTATTGGCCTTTTATTGTAACTGGGCCAGCCAGGCCCAAGCCTGGAAGCCCAGCCCTCTTTTCTCCTATAAATACTCCCTATGGGAGCCATGTAAAGGATGGGATGATTAATTGAAATTCATTATACATATCACTTTATCTCTCTAGCTCTCTCTTCTCTCTAGAATTAATACTCTATTAGTCAGCTTATTTTGAAAATTTAAACTCCTATTGTTACTTTTTTTAGTCACAAGGGAATGCCTAAACTTCATTTTTCTTCGATTCTTTCAATTCAATTTACATTCTAAGTATTGATTGTAAGTTTCAGCCTATTTTACGTTAGTAGTTCTTGATCTTAGATTGAATTTCGAATTTATTAATTTTTAGTTCCTTTATCATGTTTATCAATAATAATGTGATATTTATTAAATCTAATAATGAATAGTTTAATTAACTCGGATTTACATATGTTAAAATTTTGGAATGGATTTTTCAGAGCACAAAGTTGGATAAAATTGGGATCACTTCGTAGTAATAAAAATACTTTTTATTAGATATATAAATATTTTGTTACGTATTTGTGTTTATAAAATATACTACCCCCGTCCCACTAACATTGGGACATGAGGAGGTGACACGGTTATTAAGAAAAATGAGTTTTTGTAATTAATAAAGTACGAATGATTTAGAGATCCACACAAACTTTATCAAATTTGAAATGAGAAAATCTTAGTGGGACTCCCTGAAAAAGAAAAATGGGACGATCTTAGCGAGACGGAGGGGTAATAACAAAGGACTCATGCAATTGAGGAACTCTTATTTGGAGTGATTGGATGCATTGTAGCTCTCATTTTTTAATAAGTATGAAGCATTAAATGTCTAATTGGAGGGAAAAGTAAGGTGTCACACCTTGTTACTTTATATTATTATAGATTGAATGTCTAATTGGAGGAAAAAGCAAGGTGCCACTCCTTGTTACTTTATATTATTATATATATTATAGGTTACTCTAACATTCATGTAACTCTTATTTTTTAATCGGTATGAAGCATTAAATGTCTAATTGGAGGGAAAACCAAGGTGTCACACCATGTTACTTTATATTATTATTATAGAAGATATTCCAATTACTCTAATATTCATGTAACTCTTATTTTTTAATGGGTATGAAGCATTAAATGTCTAATTGGAGGGAAAAGCAAGGTGTCACACCTTGTAACTTTATATTATTATAGATATTTAGGAAAAACTCTCTTTCCTATTTCTTTGTTTTGTTGTGATTTGGTTCAATGTGAGTCATGAAAATGATTATTTAATAAAACCAGATTATATTTAATTTCATTTGGTTTTATTTGATTCGTACGTAATTAGATTAATTCATGAAACAATGAAATGACACTAATATTACTTCCTAAATTTCATTAGACAAAATATGATCATTTTATAAAAAGACAAAAAACGACCATTTAATTTAAAAAAGAAAAGTCTCTCGCCTGCCCAACCCGTCGCCCTTCCTCTATGCACTTTCTCTGCGTCTACTCTACCACTGTTATTTTCTCTCTGGCCAAACCTCCTCCATCTTCCAGTACTGTCCTCCGTTTTCAAGCTCCACTCAAATCCGCCAGCATCGTCTATGTGAGGTCGCGGCTCCTCCTCCGGGTCACGTCGCTCCGCTATCACCGCCGCGACGCGAGGTTGCACTGCACTGCCAAAGCTCATCGTTGCCGCCAAAGCCCGTCGCCACACCTTCATCGCTCACCTCGGTTCGCACCTTCGTCGCTCGATGCCATTTGAAGTCCATCGCCGGCCACCTTCCCCCCCCCCCTCCCCTTGTGTCTCGCCCCTGCCATTTTCAGATCTAGTACAACTACAGTTTGAGGAAAGGTGGAGGTCATGGTTGCGGAAATGGTGTTTGGTGGCTGAGGGACGAGGTGTGGTGGTTGGATCTGACGGCTAGGGTGCTACGGGCGGGCTATGACGGTGGAATAGTGTTGTGTCTTAGCTTGGGAGTGGAATTGGAGGCTGGGGAGGGATATTGTCAAGGTGATAACGGCGTCACTATTGACAAATAATTATGGTCGATGTCACTATGATCGACGACAGTCTCCGACCGGCGGCAGTCATGAATCAGGAAGGTAGTGGTGAAAAAATTCACCACTATTATGCTCGTGTCACTATAGCGCGTCACTTGTCATTGTATGGGCATGTAGCGTGTTACTATACCTTATGACATATTAGTCACATTTTTTGGAATTTATAAAAAAGTCAATTTTCTGTCAATTGTCCGTTTATTTATAATATTCAAATAAAAACCCCTTTATTTCATTTTGTTATCAAACTCAACACAATGTTACCGTCACCTTTTGTCAACAAATATACTAGATTATTTCATTATTCAAATATCCTATTTTGATCATGTTTTATTTATTGATAAATTATTACTCCGTATTTTCTTAAATATGATTAGATTTGTCTCATCATAATATGAATCTTTTAGTTTTTACTAATAAAAAATTAAATATGCTAATGATTGAGACTATGTTGAAAAATGTGAAAATTGAAATTTTGCACTTAAAAGAAAACGGGAGTAGCATTTCCAAAGAAAAGAGAAGCTTGTGGTAATTGTGAAAGACAGTTTACAAAAGGCGTGATTAGAGGAGTGTTTGGGGTTGATTAAAAAAAGTGTTTTTCAGCTTTTTGACTTAAAAAAAGTTGAAAGCTAAAATTATAGCTTTCAAATGATAGCTTCTGCTTAAATTAATCACTTAAAAGTTAAAAGCTGGAAGCAGGTAGAAGGGTGCTTTAAACTGCTTCTCACTTTTTCTATTACACAAAAAGTACTTATTTTACCAAACACTACAAACTTTTACGTTTTCAGAATCACTTTTTTCTCAAACACTACCAACTTTTACTATTAATCACTTTTCCCCAAAATCACTTTAAAAATCACTTTTTTAAAGTTGAAGCAATCGCAAACACTCCCTACAAAAGCAAGAAGATTGAAATTCATGTGACCGCCAAGACTTTTGATACAAAAGTGAGAATTGGGCAATCACTCAATGAAGAAGGTAATTTAATGGCTTGAATCCCTTTGTAGGGATAGATCTTTAAATAAAGATCAATATGTAGAAGAAAAAATACATTGTTACACACTTCTCATACACAAACGTACGTATACACACTCTTGTCTATAAAAGGTTTTTTTTTTGTCTGTAAAAACATTTCACAGACACGAGTATGTACGTGTGTATGAAAAGTGTGTACGGATTGTATGTAGAAATGGGTAGTAGAGTGAACATTATACTTCGTATTATTTATATAGACCTCCCAAGAATAGTAATCAAGAATGACAAAAAATAACAGGATAAAAAATGCTATATTAAAGACCAAAAGGGACAAGTTTATCTAAAGAATGAAGATACCAAGCATAGAAAATTAAATATTCAAAATTTGGAATCCTAGCTAGCTACTCACCCATTAGTCCATTACCACAACGACTAAACTAGAAGCGTAATGTTTTGAAATTTATTCGAATACAAGAATAATGACAATCATCATTTTACTCACCAGCTCAAAGTAAAGAACCAAATATAAAATTTATTTTAAAAAACCCGATACAAATTAAAAGTTTATATGAAATTTCATGCACACTTTAAACAAAATGGAACCTTTATTAAACAAATTTTGTACTACATACTACGTATTAAATTATGAAGTTTATATGAAATTTTGATATGTAACAACCGGGGGGCATGCAATTAATTAAAACTTCTTATCAAATTATAAATCACTCTTCTCTCATTGTCAAAATTTTAAAAAAAAATTAAATAATTGAAAATTTATTAAGCCATAATAAATATTGACACTCAAGAAGTACAATTATAATTAAGAGCTTGATAGCACGAAAATCGGCTGATTTGGCTGATTCTGCTGAAATTTATTAAGTTCTGGCTGAAGTGGCTGCATTGGCTTATTCTGCTATTTTAACCGAAAAAATTATTCTTAAAATATATTTTATTAATAAAATAAATAAATAATGTATGTAAAAATAGCTAAAATGATTATCTACAATAACTTTAGCCAATACAGCCAGAAAAGTAACTTCAACCTTACTTTTTCTGCTTATTACACACTTCAGCGCGCGAAAGCAAAAGTTACGTGTTTGGTAAAAAAGTTGGCTGATAAGCCTGATAAGCCGAAAAACAGTGTTGTCAAACGGCCTCTAAGTTTGCAACTCCTAATAAAAATGAACATCAATTTTTACCAAACAAGCCCCCGTACTATGCCGAAAAAGTCGATCATGCCCTCGTACTTTAGAAACACTCAATTAAGTCCTCAAACTATTAAAAAAATGTTCAATTAAGCCCTTTTGGTCGGTAAGTAACCGGTTTCCCGATTAAACGGCGACGGCGACAACGATGTGCTCGAACTCCAGCAACGGCGGCTACCGGGAAACAGGTTACATTTAATCGGGAAACCGGTTACTTACCGACCGAAAGGGCTTAATTTAACGTTTTTTAATAGTTTGAGGACTTAATTGAGTGTTTGTAAAGTATGAGGGCCTAATCGACTTTTTCGGTATAGTATGAGGGCTTGTTTGATAGTTTTCCCTTTTTTTATATTGATAAATTAAAAAAAATTAGGAGAATCATGATAAAAATTTCACATAAATGAACATCCATTTTCATCTCCTTCTACTTTTATTTGCATACTATGAACCTTTTTAAACTAATGTGATCATACTTTAAAAAAAACTAATGTGCTCATAAATAGAAAATAAAAGTAATGTGTAAAACCAAAATAATACATCATACAAACATGAATTATTTAACATCATGTTTCTCATTTCTCAACAAAATAGCAGTAAACATATTTCACTTTTCAACATTAAAAGTACTATTCATCCAAAAAAAACATTAAAAGTACTATTAACAAGTTCTGTAAAAAAATCACAACCTCTATTAATATTTATCACTTTAATTTATATTAAAATGACACTACGGGGACATGCCCCGGGTGTTACACTAGTTCAGAAACTATATTAAAGTCTCTTTAAAGTTACAAACTTCAAAATAAAATATAATTAAAAATTGACATCTAAATTAAACAAATAAAATGAAACTGTGTCATTAAAAAAAGTCAAATTTACAAATCAATTCGGAAGGAAAGTAGTACTCCCTCCGTTCCCAAAAATACTTCCCACTTTCCTTTTTGGGTCGTTCCCAAAAATTCTTCCCACTTTCCCTTTTTGGACAATTTGTGTGGCTTACATTCATTTTACCTTTTTCTTACACAACCACAACCACACATTTTCACTTTATTCCACTTTCTTAATAAGCGTGCCAATTCAAACCGGGAAGAATTTTTAGGAACGGACGTAGTATCTTTTAAGTGTAAAAATGCATATGGACATCACGCGACTAAGAAAATCTAGAGTATACTATCGTATATCTCTGCTAAGCTAACGGGCCGAAATGCAAATTGACAACTGAAAACCCATAGACTATGGACGAATGAGATTGCAAATGTAAATGGATGATAAAGTTAAAGTAATCGGATTATATAAAAAGTGAATTTCCTACGAAAAGTAAAAATCAATCTAGTGCAAGGAGCCAAGGACTATTATAAACTAAATGGGGGTGGACCCGGTCTGGCCGGGTTTGGATTCGCTCCAACACTGTTTCGGCCGGGCTGGGCCGGATCATGAAATTCTGGTTTCAGGCTTGGGACCCCTCCTATCCGCCCAAGAATGGTACCCGGTCCTTGGTTCACCAATCCGTCCAAGAATGGTACCCGGTCCCGGTTCACCAATTTGGAGGTGGTTCTGGTCCCGATTTCGGTTTCGGATCAACCATCTTTTTATTTCCTTGAAAACGAAATATGGGACGGGGTCTGTCTCATGACCGGACCATGCACCCGGGTGCTCGGAACCGGCCTAGATTCGGATTTAAATGGGTTGGACCCGTGCTTCTCCTATCACTAACTGGATCGGAACCGGACCGGGACCAAATCCACCCATACGCACTAGTATACCTACATTGAAGTCTACCACCACTCGATACCAAGTCCTAACTAAAACAACAAAAATGAGATGAAGGTGAAAAAAAGTTGATTGGTTTCACAAATTGGTCCAATCCCATTATTGAAGTAACTAGTTACTATCACGTGCCATGTAGATAAACAAAAAATGTATAGGTATCCCAAAATGTACCCCATTTTGTACCCACCTCTGAATTGTCTGTATACACAGGCAATTCGTTTGAAAGAGGGCAGGACTTTCTGTCCAAATGTCTGTGTACACAGACGGTGTACAGATTGGGGTACAAATTGGGGTACCCCAAGCATACTCGTAGATAAATGCCCAATGTGCTCAAGTATCCATTTGATATGTACGTAAATAATTTTGTAGTGTAGTTTACAAAATGAATGATGAGAGTTGCACTGAGCAAGTAATTGCACTCATAAGATTCGGTAAAGAGAATTTATTTAATTTGCATAACAATGACTTATACAAGGAAATTTCTTGTTGTCACGGGTAAGAAACGGTTTGATATGTTAGGGCAACTATTAAATCCTGAATCCAAATCAAAATATATACTCCGTATATATCAATGCCCGATTTAAGAGAACAAAAAATAAGTAAATCATTAAGGCATGTGGAGTTTCAGGGGAAACAGAGGAACATTAATTCAAGTAATACCTCCGTCCCAGAAACAAGTTCCAGGGTTGACTTTCGCATATTTTAAGTAAATAAAGTTATTGAGGGGTAAATTTTACTATTCCAACACTGTTTAACACTGTTTCGACACCGTTTGGCACTATTTGACAATATTTTGCACTTATTTTATGTAGATAATTATATGAGAAGTTTATTTTGGGACATCAAAATAAGGAAAGTGAGAACTTGCTTTCGAGACAGAGGGAGTATATGACATGTGAGGATAACGATAAACAAGTCGTCCATACTCAAAATGTTGTTTATAAAATAATGTTTCAACCATTTTTTAATTTTGTAGAAAATGAACGAACAACAAAAGCTTTTAAGGTAAAGCATTTTTAGCAATATAATACCAGCAAATCATTTATCTCCAAGTAACCGCTACAATTTGATTTTAGTGAAGACAGGACCATCATTAATAGTATATGTATTTTTCAAATATTGGTGGGTTTATTCCATAGAAAACGAAAGGATATGTCATGCGATAGTATATGGGATGTTATCATCAAACACGATATTGCGATTGCCAATGGGAAAAGTAGCATTTGACACCATATATATGAACCAATAAATTGCGGGTATGCACAAATTGTGATTTGTCTATGGTATCAAAGGTGAGTTGATTGGTTTCCTCCCAGCCCTCTTACCCCTCTACGGTATAAACACATAGAGAAGAAATTCGAATTGAAAAACAATATAAAAGTATAAAAGTGTTCAAATGATAATATCATTCCAGATATTCGTTCAAACATTTTTTGTTTATAAATATCTATTATGAACGACCAATATACATTATATGTTAGTTTTAATTTCCTATGTATTTGTGACGTTAAAATAATCTTTAAAATCATTTTCATCGATTTTTTTTGCCATTGTCATTTGTCAAGCTCCAAATAGGGTACATTGATATAAATTTAAAAAAAATACCAATAGGATTTATTGATAAAAAAATATGTAGGTGGGAGATGATGTAATCATATTATACAAACCTTAAACTCCAAACCTACAAAATGTGGTGATGGCCCATCGTGGGTCCTCCATCTCTCGATATTCTTCTAGCTTCTTGTTTCATGACCTTGACAATTGTGATATCATGACAATCACATACTACCGTATTCAAGAACAACACACACTAAGTCATTCATAAACACTAATTTTTCATAAACCCTAATTTTTAAGAGAGTAAACCAAACACACAAGCCCAAACAAAAAAGTAGATGCTAATGAGTGAGTGTATTTCTATATCAGTACGGAAGTTTTCTTTTGGACTCAAATTTGCTGGTCTGATCTGGTCTGGTCTGGTCTGTTTAAGTCTGGTCTGGTCTGTTTAAGTCTGGTCTGCACTGGTCTGGTCTGGTCTGGTACACGTCTGGTCTCTATGTATTTTATAACTACGGAAGTCTGGTCTGGTCTGGTTTGGTCTGTTTAAGTCTGGTCTGGTCTGGTCTGTTTAAGTCTGGTCTGGTCTATTTAAGTCTGGTCTGGTCTGGTCTGGGACTGAAAACAGTCCAAAAGAAAACATCCTAAGTATGTATCCTGGATTAAAAAATATAAGTGTTAGTTCGACAATATTTCGAGGGTCTCTTTAGGGCTTAAGATTTATGATTTGGGGTTCTATGTTTAAACTTCAAATAATATTGGACTTAACAAAAGCTTATTAATTTAAATTCATGATATTTTCCTCATTTCAAATTCTAAGTAAACTCAATTTCAGACCTAGATTAAATTTTGAGAGAATTCTCTAAATATGAGTAAAAACGTTTTGAAATTCCAAAATATGACTATCATGTTTTTCATTCCTTGAATAAGAGTAAATTTCTGCCAAGTTTGACATTACTAAGCTTTAAACATGGTATTTTTTCCAAACTTGGCAGATTACTCCTATTCAGAGAATAAAAAACATGAAAGTCCTATTTTGGAATTTCAAAACGTTTTACTCCTATTTAGGGCAATTTCTATTAAATTGTCAATTTCTTCTTGGATAACATAGTTTTCCTATTCCATCATTTGCAATAGAGCCAAAGACTCACTATTTTTTTGCTGTAAAAAATGATGGAATGGAGCAAAATGGCTCACTAAACTCTTTGCGCTTCTTTGTTATGAAGCAATCGTCAGGCTATGCAATTTTCGACGTGATTTTCACGATGGGTCATCCGAAAATAATCTCATTTTTCTGTACTTTAGTACAAGGGTAAAGATTGCATACACCCGACCCTACCTTACACCACCGTAGGTGGGGTCTTGGCCTTTGCGACACTGGGGTAATGATGAATAAGAATGATGAAGACAACATAGTTTTCCTATTTTGAGGTTATTATTTCTAGGGGTGGGCAAAAGACCCGGTCCCGTTGGTCCTTTCCAGAATGTTCTGGTTCCATTCCGAAATTATCCCATTATGTTTGGGACACATTATTTTTGTCCTGTACCGGTCCCGAACTGTTTCAAAACAAAACGAGAACGGGACAAGTAAAATAAATCCCGTTCTGTCTCGTTGTCCCGAATCCAAAATTGTACTTTGTATTAGGTTAGTGAGTCTACCAACAAGTTGAGAATTATTCATGTCCCTCCCTTCCTGACCAGAGTGCCGTCCGGCCTTCTCCTTTTGGGGAGGTTCCCGGTGGTATTTTTCACTACTAGAAAAAATGCTATTTGCTGCGGTCATTTTAGCCTATTTGCTGCGGTTCTGAACCGCAGCAATTGGCAGCGCAGCAAATAGTAGGGATAGGTATTTGCTGCGGTTCGGAACCGCAGCAAATAGATAATTAAAAAAAACAAAAAATTGACTTATTGCTGCAGTTAACGACCGCAGCAAATAACGTGTAAAAAAAATTCGAGATTTCTTATTTGCTGCGGTTAACGACCGCAGCAAATACTATTTTTTTTATTAAAAAAAAATTATTTATACTACTCAAATGTACAAAATTTTATATTTTTCATAAAAGTAAAACCTGTTTGCAAAATCAAAATTCCAAGAATTAAGTTTACATCGTCAAAATTCAAAATCAATACATACAAATTACAATTTAATGTGATTAAAATAATCTAAGCTAGGCATTAGGCCGAATGGTGCCACACTGATCAGTTTTGACGCTCTGTCTCTAATGAGAGTTTTGCTCAGCTTCCAAAAGTACTTTGGCTATTGTTTTGTGCAGACCATCTATTGTTTTCCTGGGTTGGTGAGAAAAGACATCTTCCCTGTACCAACTGCATAGGTGTAGAATGTAAAGAAGAAGCCATATACATGTTAGGCCACATTTGCTTATGATAATTCAAAACAAAAATGACTTTCCAGATTTTCCCTAGCCGAGCACTTTCTTATAAATAAATCATAAAATATAAGAAGCTATCAAATCTTAAGATTATCCCACACTTGATCTTTTCTAGTACAAAACTGATGTCTTTTTAGTTTTCCACCCTTAAAGGGAAAACTTAGCCCAGTAAGTGTCATACTTCATGTATCCCAAATAAGAAATTTCCCAAAATTAAAGTTATGATATCTAATACTCCCTCTCCAACACAAGTCTTTTGAAGAACTCCCCCCCCCCCCCCCCCCAAAAAAAAAAAAACAAAGAAAGAGTTGATTTTATAGTCAACTTTACTTTTTTTGGTCTCCGTTAATACAGAATCAATAACCACTTTAACGTTCCAATCTTTCTAAATAAATAAAGGATTTTATATGAATATTACTAATAGCAAACAGAAGGATAAAAAGTGACTATAAAAACTGTTTTCCACTAATATGATTAGTGTGGTATGGACATGTGTCTTGAATAAAGAAACCACAAAGGAAGTGCAGGACTAGGGTCTAGATTTTACTGTTCCACCAGTTCAAAATTAAGTTTGCATTTTACTATTGTTATTTCTCTGTGTGTTCTTAATTTTGGATCCCGGCCTCCTGGTAGGGGTATAAGTGACCATTCATAATGTGTAAGAACTTGTACCTTGATCTTGTTGACTTTAAAAGGAACAATCTGCAAGTTGTCTATGTTTTTTATAAATTGATGGAGTTTTAGTGTAAAGATTTCTCTTTTTCTACTTGGTTTATTTATGTTGAGTACATACTGCATATTAATTAATTATCATATATCTGCAAGTTTCTCTTCCACCATGTGAGAATATTATAAAGATATTATACATATGCACAACTGACCTTTCTTCTTCTAGTAAGAATTGCTATTGAAAAGCTTGTAGTCTTTGTTCAACATGGCAGCCTGAAATTTACCAATCAAAGAATTTACTATTCATCCACAAAGGAGATTTTGACACCAAATACACATACGTTCAAGTAAAACTAAATTAGGAAATACATAGTATTGATTCAAATGATTGAGCATCAATTATTTCTAGGTCAATCAATCAATAATTTGATAAAGTTTCAGGTCAATGTGTATAGTTACATACGAAACCAGTTAGTCACTCAATACATGCAATTAAAACTAGTTAGTCACTTGGTCTAGTTTTAAAACTAGTTCTTTTCTGTCTTACTAGGTACTTAGGTTGATATACTAAATTGATTAGTATATATGTATACTTAAGTTGATACACTAAACTGATTAGTATAGTCATATACTCAGTTTGATGATGAGTTTCATAATCAGTTTGCTATACCAAATGTACATTAACTAGTGTGGGCGATCATTGACATTGTTCTTCTACTCGGATCAGATAAAAATGTTAATGCCTAAGCACACAACATGTCAATATACATCCCTGTTAAATCTGAGGCATTTCAAAGCACCTTAGGAGGGGCAATATTTATAGGCACAAGCTTTTTGAATCTACTGAAACCACTAGTATCAATAGCCAAACCTAAAGAGGTTTTTGGAGGTTCACTGCCTCCTTCCTATCATTAAAGTTTCTGCATATTCTGAAATGAATTTCTCTACAAATAAGAATACAACAAAAGTATTAGTTGTATATTAACTTACATTATGAGCAGGAGCAAGATTCGTCCAGCAAATTGAATGGTTTACATGACCTGCTCTTTTTCCCATACTTTTAAAGAGGAAGAGCATACCAGAAAGCCTACTGATCAATAGTGACTGCATTGATCAAGAAAGTGTATTACTTTATACATCAAAACAAGGAAACAAATTGACTCAACAATGAATAAAAAAGGAAATGTATCTCACAAGTGCATCAGATTAAGTGGTAAGGAGTACGGGATTTCACCTTCAACACAATTTGAGATCAGGTCCTTAAACGAACAGAAACATCAGATCGATAATAACAGTGAGACTAGACTAATGCAGTGACAATGAAGATTAAACTAACTCACAACTCAGTCAACTGTTGAAGATTCAAAATCTGGAAGTCCAAAGTACCAGTGAGATTCAAACCAGTAAGTTTACTGCAAGATAGAAAAGGCAAAACCGCCATTTAATTTCATCATTTAATATATATATATATATATATATATATATATCATATATTTCTCTAACTTTTTCATTCAATGTTCAATTTCTTTCAAACAACAAATAACAAAAACAACAATAAAATCAATTTATTCATTGAATACCCCATATGGACTACACAAAAATGTAAAAAAATTAAGTTAATAACAACTAACCTTAATAAAAAGATAACACTGAATTGTAGAGAGGACAAAGTTGGCGGGTGAATCAGTGTCGTGCGGCGGCGGCAGTCGGCGGCGAGCTACAGCGACCGACAAAAGCGATCGTCGGCAGGGAGCTCGACAGCGAGCTACAGAGGCCAGGATTGTTAGGCTTCGTGCGGCGGCTACGTAGAGGACCTACGGTGGCTTCCTCGAGGACCTGCGACGGCTTCCTCGAGGACCTATGGCGGCGGCGGATCTGTTCTACGGCTGAGGGTGGGCGAGGAACGACAGTAGTAGGTCTGGGTTGAGGGCTGGGGTTTTGGGCGCTGATAGGTATGTTTTGAGCGGAGAAGGGAATTTCAATTTTAAGGGCTAATTTTTGAGCATTTGCTGCGCCACTCTCCACGACCGCAGTGAATACTTAAAAAAAATTAAAATACAAAATATTAATACTATTTGCTGCGGTTTTCAAATGATCGCAGCAAAAAATTAAAGTTTTTAGAGTATTTGCTGCGGTCAGTCCATAACCGCAGCAAATAGGTATAAATTTTGTGTATTTGCTGCGGTTTTACTAAGAACCGCAGCAATTAGGTAGCAGCAAATAAGGAAAATTCTAGTAGTATTTTGCTCAATTTTTTTGTGTATATTCTTCATCAAGTCTAGTCCATCCATACCAAATTTGAGCAAAACAATTCCATCGGGAAGGCCGTCAAATGATTTTTGAAAGTTAACTGTGTTTTATATGTATATTCCGGACCAGTTAACTTTCAAAAATCATTTGACAGCCTTCCCGATGGAATTTTTTGCTCAAATTTGGTATGGATGAACTAGACTTGATGAGGAACATACACAAAAAATTTGAGCAAAAAATACCACCGGGAACCTCCCCAAAAGGAGGAGGCCGGACGGCGCTCCGGTCAGGAAGGGAGGGACCGGAAGATTACTCCCAACAAGTCATTATGTAATCAAAAGAATTACAATAATTATCCTTTTTTCACAACCGAAATACAAATGATTATTAAAATACTAGTTGTTTAACAATAAAACACCTAACAACTCTAAACTACCTAGTATCACATACTATGAATTATAATTTATCTACAAAAAAGAAATTGATTTTTACTCTCAAAGGCTTCACTTCGTATAGTTTTCTTTTATCATTTTTTTTACATATTTCTTGATAGATTTATGTGTTAGATTTTTTTTGTTGCGACTTTTGTTTCATGCAGCTAATATGGTAAGTTGCATTTTTTCTCACAATTTTCTAGATTAGCTATAGTTTTTTTTTGTTTAGAGCTTTCTTGCGGTAGTTTTTTTTTTTTGAAAAGCTTTGTTTTGTTTTAGGGATTGCAATTTTTTCACTACATTTTTTTGGGATGTCCCGAACCGTCCCGTTCTGTCCCGGTACCAGTTTGAATGTGACAACAAAAGGACAACGTCTTGTCCCATCCCGTTCCGAACCATTATTATAAAACGGGTTCAGTAGCAGGATAACCCAATTCTCATTCCGTCCCGAACCATGTCCACCCCTATTTATTTCCAATTTCCATTGTTTGTCCATTTTAGACCTATATGATGTTGTTATTCCTAACATCTAATTTAAGGATGCTGGAAAATATATTGGATGATCTATCAAAAAGATTTTCCAAATATTCCACATCTAACGATGTATCTATTCGGTTCAATCTAATACTCCGTAATATACAACAGCAAACAATAATAAGTAACAACAATAAGAACAAAAGTCTGTATGTGTTTAAAAATGAATTTCATGAAATAATGTTGATTTTTGCTCGGCTCTAAACATGATTGAAATAGTACATTTTATTATGTGCTTTCAAAAGTGATACTCCGTACTTAATTTTGTGTCCCATGCAACAAAGTAAAAATATGTAGGTGAAGACGTTAACTTTATTAAATTAGAATGATACTCCTAAATCCTAATGTCTACCAACCACTATGGATAATCAACCTCTTTGTAGTATTGTTCAACTCTAAGTTATTGATTTAATTTTTTCCAATGACAACTAAACTCTTAAGTGAAAACAAATTTCAAACAAAAATGAGTGTGATACAGATCATTGACTTTGAACTACTTTGACCAGCTTATATAAGCTCAGCCTGTACATTTTGAGAGATATGAATAATAACAGAACGATTCTCTTCTTCCTTACTCTTTATTCTGCTAGGTGTGGCCATATATGCTCTCGTTATCTCTTTCTTATTTTCCGCAGATAACCTGACTTGTATCAGAGTGAAACTAAATATGTTTTTTTAGGGAGAAAGTATATTGAACCAACCTATTACTGGCAGACAAAAATTGAGAAGGGGTAACCCATATATTAATAATCCAAGTATATATACATATATATATACACATATATATATATATAGAGGAATGCTGAGGTCCCTCCGGAGGGACGGGAGGGACCGTCCGGCCAAGGCCATCAGAGGCCCTTCCCGGTGGAATTTTTTGATGAAATTTTTTGATCATGTTCCTCATCAAGTCTAGTTTATCCATACCAAATTTTAGCTAAAAATTCAACCGGGAAGGCACTCAAATGATTTTTGGAAGATAACTGCGTTTTATATGTATATAAACTGCGCAGTTAACTTCCAAAAATCATTTGACTGCCTTCCCGATCGAATTTTGAGCTGAAATTTGGTATGGACAAACTAGACTTGATGATGAACATGCTCAAAAAATTTCATCAAAAAATTCCATCGGGAAGGGCCCCAAACAGTAAAGTTCGGACGGCACCTCCCGTCCCTCCGGATGGACCTGAGCATTCCTCTCTCTCTCTCTCTCTCTCTCTCTATATATATATATATATATATATATATATATATATAGAAAACATAATATGTAAATTTCAGTTTTGAAAAAAGGAACTTTACAAACATTATTAATTGAAAATATGAAAGTTACAAGTGATGCTTAATTACTGAAAACACACAAGAAGGCATATATAATTATATAAAAAGCACAAACCAAGGATTATACGAAAGTTCATTGGGTATGTTTGGCACAACTAGCTGAAAAGATACTTTTGTGAGCTTTTTAGTAACTGTTAGCTTTTAGTGACTGAAAAGATCTTAAAAAGAAAAGGTGATAGCTGTTTGGTAAAAAGCCGACTGTTTGATTTAGTTCGGTTTGGTATACAAGCTGTTAGGACTAATTAATACTAAAAGTCACGAGCTTTTCTCAGATGCTATACCCGGTAGCATCTCAAAAAAGATCTTTTAATTTTTGAAAAGCTCTTAAAAAATGTCATGCCAAACATACAACTAGAGTCTTTTAAGGTCTTTTTAAAGAAAAGAGAAGCTAGAAGGCAGAGACTTTTGTGTGCCAACTAGAGGGTTTGCAATACGAAAACGAAGGGTAAAATATGACTTGTAATTCTCAAGCCGAAAGATTTAGATACTTTAAATACTCTATAAACAAAACCTAATTTATGAGGTAGAGATAGGTTAGGTATACAAACAGAATTTAAATGAGATATTTAAATTTATCTGTATTTCTTTTATGAAAATAATTTAATTTGGTCACCTGAAGTGCCCCAATGTACACTACAGGAAACAATTTTTCTTCCACAAAATCTAAATATTCGTACTGTATCAACCAATATTTATTGAAGAACTAATAGTTCATTTTTTGGAATCAACTAATAGTTCATTTGAAATACATAATTTTTTAGAAGTTAATTCAAGAAGTTTACTTTGATCTAATGGTTCTACCATTTAAAACTAAAGATGTTGATAGGAATAAAGTTTATTGAACCAATTTAGTGACAACAGGCGAACATTGAGAAGGGACCAATCAAATATCAACCATAAAAAATGATAGAATTACAATTCATCCAAATTTGTGTTGATGAATTGAAAAGAACTTTAAAATATAAATTGAAGTCAACGAAGGTCAATATGAAAAAGAGGGTAATTATCACTGTTCTAAAAATCGCTCTAGGCGCCCGACTAGTCCCCGCCTAGGCGCTAGGCGGTGGTCGGGCGCCCCGATTTTGGTCTAGGCGCTCCGACTAATTGAATCGGCGCCTAGGTGAATTCGTCGGCCATCTAGGGCGCCTAGTTGCCCGCCCAAAGCGCTTAATGGGCCGCCTAGGCGTCTAGATTCATCGAACAATTTGTTTTTGCTTTTTTATTTTAGTATCCTAAGAAATATGCACCTTTAACTTTGACAATGCATGTGAAGAACGCTACTAGTGAATAAGTGAGTAGATATAATATATTATTAAATGTGATAACTTTATCATTCATGCATGTTAATGTGTATGTGTGTGTGTATATTTTTTATACACACACAAACACAACATTACTAATCATATTTATGCAAAAGTATTGATAAAACTACAATTTTAATGTCTCTGATTAGTCCCCGCCTAGGCGCCCGCCTAGTGGTGGACTGAACCGGGCCGGTTCGGGCCTCGAGAATAGGCCCGGCCGGGCCTCGGTTCAGTAATAGCAGGCCCGAGCCGGAACCGGGGTAGGGCGGTCCCGGGTCCAGTTCCGGGCCGGGCCGGTTCGGGCCACCCGGTTTAATTTTTTTTTCTTTCTTCCCCCCCCTCCCCCACCCCCCACCCGCCCAAACCCCCCCAAACCGGCCTAAACAGATAGCCCAAGCCCAATAGCCCAAAAAAATGAAAAAAATTAAAAAAAAAATAGATTTGGCCCGGACCCGGGCCCGAACCGGCCGGGCCGGGCCGTCAAACCCATGAACCGAGCCCGGAACCGCCCCACCCCCGGGCCTCCGGCCCAAACCGGACCCGGACCCGGACCCGGAAAACCGTGCCGGGCCGGGCCCGCACAGTAGCGGGTCGGGCCGCCATGCCTACGCCCGCCTACCCGACTAGGCACTAGGCTGGCGCCCGACTAGCGCCTAGCGCCTTTTAGAACATTGGTAATTATTGATAGTAAAAACACAATTGAAGGCTAATATGAAGACCACAATCAAAGGCTTAATACAATGGAGGATTCGCAATTTGAAAACTCAAGTTAACTATTAAATGAATTTGATTGATCACAAGGTTGGCTGATCAATCCAAGGTTGAATTTGATTGATCAAAGACTCAAGAGACTCGTTAGAGTGGCTAGACCACGATTCCAGTTCACTAGTGCAGCAAATCCAAGCATTTCAAAGGTTGGCTGCTAAACCTAATACTACATTATCTATGTAGATGGAAAGAGATGAGGAAGGGTGCAACAAAAATAAAAAAAATGAAAATGATCTGGAGGCAGTGGTAGTCTGTAGATACTGGCATTTTGAAAGTATAAACTCTAACGGGAGTGTGACAGTAACGGAAGAGCAATTAGGGCTCGCACAAGGTGAAAAGCAGTGTACAAGTATAGTTTATGTTACACCAACAAATTTTTAATACCTAAAAGACCCTTACTCTCATTCACTATTAAATTTTAAGATTAATAAAACCATACTAAGGCTAGGAGTTAGGACGGTTCTGTGATCTACACCAGAGTTCTAGTCTACAATCTGCTTATCAGCTTAAGACTTGAGAGATGATTTGATCGACTTACCAACCCATCTTGGGCTGGTCGCAAAAACTGGATCCAATTTTTATGTGATCTGCTAGACCCATTGACAAAACCGCTCCTTAATTTGAGCTCGTCTGTTTCACTTTGAACTACTCTGTTACAAATATAAGCAAAAATAGAAACAAAAAAAATACGCCTTGAAGCCTAAAATGTTCAAATTGGTGATATTGTTGTTTTAAACACCTGAGTCTGAGAGTTGTGATTAGCTCTAGTTTCAATATTGGAATCTTTTACAGAGAATCACAAGTTCGTATGGAGTTGATTACAAAAGCAACGTTGTCAGCGTGGGACCATAACCAGCGTGTTCCACCTTTCTACTGCACTTCTCTAACCTTAATTAATCTACATTTGTTAAAATCTAACTGAGACCTATTTACACTACGTTCCTTCTTGAGTTTTTAAAAATCTCAAGCTTTTCGGCAACTTCTTGATCGTGATCTTCTTACTCTCTTGGAGATTAGAAGCTCATCGCCGCTGTCTACTGCTTGACTGGTTGCTTGCTCTGCTTCCAAGATCCTGCTGGATTCTGCATTTCACAAAGCAATAACAAGAAGATGATGATAGTTAATAATCTGGAAAAAGAACAAGTTCCCTAGCAGGCAATTCCCTTGAGGAAAAAAAGGTGCACGCATTTAGTATAATACTCCCTCCGTCCGAGGGAGAAGTTCCCAATTTCCTTATTTGGATGTCCCAAAAGAAACTTCCCATTTCCCTAAATGGAAAGTTATATTACATTAAAACAGTGCCAAACAGTGCCAAACAGTGTCGAAACAGTGCCAAACAGTGTCGAAACAGTGCAAAACAGTAAAATTTACCCCTCAGTAACTTTATTTCTTAAAAATGTGTGAAAGTCAACCCGGGAACTTCTCCCTGGGACGGAGGGAGTATCATAAACTACACTACTCACCTTTAGATGCAGCAGTACCTTTTGTGAACTGTTCTTGATGAAAATCCACTAAATCTTCTTTGGCCGTATGATGTGAGCGTTTCGAAGAGACTGTTATTACTCCATCCCCAACCGATTGCTCGGGTATCTCACACTTCCCATTAAAGGGTTTCATATAGCAAAACCTGTAGCATAGCATCAATTGTAACAACATAAAGAAAATAAGAAAAATATGCACTTGCAGAACCAAAGCTGATTACAAGGGTCGTTACTATGTCACAGCCCAATGAAATTCTTCTTCTAAGAACAACACAGTCAAAGCTAGGTGCCACTAAAAGCAGCGCTAATTTAGAAGATGCTGAAAATCATGTTTATTATCTTGACATCGAAAAGTGGGGGGAAAAGAAAGAATGATACCAGTCTAAGGGTAAAAGCCTGACATCAAAGGCAGATGGTAGCACTCTCCACTTTCTACATTTGTTGCACTGCACCCATTCATGATCAGGTTTGTACAAACGACCACCTTTTCTCTGATACAAAACACAATAGTTACTTGAACTCAAAGGGGAAATTCCAGCGCTTCATTAAAGATTTTATACTTAAACACGCATATGTGTGTATTTAAACATGTGTGACTGTGCATCTCTCTACCATAGCCCGTTATAATTTCATAAGAAAAAACATTTAATATATGTAGTAATATTTATAAGATGTTAGGGATCAACCCTAATTGTCATGGTTAGTTGGAGCAAGGATTTAGGTTAGCACTTCAGGAACTACGCCTACGAACATGTACAAAATTGGTTGGACATGTGTATCCTCTTACCTCTATTAACAGAGATAAAAGCTTCAATCTTAACAACAATCAAGCCTTGATCCCAATTCATCATCAAATTAAAAACAGATACATAAAGATCATGTACAATATATTCTATTTCAAAAATATAAACTAAAGTGGAAATTGTATTATCATACCAATTCTACTTTATCCACATATTTATCAATGTAGTTATCCACGGTTTCACCCAACCACCTCTCTAGCTTAACATAGGCCTCACAATCTAGGAAACCCTGCTTATTGTTATGCACCAAAACGCGGCCGCTGTCATCATTCTACAATCAAAACATATCATTAAGCTAAAATTGGAAGTAAAAAACATAGGAAGACCAAAAAGTTCATTTACATTAAATGTTGTAAGGCTGAGATGTTATTGAGATATTAATCATAGTAGCAATCTGCAGCATTCCAGAATGAAAGGGATTCACAAGCTTAAAATCTTTAAGAGAGCTATACAAGCAATGTGTATCCATTCTTTATCATATGAACCTAATTGAACAATGAATTAATAATATAAGACTTGCAAAATCATTGCATTCAAATAGAATCTCTGAGAGTTAAAAGATACTTCCTCCGTACTACTAATGTTTGCCAACTTTCCTTATTTATCAATCCCAAAAAGGTTTCCCATTTCCTTTCAGAATAACAATTTTTGTGGTTCATATTATTTCTCTCTACTCTACACAGATTTAAACCACATGTTTTTACTTTATTCTTCCGCATACAAGCCAAATTTGGCAAACCTCTATGGAAAAGAGGGAGTATAATGGATCCATTCAGCTCATCTATGATTGATTAGCATGTAGAAATATAAAACCCTACTACCCAAGATCTAGAAAGCATTAGGTGTACATTAATTGAAATAGGCTATATCTGTACCATTTTGAGGCAACCGAAACTCCAAAGGCATTATATGTTACTTGAAATTTACAAAAATCATTTGTTGAAAAAGAGTAACTCGGAACAGATGGCAATGTAAACTACATAAAGCTGATTTGTTATTAAGAACCACTTTGCAGCTTCACTAAGATTAGAAAAGTATGGCATTGTAACTGAAGAATGGGCCTAGAGTAATAAAGGAGTTGAGAAACAAAAAAAAAGCGTAAAGCAAGGAATTAAAAGCATGCAGGACTATATTTCACTCTTCATCACATGACCATAAAGCCAATATGGTGTGAAATGTAAGCTCACCTAAATAGTGTGACATATAATAGTATTTTGTCGTTCTATCTGTGCATTTCATATTTCAGGAAAGAAATATGAAAAGGAAACAATACAGAAATTAGCGGTATAGTTACTTGAGCAGGTATACCATTACAGCCTCAACTTCAATGACACCTATGATTCCACGACCATTATCTCCATTGTGAATCATGCTTCCAACTCTCTTGTAAGCCTGTAACAGCTAAGAATGTAAAATAACAATAACAGTGTACTAGATTGATGTTTGATAAGAGCATTTAATGCATACGAGGATTTATTTGCTGAAGTGGAATAAATTTTAATTGTCTCGTTGTTATATGTGATTCGTATTGTTTGTAATACCGTAATACATAAATTTAATGGAGATGTTATCATTCAAATCAATACCTTCGACCACATTTATTGCTTGAGGAACTGATATCACAATTAAACCAAATGACCTCAACGCTTAACTCTAGGAACTATGTGACTTGATACTATGATGATCAGCACAGTATACTTGCAACAAATACAGTCCTGATTAATTCTTTGTATTGATTTATAGACCAACCAAATTGTGTGTAAGAAAAAATTACTATCAAGTTTTAGCAGATAGCCATTCAACACAAAGCTAACTAACCTTGATGCGTGTTCAAATAAAGGTATCGAAAAATCACACACAAGTATCTACTGTTCAACAAATTAAAAGAATAATTGAGACAAATGGTAGTTGAGCACACCTCAATTAAACGGCCATGCCAATATAGAAAAATCCCACAGTTACCATTCTCCCATTCTATTTGACTGCGTCCCAACGTAAGTTGAACTGGCCTTCCCAAAATAATACCGCTTTCGACAACAGTCTTATTAAGAGACCTTGCTAATGGGCAACTCTTAACCTAAACATAAAGTTGATCATTAAACTTGAACGTATGTAACTCAGCTGCAACAGAAATTCATAACTCCGCCATATAACCATAATGTTTAATGATCCATGTAAGAATACCTGTGCTCCTTGGACATATATCTTCATTCGAGGATTTAAAAAAATGACTTGTAGATAAGACCTAAGTGAATAGTCCAATGGCACCTACAAACAGACAACTGTGACTTCATAAATAAACACCTTTACAATATATATAGATATGCAATTCAATAACATACCATTTGAGTCATTTGTCCAGGGCGTGTTCTGATTCGCTTGTTACGCACAAAGATGTCACCTTGATGGAATGAACTTCCACCACTCATTCCATGATTCCATCCCAGGGTATAATTGGACCCCCACTTCTCTAAATTCCATATAAATATTTGTGTTCCTGTGCCTTGTTCACTAAAGAGGCCCAATTTTTCACCGATGAAATACTTATCAAAAGGTGAAAATTTCTTTATCGTTTTCAAACTAGACTTTGCCAGACTCTCATCCTGAATTTCAGTGTCTAGCTCCATTAGCTGCCCAGTTTTGCGGTAACTTATAATGGGAATTTCTAGATTCTGAAAAACAAGAAATAGGAAAATATAAATTGAAAATATTTGATGGAGAGGGTGTACAAATATTTTTACTCAACTTACATCTTTGCCTTCATTTAATGACTGGGAGAGGAAAGCAATTGATCTCGAATGTGTAGTCTGTGTAAGAACTAGAGCATCCTTTCCCAATGCCATTGCCCCTGTCTGCACAAAGAATAGTCGATGTGTTCTTACTATTATATGTGTGTATTATTCAAGCATCAATAACATTAATGGGAACAACATACTATGTTAACCAATTTCACTTAGACCTATTATCCATAGCTTATAAGGTGTGGGGGACTAGTGAAATGATCAACTTTTCATTTAGTGAGGACTGAAAATAAATAACAAGTTACCTTAAATCCAATGCCAAACCTCCCAATGCGATCAGTGTCATCTTCTTCTGGTTGTTGGTGCCCAAATGATATCATTTTCAAAATCTCTTGATGGTTCATACCGCATCCATCATCTACAACAGATAGCATAGGAATTTCCTCACCAATAGATTTCAGATATACCAAACCAACAGAAATTTCGAACCTGCACAAAATTTAAAGATAACAACAAGTATAAAAAACTAAAACTATTTACATTTATATGCATTACAATTACAGAGGGCTCTTCTCATCAGGCCGGCCTGACGGGCTGCCCCGTCCGGCCGAGCCCGTTTGGGCACCTTCCCGGTGGAATTTTTTGATGAAATTTTTTGAGCATGTTCCTCATCAAGTCTAGTTTGTCCATACCAAATTTCAGCTCAAAATTCGATCGGGAAGGTTGTCAAATGATTTTTGCAAGTTAACTGGTCCGGAAAATACGTATTCCGGACCAGTTAACTTGCAAAAATCATTTGACGACCTTCCCGATCGAATTTTGAGCTGAAATTTGGTATGGACAAACTAGACTTGATGAGCAACATGCTCAAAAAATTTCATCAAAAAATTCCACCGGGAAGGTGCCCAAACGGGCTCGGCCGGACGGGGCAGCCCGTCAGGACGGCCTGACATGAAGTTTTCTCTACAATTACAATTGACAAAACCATTGGGGTAATGATGATGACAATTGAAAAAAAATCATTCTTAAACATTTCTCTCTGTCTCTTCATTAGCTAACAAGTATTTTGAATTTTGATGCACACTGGTAAATGGAAGTTCAAATAAATTTGAATTCAGCAGCAAAAAAGAAGTTTCGAAAAGTAAAAGGGATATGTTTACTGACTTGGTGGCTTTTGCGTCTCTTGAATTATCAACAAGCTCTGCAATTGCACCAAAGACCCAACCAGAATGAGTATGACCTAGCGTCTTCAAAAAACTGGGATCAGTGCGTACATAGTTTTTTACTGATGATCCTTTGTCTTTTTTTTCAGGACTCCTGCTCTTCGAGTTAACAACCGCACCAGAACATGATATAGCAGCCTCACCAGAAGAGTTATGTCTACTCTGGGTGCAACTTTTTCCCGATTCAAATTTAGGTTGTCGAGTGTCGATTGGTTTATTATAATCATTCACAATCTGGTCTCTTGACTTTAACGGAACCCTAGCTGTCATCATAATAAACAGATTTTATTAGCCATTGAGATATAGCAGTAATGTGGTGTAACCAAATTACATGTCCGAAATATGATATTCCATATGTATTAATTGTAATATGTGATATTGCAGAAGTAATGTGGCTATTAACTATTCCTTTAACTAATCCAAAAGTACATGATATTGCAGAAACAACTGGATCGGCCATCACGAACAAATAGAAAATTTATTCCTTAAAAGTGACAAGAATTAATACTAACCAACTGCATGATGCATTTGAATATCATTAAGGAGGGGGTTTCCCACCGCCCGGTAAGCAACAGCTGTACGTGTGAAATCTGAGCTATGTAAAGGAGAAAGTACGTAGAGTTCATAGATACCATATCGGCATACAGCAACCTTCAAAATTCAAAATTCATTGAATAATGAAAACCATCACAGATACCAGTCATACAACAAAATAAAACAAATAATAACAGCACAGCATTCCCCCATTGGTCTAAGAAAGAAAATTCCATTGGACTGGAATTTTAAAAAGGTAACGTGAGTTAGTTTTTGTCATCTCCAAAAGATTGAAAACCAGGACACAAAAACAATAACATCCAAGCCTTAGTTTCAAAAGATTTTGGTGTTGGAGAAAACCATGATAAGAGAGAAAATTTTTAAGTGTTTCAATCTACTAATCTGCACCCCCATGGTGTAATTAGAGATCAGAACAGACAAACTAAACAGTATTTCAACTATTCCACTCTATAGTTGTGACTAAAAGTTAAAGTCAATGTGGCATACTAGTTGCTTTTTGAATATATTAGAGTACGTTTTGTATGTCCCTTGAGAAATATAAAGCAAAAGGGACCCATGGTTATACGGAAAGAATGAATACAATGCTATGCTTAACTAATAGGGACAAGAGATGGTCACCCTTTCATTTTTATGAAGGAAACTCATGAACTTTCCCCATTCATTTTTCTGAAAATCATTTTGCGGGTCACAGTATAAGAAGAAACATTGTGATCCAGGGAGAAACTCTAAAGCACTCTGACGCACAGTTGTCTTTATGTCCCATACTCCACCCCTGTTCAGAATTTCACAATTAGTGAGAAAAAACATTCACTTTAGAATAGAAAGAATTGAAACGACACAAACTTTTATATCATATCATGAAGGATGGAAAATTGAACACTTAAGATATTGTAAATCATAATGCAAATAGTCATGCTTTCTTGACTACAAATTCTAGTCTAGTAAATAAATGAATGATGAAGAATGAGGACTCCGCAACTAGATCAAATGGACATTCTCTGAAAGAGAAAGTTAAAACTAGTCAACCTCTTCCTGCTTCTAGCATAGTAATAATGAGTTTAGAACGACAACTCTAAAAGTTCAAATTGAAATCTCGGTATCATTTAAGATATGGATATAAGGAAGTGACTGTTCAAATTATACTCGCATGGCATTTCATCAAATTGGGAACAAATCAAATTCCTAAAAACAACACATTTGAAAAGGTCCACATACAAGTTACCAGGTTGGTCTTTGCATTGTGCTCGAGATATAGTTTTGTTGTCCTTCATAAGCATGACGTATTGTTCGGGTCCATCTACGAATGATAATTACCACAAGTTCATTCAGATGGGTTTCACAACACTAGATAAGCAAACAAAAAATATACATTGCAAGAATCTCTAAATAAGTTGTCTTTTATGGTTATAATACAAATTGCAAAATTATCCATATCTGAGCACTGTGAACAAACTAAAATGAATAATCTGCATCCAGAGATGACTCTTCTTAATGCATCAGTCTTTAGGATAACGTTGAGCTAAATATATGATGCTAAAATCAAAAGACACTCTTCTGAAGAAGTGTGGTCAGAAGTCCACTCATTATTACGTATATGGAGGAGATTGAACGTCCTAGGTCATTAAAAAATGACAAAAAACAATAGTTCAACTTGGAGACGGTTGCATTTACATACCTTCATTTGCAGGTTCCTCTTTGAAGCCGTTGTGTGCCATTTGTACAAATGTTGGACGAACATGCAGCATAATAACCTACAAGCTAATTAACTGTAATACAACCTAAGTCGTAAGATGGATGATATCAAAACCCCCCAAATAAAAGTTATAAAACAGAGTACTACTTAATCATGGGCATGTGACTAAACATGACTTCATTCCCAATACTATTATTAGTGCCTTCAGAACAAACACAAGGTCTAGTGTTTGTTATTGGGAATTCTCGATGCACACCATCTAAGCAGCAACCGCCACCAGTGGCCACCACCACCCCCGGCCACCTCAGACCACCCATTCCACTTTAGACTCAAGTAAAAAGGATCCCAAATCGACAAAATGAAAAAATAAGAATGGAAGAAATCAAAATAGAAAAAAAAATGGAAGAGAAAATTGAGGATGAGGGTCTAACCGTAACCCAACACCTTACCACTTAGGGGGAAAACGCGGAAGAACTCGGACACCAAATATTTGTTATTCAAAAGTTCATAAATGAGTAGCACTCCACTAGTCACGCTACAATAACAATGATAATACCACCATACTTTCCAGCAACAGACGAACACATGACGTGAGGTTACGAGAACTATCTTTTGCTCATGGCTTTGCTGGTTGTTTTCGTTCTACAGCTTTTATTGACATTTTAAGAAAAATCTCAAAACCCCGACTATAAACCCTAATACAGATGTACAGAGCGAAGCCGCCGAAGCACAATGCAGATAGAGAACAAGGTATTGCGAAGCGATATATGGGGATATTGAGTGCGCTTTAGTGCTTACCGGAAAGTAATGAAAGCTGCCGAGAACTTCAGCAACGGAGCCGGGAAGAGAAACGGCAACGCGACCCTGACAGGTTCGCAGTAGTCGAAGGGACAGTACCTTCGCCGCTATGGAAGTGATAGAGGCGACGGGGGAAGAAGAATACAAAAAATATCAGACTGTGGAAGGAGGGAGACACTATTCTACGCGACAGAGCACGGAGTGCGATACTCCGCATATTTATTTTATTTGATGACACATAAAATGACTAGTAATCCGTGTTTTGTACGCCACTAAACCCTATCATTTTTGGTAGGTTTTCTTTTTACCAAATCATTTTTGGTAAGTTAAGGCTCAGTTTAGTGTTTATGTTTCTTCTTAACAGTTAATTTTTTCATTTAATACGTAACTTTTCATTTTAATATTATGCACTGATTGTATAATAATCAAAATAAATAAGTTATTGTAGATGATTATTTTAGCTATTTTATACGGAGTATATTATCTATTCTTTACTTTGTTAATAAAATGTACAAGGTATGTCAAATATATTTTTTCATAATTCCATAAATTTGGACACTTCAATTAGAACTTCATGAATTTTAGCAAATTCTACCGATTCAATCAATTTTCGGTGTTATCAAACAGACTCTAAGACTTTAATGTACCAATATTAATAATAATGGAAAATTTTTCGTCAATTAAAAAATGTGATTATAAAATAATACAATCTTGTTAATTTGGGATGTTTTTAAGCGAACTAAAACTTGATGGTTTAATTTAGTATGGTTTGTTTAAGTTTAGTCTGATCTGGTCATGTTTGAAGTGGACTGGCCTGATCTGACAAATATCTTGTCTTCGTATACTTTATAACTGTGAAAGTTCGGTCTGATTTGCTTTATTTAAGTTCGATATTGTCTGATTTATTCTCGGACGGAAAAGAAACTAGTAAAAAGACCTTTTATACTTTGACTTTTGTACGCATACAACGCCCTATCATAGGTAAGTTTTTCTTTACCAAATATCTTTGGTAACTTAAAGCTCTAATCATAAGTTTATAATAACAGTACTACTAATAATGTGGAGTTTTTGCTCAATAACAACTATGTTGAAGCTCAATTCACCCTTTATAAATTTAAAATATACGGAGTAACAATTTGGCAAAGAAAATTAAAAAATACATTAAACTTCGTCACTTCGATGATAAAGCAGCCAAACAAATCAAAAACAAGGCGGCGATCGAGACAAAAAAAAATGAATGGCGGTGTAATCGTTTTAGAAAACTAGAACTTTTAATGCAATTTGTAAACTGTCTTACCCATACTCAATTATTTGATAGTACATATGAAGTAGTAGTATTATACTACCTCCGTCCTAGGGACAAGTTCCCACTTTCCTTTTTTGGCAGTCCCAAAAAAAAGTTCACATTTCTCTAAATGGAAAGTTATCTTACGTAAAAACAGTGCAAAACAGTGTCAAGCAGTGTCGAAACAGTGCCAAACAGTGTCGAAACAGTGTCAAACAGTAAAATTTACCTCTCAGTAACTTTATTTCCTTAATATGTGTGAAAGTCAACCCGGGAACTTCTCCCTGGGACGGAGGGAGTATAAATTAACATTTTTATCACCTTTATTTTAATCATAGGAAAAATTGACAAGAATAATTCAACCTTTCACCGGTCTTCTCATAATAATCCCACATTTAAATAATCCCACATTTGCACCTCATCTTCTTTCATTGGACCCTGACCAAGTTTTTTACCTTTTCTAAAAATCTTATATAAATAATCTCACATTTATAAGGATATAATTAAAAAGTGAAAGGTGAGATTATTTGTATAATTTTCAAAGAAAGAGTAAAAAACATGGTCAGGGTCCAATGAAAGAAGATGAGGTGTAAAGGTGAGATTATTTTGGGATTATTTAAAGGTGGGATTATTTTGGGATTATTTAAAGGTGGGATTATTATGAGAAGGCCAGTGAAAGATAAGATTATTCTTGTCAATTTTTCCTTTATCATATACGGAGTAAGTAATTATTTGGATTTTATACCATATTTGAATTAAGCTTTCACGGTTCAATATTCCATTGAACACAATTCCTATACAGTGCGACAGTATTGAGATTGGCGCTTCATGCGACAGTATACACAATTACACATACAGTGGGACTAGACTAGCGCTTTTAATGAGTCGAGCCGGAGCACTCCGAGCTCGAGTTCAATTCGGCTCGATTTGCTAATAGTGATGTTTGGATTCTAGCTTGAAGATGGACAAGCTTTACAAATGAGACTCTGTTCGATTTTATAGGCATTTATTAAAATTTTAGGTGATACTCATTAATAAGCTCGTGCTTAAATAATTCGACCAATACTTGTTTCATTAATAATTATATTTAAATTAATAAAGTTGTATTAATTATATTTAAATTTTGACGTGTGTCTACATATAATTCCAGGGTGTTCGATAGGCCCGAGCTCAAACCAAGACGAATACTAATATATTTGAGCTGAACTCAATTAATTGTTTGAACTTAAGATTCAACTTGTGTTTGAGTTTGAAGCTCGTGAAACTCGACTCGTTATGTTCGAAATCGAGCTTGAACACGAATAGTTCGGAAAAAAAAATGTGTAACCTATGGTCAGTGCCGGTCCTGTCCAGTTTTGGGCCTATGGGCGGTATACTATTTTCGCCTTATTTTTAAAACAAACCGTATATTATACTTACTTAAAGTAAAATTATGGAGTATAATAAATTATGGGAAACTACTCCAAATAGGACTAAAAACGTTTGTATATTCAAAAGTAAGATTATCATGTTTTTATTCCCTAAATAGAAGTAATCACTGCCATTTTGACAATATCATAATTTACACATGGTAGTATATTCCGAACATGACAATAATTACTCATATTCAGAAAATAAACACATGACAATCTTATTTTGAAATTCTAAAAAAAACTCCTATTTCAGGAATTCTCCCTATAACTATCTAATAAACGTTATAAAATAAAGATGAAATTCACCTTAATATTAATTGAATTACATATATGGACAAAAGTAACAACACAAGTATCACAAAAGAACATTATGAAGTAAAATCATCAATAATTGCTTATCAATCTTTTCCAATATGACACGTGCAATGTTCAAAATTGTAAATCCATTAAGTTTTTTGAGACATAATAGATTATTGGGATGATGTTTGAGAATTGGGGGGCACTGGCACCACAAAGACAATAATATAAATCGGTAATTTGTAATTAAAAAATAAAAAGTCTTAAAGGTTAAAAAAATGTGAAGAGACGTGTTTTTATGGATTCAACAACAAATGAGTTGGCTTGCACCAAACTCTATTTAAAATCAAAACTAAATTTATATTCTTTTTTTAAACTTGTCTAGCTCCGTTCAAGACTTTTTATTTATGTTTTAAAATTTTCAAATCGTCAACAAAAATTACACATTAGGCCTAATTAATTATTTAAAATTATAAATAAAAAGAAGCATACTCAGATTACATATAAAGAAAAAAATTGAGCCTAATTTTCTTTCTACTTTTTCTTGGGCCTAGGGTGGTCGCCCCTGCTGCCCTCCCCCTAGGACAATACCATAAGTTATGGTACAAAAGTTTTTAGTGCAACTCAGGCTTATAACGTTTCTGGACATGGTACCTGACGTTCATGCTTACATTTTTTGAATATCCCAAAAAAATCTTCTAACCTTCTTTTTGTATAGCTTTGTGCGGTTAATATTTAATTATTTTTTTCTTGTTTAATTTTGATTCAAATTAAACCCCAAAGAATTTTCTAATCTTACAAAAGAATTTGCTTACAAAAGTTTTCTAATCTTCTACACTTTATTATCACGTTGATAAATTTTGATTCAAATTAGGATGTTTTTACTTGGACTGTAATTTGCTGGTCTGGTCTGATCTGGTCTGGTCTGGTCTGAACTGGTCTGGTCTGGTCTGGTAAGGTCTGGTTTCTTTGTATTTTTTTAACTATCCAAGTCTGGTCTGGTCTGGTCTGGTCTGGTCTGGACTGGTATGATCTGGTCTGGTCTGGGGCAAATTACAGTCCAAGTAAAAACATCCTTAAACCCCAAAGAATTTTGTACAGTGAGATTACTTCGGACCCACCCATATTTTGGAGTCGCACAATGAGATGATAGGGACCGGTAACGACTGCCGCGTCCAACTAAAAAATGCCCTAAATCAATAAATTGACCGTTTGAGAAAAGCCTTTGTTGTGACTTTTGGGTAAACTATCCCTAAAATAACATTTCGGGCCCATTATTTAACATGTAGACAAACCCACAATGCAGTCCATACGTAGAAACCCCAATACCATGTTACCTTGTCCATCACTATCATTATCATTACAATTTACAAGGGAACAAAAAAGCCTTTGTACACAGCACACTTTTAGAATTTACACATTTTTCGTGTAAATATTAAAGTGTTATAACAAGAATGGTTAACAAGGGAATACTATTCATATTTAATTTAACGAGTGTTTAACATTACTTCTAACGAGTGTTTAACATTACTTCTAACGAGTATAACAAGTAAATATTACGGAGTAGTATTTAATCTAACGACTGTCACTGCGCCAGACTGGATCGATACAAAAAAAAATTGAAAAAATTTACACAGAATTTTGACACTAAAAATATGAGCATTTTTTGAACTTGGGGTGGGCCAGGGCTTGCCACCCCTGGCTACGCCCCTGTTTCTAACAACGATTTTTTAAAATGATTTTAGAGAAATTACTTGATAGAAAAAGTTGACAATGTTTGAAAAAATAAGAATTATTCTTGTACACAATGTTTTGTACGCACCATTCTACATACTTTTGTCTATAAACAGGCTTTCATAGAAAAAAATAACTACTTGTAGATGTGTGTACGATGATCATCATCATCATCACCCCAGTGCCGCAAAGGTTGTACGCAGCCTTACCCTGTACTAAAGCACAGAGAGGTTGTTTCCGGATGACCCATGGTGAAAATCACGTCGAGAATTGCATGGATTGACCGTTGCTTCATTACAAAGAAGCGCAATCAGTTTAGTGAGCCATTTTGCTTTATTCCATCATATTTCCAAGCCAAAAAATAGTAAATATTTGGCTCCATTTCAAATGATGTGTGTACGATGATGTGTATAAAAAGTGTGTACAAATAGTTTTTTAAGAAAAATACTTTTGAAAAAGTATTTATTGATACTAGTATTTTTTTTATAAAATAGTACTCCGTGTTTTTTCCCAATAATAAAAAAGTGAAAAACCGTTTCAAGTATTGATCTGTCTACTTCAAACATTTATATTTGAAGTGTTTAATTTAAACAGAAGTTATCACTTGAAAACACTTTTTTTTTAATTTTAAGCCAAAAGAGGCAAAAGAAAAAAAGACATTTCTATTTTTTTTTTGCAAACACTCGGTTCTTCTGGTTGTGTAAATGTACGGCTTGTTCATCATGTGATGGAAACGGAGGAAAAGCCGAAAAGACAGAGAAAGGAGAGTCCCTCGAAGTTATCCAAGTCACCCGTCGAGTTGTAGTAGTACCCGCTCACAAAGGTTTAATCCTCAATCTCAAGGGTCCCCTACATCCTGATCTGACAAGATTTTTGAAAGGTTTTAAGTCATTTTGATCCAGTCGATTCAATGGTGGCAGATCTTGTACTCGTGCGCACCAGAGATCCAGCCCAGCACGCATGAGCTGTAACCTCCAGACGATCGCTGCAGGATTCGATCCTTGATCATTTTTCTAACTTTCGCACCACTTAACCAACTGAACTACTCGTGCGGGTAGTTCTACTTACAAGTTTGTGTTCCGAATCACATTATACTCCCTATTTGAGTATTTGTTTTCTTAATGTGAATGTTATTTGTGTGCTCAAAATGTTTAGATTCGTGTTTATACCGTACTAGTTTTTATAACGCGCGTTGCGCGACGGAATAATGCCCAATTTTGTTATTTCTTAGACACGTAGTTGCATTTCGTTTATAACAAAATGACAAAGTGGTTTGTAACTTTTACATTATGGGAAGAAATAAGTTTTAAGTTCAATGTATTTTGATTAGTTGAATGTCCATCATTTATGTTAAAGTCGATGTTGTACATATATATTGTTATTCGGAAGATGTATCTGTATTTTAATCTATAATGGATGCCGAAGAATATCATACACCATATTCCTATAATCTCAGGTTCCTAACCAGTTGATGAAACTTTTAATAGTCACCCCGATATTCCTTTTTAATTACAATCTTCTCATATAATTTTGTAAATTTGAATCGCACAAGAACAATAACTTGCATGGGAGTAGAAAAATATCCAACCGGTCCCGATAATACTATCATGATGTTCTATTAAGCATAAAAGATCATTTTTTGTATATTAGTTTCATATTTTTACCATATATGTCAGTACACCATGGGCCCTCACCGCTCCATCTTAGAAATAGATATCGATAGTATATACGTAATTATTATAGCACCATGCTTCTCCGTTCATTCGCCTATTACAGTTGCAAAAGAGAATGATAGTTGTGCTTAAATTTGTAGGTTCTAATTTTATAGCACATGAAATCTTATTAGGCACCGTTTGCAAACGCTTAAAAAATCGTTTCTCTGCTTTTAGTTTAAAAGCAAAAAGCTAGAATCTACTTTGTAGTTATTCTATTACACAAAAAGCACATATTTTACCAAATACTACCAACTTTTATTATTCAAAATCAATTTTTTCTCAAACACTACCAACTTTTACTATTAGGCACTTTTTTCCAAAATCACTTTAAAAAGTGATTTTTTAAAAGTACAAGTTATTGCAAACACTCCCTTAGTACGCTGCTTGTAAAATACTAAGAGCCCCTCTGGTGGTTCTGTTTTCGGAATGATCAAGATTATCAGCCAACTTTTTCACAAAAAAACTTAACTTTTGATTTCACGTGCTGAATTGTGTAATAATAAGAAAAAATAAGGTTGATGTTACTTTTCTAGCTAGATTGACTGAAGTTACTATAAAAGACCATGCATTTTAGCTATTTTCATATAATTTTTTCTTTACTTTATTAAAAATATTTTAAATATAATTTTTTTAATTAAACAACAAAATCAGCCAATCCAGCCACTTCATCCAGAACTTCATAAATTTCAATAGAATCGGTCGATTCAACCAAATTCAGTGTTATCAAACAAGCTCTAAATTTTGATGCAATAATTAGATGAGGTAGCATATCTTATCACATGTACCTTTTGCCATAAAAGCTAATTAATTGAGTAAATATTTCCGTTTGTCTCACTTCTCACTTTATGAATTCATTGTTAATCACATAACTCTATTTTTTTTTTTGAAAACCAAATAACATATCATTAATAATCAAATCACAAGAAGTTGACAATACAATCCGGTGGGGTTCCAACCCATAAGCAATCAGACTCCAAAACGGCCTGTCGTGCTAAAGCATGGGCAACCCGATTCGCTGATCGTTGCGCATAGTGGACATTTAAATTAGCAAACCTAGCTATCATATGTCTAATTTCAGCAAAAATATTATCTTCATAAGATATGCCACCCGAATCTGCGATCCTTTGCACAACCGAGAGTGCATCCGACTCAACAATCACTTCAGCCCACCCAGCTTGTGCCGCCCATAAAACTGCCTCACGAATCGCTAAGGCCTCCGTTGTGCTGACCGAGAAACGTCCCCGTTCCCGGACACTTCTACCTGCTATGAACGAGCCTTTATCATCCCTTGCTACTAATCCAAGTCCCCGTTCCCCATGCGAATGAACCGTCGCGTCGACATTTATCTTTACAACGCCCGCTCCCGGAGGCTGCCATTTGCCTTGTGTGCCATCACCTCCCCCGCGCGCTGCCCCCCCCCCCCTCGGAGCTAGCTTTCCAGTCACTCTGCTGAACCCGAGCTTACTTCCACCCAGCCAACATCGTTTCTCCCCTGACTACTACACCCAATAAGTGCTAATATTCTTCCATGATTTATCATTTCTAGACTTCCATAAACTCCAACAAATCAACACAAACTGTTCCAGCTCTTCCTTGGAACACCTGCCGCTGACTGCATCAGCCCATGCTGCGAAAGTCGTAGCCCCAACCTGCAAAAAAGATTTATTTTGGCTCCGCCACACCTCTTTTGCTAGCACACAATCCCGAAAAACATGCAACGTACTCTCCCTGTCTACACCACACGTGCTACAAACCAACCACACCGGTACTCGTCTCTGAAGCAACTGCTCCTTAGACGGTAAACAATCCGTACACACCTGCCAGAAAAAAGTTTTCATTTTAGGTGGTAGATTCAGCTTCCATACTCGGGTCCATGCCTGCCTATTTTCGACATGCGGTGAAAGCATCCGGTAGCAACTACGAACTGAGTATTTCCCATTCTTTTCAGCCGCCCAAATCAATTCGTCCTTCCCACGAAGTCCTTTTAATGGTATCCCCGAGATAGCTTCGCAATCCTCTTCACCGTAATATCTTCAAGTTCACTAATCCCAATCCCAATTGCTCCCATCCCCCTTCATTAAAGACTTCACCGTAATATCTTCAAGTTCACTAATCATGCCTCCCGCCGTCCCCCGTCCCCCCCCCCCCCCCCGCCATCAAAAGAAATCCATTTATCTTTCCAAACACTTATGCTAGTACCATCGCCAACACGGAACATCAACCTATCCGGAACCGCAGGCAATGCTGCGCCATATAAGAGAGGGGTTGCTCCCACACCCGCCTCAAGCACCTCCCCCCTAGGAAAATATCTTGCCCGCAATATTCTACTAATAAGAGAGTTCGGCTGTTTAATAATACGCCACACTTGCTTCCCTAGCATAGCAATATAGAAATCCCGAAGCCTCCTAAAGCCCATCCCTCCAGAGCTCTTAGGGGCACATATATCGGCCCATGTCCGTCATCTAATACCCTTGCCTTTGAACGCATGAACTCTCCACCAAAAAGCATTCATAAATCATAACACGTTCCACTTCCTCACACAGTTCATTTGGCAATAAAAAACGTTCATTGCATATTGAGGCATGGCCTGAATAACCGTTTTAAGGACTTCTCTACCCACTCGAGATAAAAACCCGTTTTTCCAACTCTGTATCCTCTGAATAACCTTCTCTTTTATGTACCCAAAAATTTCCTTTTTATTACGCCCCACCATGGATGGAAGCCCCAGATACTTACTGCCCCCTTTGTCCTCCGGTACACCCAGTATACTGCACAGATAATCCTTATCATCCCATGCCACATTTGCACTGAATCAAACACTTGATTTATTATAGTTAACCATCTGGCCCGACGCTTTAGAGTACAGCGCTAACATTTCTTTAATGAACATGCAATCAACCTCATTAGCCCTGAAAAAAAGAAAATTGTCATCGGCAAACAGTAAATGAGATAAAGCCGGTGCTCCCCTAGCTATGCGAACACCCTGAATTTGTCGCTCGGCCTTCCCCAGACGGATAAGAGAACTCAGCTCTTCAGCAATCATAATAAATAAATAGGGTGAGAGCGGATCCCCTTGTCTGATTCCCCGTGTCGGAATAATAGGGCCAACAATCTCATCATTAACCTGGATATTATAGCGAATCGTGATTACACACTGCATAATTAACTGAATCCAGTGCTCAGTAAACCCCAACCGATGCATCATATTTTCCAAAAAAATTCCATTCCACCCTGTCCTACACTTTGCTCATATCAAGTTTCAGCGCCACATATCCCTCTTTGCCTTGCGTTTTCCGTTTTACAAAATGCTGAACCTCAAAAGCAAGAATAATATTATCAACAATTGACCGACCCGGAATAAAGGCACTCTGGTTTTCAGCTATAATCGGGTCAAGCAACTTTTTCATACGATTTCAGCTATAATCGGGTCAAGCAACTTTTTCATATGATTTGCAAGCATCATCTAATTAACCACCATGAACAAGAAACGATATGTTTTTGGTTAAAAAACGTAATCGAAAAATAACATAAAAACAAATTTTTAACAATAACACATTTCAACAGAATTAATTAAAACCACCCAAAGAAACAAAATTAATTAAAAGCAATATTCAATCGACCTACAATTTATTTCAAACAAAATATTTAATAAGGGTGTGATATAAAATTGGCTTCGGAAAGACAAAAATGTAATAATTTTCTATTACATACACTGTAATATTCAAAGGGATACGATTCAAAAATAACTTCTTTTTAAATGAAACATGGGACTTAATAATGATATTAAATAAATAAAGTTTTGGATAATTAACTTTTCTAAAAATTTGTATAATTCTCAAAAGAATCAAAGAGACTTCAAGTATTTGTATAACTATTTTCAGAATTAAGCCTCATGTTGTCCACAACACAAACTCAACCCATCTAAAATAAATACGTAGTACCTTGATGTTTGAAATGGAGGGTCAAGCCATTGAGTACTGTTGGAGAGGTTCATCCTTTTGGATGTAACGGGAGTGAACAGCAGGTCTAACGGAAGACCAAAAGAAAAAGAATGTTATATTAATAACCAGTATAATATTTAAAACATGATGTACAACTATATAATGCTAAGCTTTTACACCAACACGTTTTTTATACCTAAATACCCTTACCTTCATTGGTGTTTATAAAATTTTAAATTATTTTAAAACGTGATAGACTAATGGTTGTATTACTTATATATTCAAATATTATTCACTTTCGCTCAAATTTCATTTCGGTTTTTTTACAAGAATATTACTAAAATGAAACTTATTTACATAAATATGATTATTCATTACTACAACGTAGTGTTGTAATAACTTAAGTTCAAAACTTGAACATGAATTACTATGATTTCATTACTACTCTAGTAATGAGTCATGTTTTTATAAACCATCTTTATTTTGATCATACTTATGTAATTATTTCATTTCATTTATTTCAAAGTTTTGTGAAATTTGGATTTTCTCGCTTAAAAGCTTATTAAAACACTAAAAACTAAGTAGTGTATACTTCATAGTATGTAATTCATATCACACATTCACACATTATAATTATGTGATTAAAAAATTAAGAAGATAGGAATTGTGCATAGTAATTTAAAAAACAAACACTATTATATATATCCCACAAAACATTGTGGGAGGTCTCAAGTTCGAAACCCGTTATGTACATAAAGGTTTGAAACTCAATGGAGTGAGTTTCAGACCCCCCCAGACCCCCTCCCCTAGACCCCCTGGAGTAAAAAAAACCCAAAACATTGCTTACCTTATTTGATATTTTAATTATCCTTAAAAATAGTCATTTTCTTGAAAAGTAATACTCCTTCCGGTTCACATTAATCTTTACAATTTCCTTTTTGGGTTGTCCCATATTAAACTTTACACTTCCTTATTTACCTTATTTGGCAAATAAATCTACACAAAACAGTGTCAAACAGTATACTTTACAGTAAAGTCAAATTTATTTCCTTAAATTTCGATGGATAAGTCTTTAAAATGGACACATTTATTAGTTACAAGATCTGCAAGTGGTACAAAATTAATAACAAGTATAATTGAAATTTTATGACTAGAATTGCATATCTCCAAAAAAAAATCATGATCAATGTTATGTCTTTAATTTCTTGCACAAATCTTATGCACAGACCCGTGTTTTTACTTGTACTTATTTCAGTTCCAGAAGAGATTTGATCTTATCTGACCAGACCAGATCAGAACATACCATATTTTGACAATTATAAAATACTCAAAGAGCATACATTAATTACCAGATCAAATCAAACCAATTTAGACAATACCAGAAAAGATCAAACTAGATCAGATCAGACAAGACTAGAAAGTTTCAGTCCAATCAAGTAGAAACATTCTTGTTCTTATTTCAGAATTTTTTTTGTCTTCATTATTAATAGTAATTTTTAGTTTTATTTTTATCTCAAGCATGTTAAAAGTCCCACACCGGAAAATTGTGAAGTAGCAAAGTGCTATATTAAGATCTGGATTACTCCTCCTATCAAGTTGACCTTTTAGGATGGAACCCCATATCTTAACAAGGTATCAAAGCCAGGTTGATGATGGTGTGGGGCCCCTTATGAAAAATGATGGAACGATTATTTAAAAAAAGACACCGATGAAAAAATGAATAACTGCACGATCCAGACAAAGTGTCTGGTCGTGAGGAGAGGTGTTAAAAGTCCCACACCGGAAAATTGTGAAGTAGCAAAGTGCTATATTAAGATCTGGATTACTCCTCCTATCAGGTTGACCTTTTAGGATGAAACCCTGTGTCTTAACATGGTATCATACTCTACTTTCACTTCACTTATATGTAGAGAAAAGAGTCAATTGAGTACACCAACTTGTATGAGGCGGAGTAAAGAGTATATTATATTGCATTTGATCTTTTTAAGTACATAAATTCGAGGTTTTAGTGTTAATTGAGTACACTTGTTAGATTAACACGTTAATACAGTTGAGATGGCTAACGAAATGTCAAGTAAGAAGGGTTAATGGACCAAGTTTATGGTGTTGACCTTCACGAAGTTGACCAAAAAGGGAAAATCGACCTTCAGAGGTCGACCTGCAGGGGGGCGTCGGCCAGCACGGGTGCATCGACCAAAGAGAAGTCGACCTGCGGGGGACTGACGTCGACCAAAGGGAAGTCGATTAAGTGGTTGGGGACTGACGTCGACCTTTAAAAAGTCGACCTATTAGAATTTTATGAGCCAACTCACCCGTACTAACGTGTTAATCTAACGGGCGTACTCAATTAACACTAAAAACCCGAATTCGTGTACTTTAAAAGATCAAATGCAATATAATGTGTTCTTTACTCCACCTCATACACGTTGATGTACTCAATTGACTCTTACCTCCTAGTAGTATACTTTTTCGAATTTCGACTAGTATAGTTTTTGTGATGTTTGGCGAACTCCCCGTGTGACAAAAAGAAAGTGAAAAGTGGCAGTCCTGGAGTGGCTGAACCACAAAAAATCAACCATATAAAGAATTAGAATGTTGGACCGTTTTTAATTAATACTCCCTCCGTCCTGCAAAAAAGTTCTCGCTTTCCTTTTTTAGTAGTCCCAAAAAGAAGTTTCTCTTTCCTTAAATAGCAAGTTATCTACATCAAAACAGTGCCAAACAATGCAAAACAGTGTCAAACAGTGTTGAAACCGTGTGTAAACAGTAAAATTTACCCCCTGGTAAGTTTATTTCCTTAATATGCGCGTAGGTCAAACCGGGAACTTCTTTGCGGGACGGAGGGAGTATAACTTAGATAAATACGTTGCAGTTTTTTAAATGAGACAAAGAATTACAGATTTGATGTATATGTCACATATATATTAGGAAAAATTGAAAATAATAATCTCAACTATTGCCGGTCCGCTGAAAATAATCTCAACTATTGATTATTTTTGTATAATACCAACTATATAGACTGTCCGCCAATAATGGTCCATGACCAGATATTACCTCTATAAAAAGTGAATTTTAAATAGGAAATTAAGCGTAAAAATTAAAAGTTGAGATTATTTATAGGGATTACTTGTTATATCTTATCTCATCCACTTTAGAAACTACAAGAATTTATTCATAGGGACCATTATTGGCGGAAAATCCCTAAAGTTGGGATTATTCTGGAATAATCAATAGTTGGGATTATTATGAGCAGACTGCCTATAGTTGGGATTATTACTATCAATTTTTCCTATATATTATAAATTTGTTTCATACGGGTATGTCGGCGGTTTTCCGCACTGGTGGCTGCCTCAGATGAGAGTCATGAGACCCTTTGTCATACATAGGAGCTCTATAGTTCCCCTATCATCTGCTTTAAAATCATTATTTCTTTTCGTAAAAGAATTGACTATTAAGTAGACACTCGTAGCAGTTAAACATGGTGTCTTAACTTTGTTTATGAACCATGTCACGTAAATAATAAGTGAATTATGCTTTATTTTTAAAATTTGGAAATATAATCAATATTGGCACCAAATTTTAATCATTTTACCCAGAAGTCACAAGTTCACAACTTTCTAGCTACTCGTACTCGATACTTGGGTCAAAATCCAAGGTATTTTAGACAGTGGTGAATTTAGCAATAAAATTTTGAGTGTTCAAATTATTGTATCATTAAAACATTGAATGATAATATTATTTGATCCAACAATTTATAGAGTATTATTTGATTCAACAACAAAAGAAATAGTAAATTTAATTAAAACTAAGAAAGTACTCCATAGTATAAAAAAAAAATACAAACTAGTGATTATTTCATCCATTTATACATGTGTTTTGTAATTTAGTTTCAAAATTTGGGTATTCAATACACTTGAATAAGGTGGATCCGCCATTGTCATTAGAGCTCTACACTCTTACACTTTTATAGTGGTCAGCTGACTTTTGGCTCCGCCCGTGAGTCCATGCCAAGAGTTCCATGTTGCTACATATGATTCATCTCTTCCGGGCTCCGGCTTCTTCTGTGTTTTGATTTTATCATTCTGATTAAGAGGCCGTTTGTTAACACTGTTTTTGGCTTATCATGCTTATCAGCCAACTTTTTCACCAAACACGTAATTTTTATTTTCACGCGCTGAATTGTGTAAAAATAAGAAAAAATAAGGTTGGAGTTACTTTTATGACTACATTGGCTGAAGTTAGTGTAGATGACCATTTTAGCTATTTTACATATAATAGCTATCAAATTCATATATATGTGGGCATTTATAGATAGGGCTGTTATCATGAACATGCTCATGCAATTTTGGACGCGATTTTTCACTATGGGTCATCCAGAAATAGTCTCTCTGTGCTTTAGTACATGACTACAGTGCCTTTGCGGCTCTGAGGTAAATTAAAATGAAATGAAATGAAATGTGTAGATCATAGATTTAAAGAACAAAATTTTTCAGAGTACGTAATTTCCAAACCATGTATCCAAATGCATTGGTTTCAGCACACTTTTAGTATTTTCAAATGCATTGGCGCTGAAATAACTCACTAAAAATGAAGTAATAATCTCACCGTAATATGATGTAAATCATCAAAACTTTATGGAATAGACATATCAGAACCACAAATAGATGTGAAAGTACTAAAAGTTACCACCCACAATTATCAAGATAATATTTTTGTTTAAAGATTGAGTTTGGACTTTGGTATGTTGGAGCTTTACACTACTCATATCAATCGAAGAGGTTAAAATCAATATCCTTTTTTGGTATATGAAAACTCAAAGCATCTAACATGCATTTCTCGAGTTCGGCTTATTAAGGGAATACTGATACTCGGGCTCAAGCTGAGTGTGAAGCTCGAAGAGCTTACTAATGGAGCTCGAGTTTGGCTTGATATATATTCAAAGTTTGATTCAAGCGCCCGATAAGCTCAATAAAAATGCTCTAATGAAGATGTTTAGGCTCTACTCGTTAATAGGTTTGTTCTCGAACTATTCGACAAGTATTCAAATCTTTAATAATTATGACTAAGCTTATAAATTCGCTCTAAAGGATATATTTAAATTTCAAGATATATAGTATAATTTATTCCTATAATTTATAAGTGTTCGATAAGCTCGAATCGAACCGAACACTACTATGCTCGAGCTCGGTTCAAATAAGTATTCAAACTCAAAATATAGCTCGTGTACGAGTTCGGAGCTCATTAAGCTTGGTTAGTCATATTGGAAATCGAATTCAAAGTTTCAAACTCGAATAGTTCAAAAAAATCTTGGTTTGATAACAGCCCCATCTATAAATGCCAATTTGCCTAAATAACTGAGAATACAATTAACTGAGAAAGGTTACCAAAACCATCTGTCTCGGACTCTCGGTTCTGGGATGCCAAAAGGAGGGTACGGTTCTTTAGTAAAAAGCACGAAGTGGTCTCTAGGTAGCCAATTAGGTTCTAATGTTTAAATGGGATTAAATCATTAAAGTGAAGATAAAACAATGTCTACAATATACATAAACTGGAAAAATCACAAGTAGATTATAGAGCTAGAGACTTGGCATTTAGAAGGGGTCATGAAGTTTTGGAACAATTTGAAGGCTCTAATAGAGATTGTCCTGAAATTTTAGAACAATACTAGTTATTGTCCCCCTAGCCGGCTAGCCCTTGCCCATGTGTCATGCAGGTTGGGGAGGTCACATATTTTTGTAATTTTAGTTCTAATAATATAACTTTAGTTAGTAACCGATGAATTTGCTCAATTAATCAATAAACTAAAGTTGCAACAGATACAAAATAATGTTCCATTAACTAATAACCTGTTCAGCTCCAACCGATGATCCCTCTATTGTCTCTACTGCATAACTTTTTGACTTAAAACGAGGCTTGGAAGGGAACACAAAAACAGTGGCAGCCACAACTGAAGGTTGGAACTCAGCCGAGTATCTAACAGATGTCACAGTGATCCTAGGAAGCTGCTGAAACCCCGAGGCAAGGGGTACAACTTTATAATTGAGAAGATGCTCAGATTTGGGCAGGACACAAATTGTGTCATTGTGGGACCCAGACAGAACAAAACTCTGCGAGTCCGCCAAAGAATACTTAATCTCCTGGAGAAGCGGCGTTCTGTTGCTGATTCTGACTGAACACGAAAACGCATTACCGAGTATGGCGTGAGGAGGAACATGTAAGCTCAGAACTAGAGGAGGAGACTCTACTCTCACATCTGGAAGGCTGTGTTTGGTCAAAACCTCATCAGAACTATGACTTCCAGAATCCCTTCTCCATCTCAACCACACTGTTCCCATTTTCAATACTGTAGGTGTTTCATCGGGGGTAACAGGAAAAACTTTCTTGAATTCTTCTCCAGCGACGAGGCGTGTGGGACCCATTATGACATCCCCATCGTTGGCCTCTGTAGACATTGAAACTAAGAGTAGAGGCACTTCTGTGGAGTTCTTAGCAGTGACAATGAGAAAACTGGTCTCTTTTGAGGGCAGAGTAGGTAAAGTTTGGTCTTCAGAAGCTGATGGCTTGATCTTTGATAGGAGAAGCGGGTCTCGCCGGAACGGCAACATGAACTGATGACTCATCATAATACCAGTCTTCCCTTCAATTTGTAAGCTTTTATGCACATTGACTTTCTGTGTGCTCTTTTCGGTGCCAAGTGGGTAGTAACCCAGTGACACGTAAAGCATGATGGGTTTAGGGCGGTTCCATCTAATATCCAATTTACAAGACCACGAGTCTCCTTCATTCAGAAAAGGAACAGAAACCCATCCGAACGAGGGTTGGATTTTATGTGTATTCTCAGAATTGTCTTCAGATTGATCTGCTTGTCCAGATAGGCCAACAAGCTCCACATGGAGATTATCTACTGAGAATGATTCTGCCTCCCTGGGACTAAGCAAGCCACCACCTTTTGTGTCCACCAGATTAATCTTTAGCTCACCGGAATGGACTGCATGACCCTTGCAATTAATAATAACGGGAACAACAAATCTCTCACCAACAAATGCGGGGCCAGATGAGATCAAGCTTAAATCAACTCGTGGGTCCGGTTCTTCAACCTGGACAGCTTTTTGACCGGAAAATGCTAAACTGGGATCCTTGGTTGGTGTGGTTTCAACTCTGTCTTCGTACTTCCATAGAGGTAGATCGTTCATCGAGGCAGGACTTTCAGCTCTGCATGATATTACGAAATGCAGCCCCATTCTGGCAATCACATATATGCACTCCAGTTTCCCGCTGAGCTCTGTGTAAGGTTTTCAACAAGTCAGCTTACCAGCATATTATTATTATTATCAGAAAGGGGAAGACTGCCGAAAACAAAGAGTAAAATCTCTATGCTGTAAAAAGCAGTAAAGTTGAAGATAGACAGCGAGTAGGGAAGGAGAAGAGGAACAAATAAGTTGGTAACACCATATTAGTGCCTTTTTTGCTGTGGCTGCAACTTACTTTTTATTTAAAAATAATCAACTTAGTTATGAACTTTAGAAAATAATCGAAAAAATATTCAACATGTTTGGTTGAATATACATCAAAAGTTCATTTTTAAACAGAGAATTTGTATGGATAATTGGATACAAAAGAAGGTTTAGACTTTTGATCAATGACGTGCATTAATTAGGTGAATTTTAAAATTTTAATAGTTTCAAGCTTGTAAAAATCAATTAGATATTTGGAATTATACAATCTACAGGTTTTATTAAATGCATCAATAGATTATCTAAGAGAGAAGTGTCAGTTTGGTACATCAAGTTGTAAGCAGGGGAGTAAAGAGTACATCATTGTGCAATCAGGATTTAGAGGTACATTAAATCGCCAAAACAGTGCTAATTTAGTCCATCTGGCTATTAGGGTGTAAGGGTGTTTAAAACGCCTAGGTGGCAGACGGATTCCCGATAAGTCCATAATACTTCATTTGTGTATTATATTAATCTCATTTAGTGCAACTTAGAAGGTCCGATTTATAAACTACAGTCTAGTGGCCCAAACTAATACGGTAAACATTAACGCAGTATGGAATATATATGTAGAATCCATATGTACTGTAGCTTTCTTCTTCGTTGTTCTCACGCAGTGCTGGCGACACAGGGGTTGCTTCAGCCTTCAGCGATGCGATGGTCACAGCGGCACAGCTACAGTTGGATAAAATCCGTCCAAGGTGGCGACTTGTACTACAGACCTTCTCCAGTTCGTGTAGCAGCAATTTGGTGCGTGACTCTGCAACTCTTCCAGAGCCGAAACGGCACTCCGGCAGATTCCTTCTTCTCTGAAGCAGCTACTGCAGTCTTGGTCTCTCTCTCGTTCACATATCGGTGACTCCGCAGGCACGGTTCAGGTCCCCGGTGATGACGGTTAAGTTCTCTTCTCCAACGTGGAAACGGTCCAGCGAGCATAGCTACGGTGCTTCGGCGTTCTTTCCTTTTTTGAGGCGTTCGTTCCTTCCCCGAATCTCCAGCAATGCTCGTTCTTCCCTCTCTCTTTTTGTCTTTTTTTTGTTTGATCGTTTAAACTGGAACACGACATGGCCGGAGAAGCTTCTCCAGGCGTTCTTCGTCTCCACTAAGTGCATGGCTGCTGCATCTGCTCGCGTTCTCATTCTCCCAGCCATTGGTGATCCTTAGGGTTGAAGAAAGCAGACCTTTCAAAGCTCACTTCATGGAGGATGTTTTTGCGAATAGGCCGACATCACCTGGTCGGGTTAAGGTAATGGTCATGCCCAGGTCAGAGGTCACCTACTCAAGCTGACTTGGCGCCACCATTTAGGCTAATACTTGCCACCTAGGCGTTTTAAACTCCCTAATAGCCTGATGGACTAAATTAGCACTGCTTTGCCCATGATTAGTGTACCTCTGAATCCCAGTTGCACAATGATGTACTCTTTACTCCTCCGCTTACAACTTGATGTACCAAACTGACACTTTCCTCGATTATCTAAACTAGTTTACTAGTTAGGAAAGGCTTAAATTTCACAAGAAGCTATTCCTCTTATTAACTTTAAAAATTTACTTCAACAAACCATGATTTGTCCCAAGTAAAAGCTTCTAGGACTGGAAAAGTTCTAAGGAGCAGTATGCTGAACACTTGAACTGCAATATAACAACAATAATTTTTCTAGCAGCATTATAATGCCTGCGAAAGAGCATCTCTGTTATCAGCGGGTTAATAAGCAGAAACAGTGCGTAACATGATGCCTGGGGTATGATGAGTGTTGACTGGGCATGAGAATATAGGCCCAGGATTTAAAACAATTTAATTTGACTTGTAGAGTCAGAATATTATAACAAAGACAACTAACTCACCAGATTTTATCTCATATGTTAGCCGCACCCATTTGTTTGTGATGAGTTCCAAGGTAGGAGCAGTCTTAACTCGGCGACCAGGCTGCACACATGAAATTGCGGCTAAGTGGGACCTTTGACCGTTCACGATGATAAAGTTACATTCGGACTGATTAAATTGAATCTCTAACTGATCAATCTCAACATTAAGGGGTAACTGTGACAGCAGAGACAGAGTAACCATTGTTGGCGCTCCGGGCTTAATTATTTGTTCATGAAAAGCAACTGATGCAAGAAGTACTGCCCTGAGGGGGCTCACAAGATCAATCTCAAGATAAAGAGGCTTATCAGCATGTACTCTAAGTCCATTCTCTTCACTCCCTGATTCCTCCCCTCTGACAACTGCAAGCACTTCCTTGTGTATAGTTTCTCTTTGTGGAAGACTTGATATTGGTAGTGCAGCCATTTCAAGTGAATACTCAACATAATCTTTCACGGTTCCACATCTCCTTGAGCATTCCCGCAAGTAACATAAGGCATCCCATAACAAGGTTACCCATCCTTCCTGTCGATAGAGATTTGTGACATTGTCTAAGATCTCTTTTGCATTACTAAATTGTCCCATAGAAATATGCTCCCTGGCAATTTGATGTTCACAGTATGCTGCCATCCTGAGGGCTTTACTGCTGTTGTATGCTTGGGATGATTTTTTAAGAAGTGCTATAATTTCATAGGAATCTTGGAATCTTTTCCCTTCAGATAAAACATAACGCACATATTCTTCATCGGTAAGACTGCACAAGCAATCAAGCATATATATTTTTGGATTAAAGGAATATGGACAGTGGGGATGAAATCATGAATGTAACTAAAACTCTTATACTCACGGTTGCATGGCAAGAGTTTCTCCATGTTCAAGAAGCCTCCCAAACTGACCGGTATACGTCGAAGCCATCACAGACTCTGCACTGCTATCTATCTCATCTGAATGCTCTGACATAGAAAGGGCAAGTTCCAAAGCAACACTCTTCTCCTTCAAGTATTGTGCGGATAACTGTATGATAGAACTATTAATACTTAAGAATTATGTAGATGGCCCTATAACTTTCATGTCAAGTATCTAGATAGAGGAATCACTCCTAAATAACAGGTTAGCCGATGTAGCTTCCACAGAGTTCTAGCTTTTAAGGTAAGAAGATTGGAGCAATTTTATGAAAAAGAAAAAATAGAGGATAATTTAAATGAGAAAGAAGAAAAGATAGGCGGTAGAGAAAAAAGACATATTTTTGTGTTGTTTGGTAGGAGAGAAATAGAGAAGAAATATGTTGAAATTAAGATGATACCAACTTCTTTCCTATCTATCCCTACAAGAGATAAGAAATACTCTGTTTTTTAAAAGTAGTGGGACCCACCATTTGCATTTCTCTCCTCTTTATTTCTCTAGTCACCAAGCAAGAGAAGCTTCTCACTTCTCATCTATTTCTCTCCCTCACATTCCTCTTTTTCTTATTTCACCCCAACCAAACAAAGTGTTTAACTCTGCCACTGTAAACATGATAGCATCCTACATCCTACATTTATACAAAAAGGAGATAGATTTAGAGCCTGCAACAGAAGCATTTAAAAGAAGAGTTCCAAAACCTGGAAGTAATAAGCCGAATGAAATTCCCACTCAGTTGGTGTATCTGCATTGCTTGAAACTACGGATGAAGTATTCTGATTAGTGGCAGAGCTTGTCTCTAGCAGTTCCGCGAACACCAAAAATTGCCTGCTCAACCACTCCGAGTGAAGAAAGGTGATTTCTGGTGCCCCTACAAGTCGCCTGTAAGAAGAAGTATGCAGCCGAAACCATGTAATTGCCTCTAAAAGTTTTCCACCATGTAGTAACAATGTTGAGATCTTAAAATTCAGCTGCTCAGCAACACTTTTGATCTCAACTAAACGTTGAATCGGAGGTAATCTTGTTGATGTAGCAACCATCTGCATAACAGACAAATATATTATTTTGATATAATAGGAGAAGTTGGTGGCAAAAGAATAAGAAAGTGAACAGAAGAAAGATTTTCGTTAGAGTAATCTTCAATAATAAAAAAATAGAATTTACTTCTCTGAGCACATGATATGCATCCTCGTACATCCTCAAAGCTTCACCCCAATCTCTACGGAACTCTGCATATACAGCAACCTAGCAACAACTCACAATAAGGGGAGCAAAGGATGTCGAAACATAAGCAAATCGCACAAAAGAAAGCACATAGCAAGGATCCCGATGAAAAATCTTAGCACATTGATTGAGCTTCCATAAGTGGGGAAGTTCATAGTCATGGCTATAATGGAACTTAAAAGTCTTAGAGTGGCCACAATTTTGGCGGTTTAGTTTGTTTTTATTTTCCTCAAAAAATTGGTTTTGGTTCGGTTGGATGGTTGATGAGGAAAAAACAAACCAAGCCAATTCAACCACTCATATCCTATATACTACATACGGAGTATAATACTAGATAACAAGAAACTTTTAAGAGTTAAAGGACCAGTAAATCAAGCCCAATTAGCCCATCACAACCCCCTTAGTTAAAAAATACACACACATACACTATTTCTACCGAGTACAATAACACTGTATTGGTCAAATGGCAAAGAAAATTATTTTAAAATTTAGTTTATAATTTGAGTTTATTTAATTTGATTGTAGAATGACTTCACTTTTAAAGTTTATAAAATGAACATGATGTTAAGTTCCAAACCACCTGAACAAAGCCTTAATTGCATACAAGCCAAACCACAATTAAGTTGGAATTGGTTTTGGATTTGGCAAAAGCCAACCCAGCCATGCCCACCCTTAGGAAGTTGAACATTAATATCACAACAAATTTCTAGTATCTAATCCGTTTGAAAAAAGATTGATTACTTTGAAACAATATTGAATGTTTAACTCTGTAGATGTAAAGTTTTTCTTCTCGAGCCGTGTTTTAATTCTTCGTCCTTCATCTTTGTAATATCCATTCGCCAGTTCTGCAAATGCACTTGTCAGCCTACAATAGATTTATCAAGTTACTAACAATGCATATTACAAATATGCAAATTGAATCAAGTATAGTATATTAGTATAGTCCTGGACAGAACAGATGCCTGTTTAAGGACTGGTGAAGCTCTGATGGCTCATCTGGGACAAATATAATAAGGTGTTTTGAGTCCAATTCTGCACGCTTTCTCAAGGAAGTCATACGATCTTCACTGAGTTCATCTGCAAGTAAAAAGTTCACCATACTATGATTACATAGCAGAAAAAAAGGTTACTAAACTAAATAAAATATTGGAATTTAGATTTAACACAACTATTAGTAAATAGGAATATCAACGTACGTGTGTTCGGTAGAAGATTCTGCTTGCATTCATTTTTTCTCATTATTACTTTACAAATTACAACAAACAGACATATAGAGCAATACAACCAAAACCCTCTATATGAAGAAGACATGTGGATAAATAAATAAACATTATATCAACAAGTGCATAAAGATTCAGCAACTAAAAATACTATGCACTCTCACTCAATTCTTAGAAGCCCATAACACGCACAACAACCCACACCCACGCGCATTCAACTACAGGGCTATACAAAGGTAGCACAGAAAAATCAAATTAAATAAATAAAGCATTAATAGCTTAGAATCACTTGGAGGACTTCAAAACTCCCATCTCCTAGTAATGAAAAGCTACAAATATGTATACAATTGAGAGAAAAAGACCTGCCTTTACTCTTTGAATGAGATACAACGACCACCACTACCAATTTGCTATTTCTTCCTCGTATCACTGCTCTGTCCACATTCCAAATATCAACACACGCACTTCCATTAAAACAGGCGTTCATATGCAAACTAAATAGAAAATACTAATGTATCACCAGTGAAGTACTGTAGTGGCATAAGAGGGACAAAAGATTCATACTTGAGGTTTTCAAGATCAGTGCAGACCTGAAGCCACTGAGCGGGGTCTCCGGATATGTGATCGGAGTTAAAAATGGCAGCCACAACGGCAGGAACTCTAGTCCGATGCTTGGAAAGCCAATCTCTCTTTAAGATGCCACCGACTGTTTGTGCTGGAGCTGAATTGTCCTTGGGATGCTTTGATAGTATCGATATCTTGGAGAAATCCGGTAGCGCCAGAGCATTAATCGGAGGCTGCTCCGCATGGAGGTGTGCTGTGATCGATGAGTGCAGATCCGGGCACCCAACTAGAGTTACCAGAGCAATCGGTGGAGTCCGGAGTTCATCTGGGTACTCCTCCATTACTCCTTACAGGTTTTACAATTTGCGGTGGTCCCGGCGGAAGATGGCGGTGGCGCGTTGCGCTACTGAGAGGTGGCTGATTTCAGATCCATGAATGAAAAGGGGCCAATGGGCAATGAAGGTGCCAGTCTGCCAGATGGTGCCCAAGTTCGGATCCTTGGGTTGACTCGGAGTACTTTCCCGGTTTAACTAGTATCTTTGGTCAGACCGGTCGAAATCATAGTGGCAGGTCATATGGGCTGGACTGGACTTTTGTGCTTGCCAATACGTTGGGCTGGGTCAACTAGATGTGGGGCTTGACCATACGGACTGCCTGGACCGGAGATGGCTGAATGAGAAACCGCTAGGGCCTGTTTACTAAGAGCTAGGGCTGCACATCGGACGGGTTGGGTCGGGTTTGCAATATTTTTGGGCCTACCCGATTTGTTCGGGTTGGCTATTAACCAACCCGCGGTACGCAAAATAAGTTGGTAAACCATGCATGAAAGGGTCGTGTAGGGTCGGGTGTTGGGGGAAAAATCACTTCGGGTTGTATCTTTCATGTGGGAAGTTAACGTAACCAATTTAAAACTCGATTAACTTGTTTCCAAAACACGCAAACAAATACAAGTACTCGTATCTTTTATAAGCAAAAACATTAGGTAATAGCATTAAAACATCCTTCCATAAAGGAAGTTCATTTAGAATGATACGTAAATATATTATAATCACCTAGTCAAAATGATAAATGTTTAATTATAATTCTAATATCATAAAGTCCTAGATAGAGCACATTGGTCTTAAATTGAAATTATCCAAGAAAACGTTATAGCATAATAATAGTAAAATGAACCTCGGTCGGGTCGGGTACTATCGGGTTTGAGATTTTAATTCTGCAACCCTACCCATTAGGTGTGGGTTCAAACATATTTAACCCATGAATATTTTTAAAAATCAAATACCCGATTAAATAGGGTCGGGTCGGGTAGGGTTAGGTCGGGCGGGTTATGCGGGTTCGGGTTATTCTTGTGCAGCCCTACTAAGAGCAACTTTAGTGGTGCTGTCTAATGCCTATTGCTACAAATGGATGACCACATATATTAAATAGACAGTGTGATATAAATATCTTCTCCAATAGTCCTGTTTATTTTTTAACTGGTGCTGAGGTGGAAATGGAAAGAGTAGAAAGTGTCTCATGGTCTGTCTCGGTTCAGCAAGCGTATCAAACATCGTGATTCAGCAAAAATCAACTATTTACGGAGACTTTTTAGCGGTAACCGAAGGCGGCAAACCAAAAATATCCGCCAAAACAAAAAAATTCCACCGCTTAAAAAGCCAAAGAATAAACTAGGTATTCACAAGTTCAGAACGTCACCCACGAAAGTTTCTCCGCAGCTGGTTCAAAGCACGATGCATCGAGGTATTCTTTTAATTTAATTAGCAACTATTACATGCCTGCAATTTGATGATAAATTAAAGGGGTGTGAACAAAGAATTACTTCGTTCCTGAAGGCATCTATGATTCGTTCCTAAAGTAATTGAAATGATTATTTGAGGAATCTATGCTTCGTTCTTATTCTTTTACTAGTTTTTACCGCGCGTTGCGCGATTGGGTAGATGCCCAATATTATAAATACGTATATCAGTATATGGAATACATCTTTATAAGGTCCTATAAAAGTCAAGCTCAGTTAGAGGTCACATTGTGTAACCTAATACTACCTTCGTTTCTATTTCTTTGACATAGTTTGGCACTGTTTGAACACTGTTTGGCACTATTTGAACACTGTTTGGCACTGTTTAAACATTGTTTGACACTGTTTTGCACTGTTTAGTTAAAGATTTGTTTACAAAATAAGAAAATAAAGAAGTGTGGCATTCATTGTTTACCAAAAGGAAAGTGTGTCAAACAAATAGAAATGGAGGGAGTACAAAGAAACAACAAATATTATATTCAATGCAATATACCCAGTAACTTGAACCATATATTGTTTCTCCAACTGTATCGTTCTTTTTTTTTTGTATCTGATGTTAGCACACACTCTAATATGTAAAGGAAAAGCTGAATATTATCACTACATCACGAAAGGAAAACCTTGGCTAGTTTTTTAATTTATATTAACACAAATGGGATGAACTTTTTGTTCACATGTTTTTCTCTCTAAGTGCTTCTTACAATTACTCAAATATATATATCAAGTGGTCTATTCCATGAGGAGGGCTCAACCAAATAATATAACCAAATAATAATTTAGATTTTACCCAGTTAAAATTTTCCTTATAAAGTCATGCGAAATTTTGCCCAAATTTTGCCAAAATGGCAGCGTATATATATGTCTAATGCCAAACCAAGGGAAAAGAAAGAATACAGGAGGGCAAAGGCAGACCAAGTAAAAAACTATAACGTCTGCACCCACTTCCAACTTCCTGGTTCAATTCATATGTAAGAGGTAAAAACCATCTCGATGAATCAGACAAAATCGAAATGGATGAGTGAAGTAAAAATGATGTAAAAATTCAGACAACGTGATGCATCTTGGACAGGTGGGATGGGGATAAATCTTAGTTAGTAAAATTGAAACCAGGTTTTGAGTGATAATGAAGTCCGTTTTAACTGAAGTTTCTTACCATGCGATAGTAAACTTTTTAAGAAGTTAATTTAGTTTCTAATGAGGTTCTTACTAATATTGAGAGTATTTTATAAGTGTTATTGAAAAAGCTAAGAGATGTGGTGTAATTAAGGTAATGCTAATTTTTTGTTTATTTTATTTTGTGTAGATGGCTGCAATGGATATTTGAGGTGGTTTGATTTGAGTTCTTCTGGTGTGCTTTAATACTCATGAGTTCCTTTTCCCGGTGCCTGATGGATTCGAGGTATTTGCTGCTAATGATGGTCGATATACACACATGTAATGTTTAATTATACTCGATTTTGGTTGTGTATGAGTAATTTATGTATCTTATATGTTATCATTGTCTGTTTCAGGTTCTAGGCCAGTCTGGAGAACAAAAAAAATGGCACAAAGGTCAACTTGTGGGCCCAACATTTGTCAACTAAGTCAAATTTCCGATTCAGGCAGCAATTTCAGTTTGTGATATCATGTACTTAGGATTTGGGCATCATTGCAGTTTGTAGTATGATGTTTAGATAGATGAATTTGTGTTGCATGGGTTTGTAATATTCTGCATCATTATGAGGATCTCGTACTTCACACCACATGTATTTTGTCTTATATTTTGGTTGTGGTTTAACACTAAAGTGTGGTTTTAATGTTTGGGCAGTTTGTGTATTTACCAATTGTGGTTATGAATCTATGTTGTTCTCTTTATTTAAGTCTTTAATATTCATATTTGATATAGTAATTTGGCACCACCATAGAACTGCCAGTTCGTATAACTACCAATAAGTATATCTCTTAACTTGTTGTATACTAGTAACTAGTTTAGTAACGCGCGATGCGCGTGCATGTAAATGCCCAAGGACATTGTGGGCATATTACTTCATCAGGTTATGTTGAGTGAATGCTTGAGTAATTCGATTAAACTATTTGTATACGTAGTACATAATTTGTTAGAAATTGATAGATAAAGTTAATTATGAAAATGTTTGTAGTTATAAATAAAGCAACAAAGACGACTATAATAACCATAATAATACGATAAGATTCATATCAAATAGTAAGAAACACAAAATTGTGTTGCTTGGAGCTGAGAAATAGCCATATATTTATCGGGTCGTAGTGCTTTGTGAAAAGTAAGAGTTTGAGGGAAACAATATTATTAATAATTGTCAAAGTAATCAAGTTGTTTTCTTGGTATCAGTACTTTAGCAATTTAAATAGATTTTATAAACATAATTTGGATTTGAATTAAATATATTAAACAAAGGCAGTCAAAATCGTGAGGTGCACTCAAGGCGATAGGGTAATCCACCCAAGGCGTAAAAAAGTACTCGACTGACTCATGTCATGCACGTTGCTTAGGGCCCGTGGCTATTTGAACTCAACCTGAACTCAAGATGAGAATGAAACTTGAGAAACTGGAGTCTATTTGAACTGATCACTTGAGGAAAAGGAATTATACAGAGATGAAATTACTAATTAGCTTCTCTTAAGAACTAACCCAGTTTCCTCTTTTCAAATATGTTGAGGTTTTGTCCCGTAGATCCGAAAGCCCAACACACGCTTTGGATATTTAAGGATCTTAGTCTTGGTATAAAAAAAAGTGTATAAAATATAAAACAGTGAATTTAGATTTACTCAGAAGCTAATTGTATTATGTAATTCTGTGATTACAATGAAACTGCCCGAACGGTAGGTCAGCATGAGTTTAAATACAACACCAGAGAAACGATTCTATTGCTAAGCTTTGAGTATGAAATTGCTAACCCTTTACAATGTATTCAATGCAGGTATTTATACTAAGAGGGGATAGGTGAGATGGACACGTGGCAGAAACCGGTAGGTTGTTCCCTCTGCCACGAAATGCACCCATGCCTCTACTTGCTATTGCCATAATTCAACATTAAATGCAGCTCTCACTTGCTAATTACCCGCCCGGGTAGTGCGTTCGGCGTGCGAGACCCCTTTGGGGGTGTTTGGATATCAGTACTTTGTTTTAACTGTCTCAAGTGAACAAATTTACCCGAATGTTGTTCGGGTACATGCTGTTCGGGACGTCTTGGACCTTTCTGATTGCGTTGGGCTTCCTGTTTGCCCTGGGCTTATTTTATGCTTTGAGCCGAATGTATTGGGCTTGGGCCCAATACCCCAACACGAGTCCCCCACTTCCTATATCTCGAACGGTAGTGAGTGCATAAGGAAGTAGAGGAATATTGCCCAAACGCTGCTCGGGTATGTAATGGACGGGATTTCGCTAGTTCCCGAGGCATAATTTTGACGGTTTTCTGCGGCTGCCGTTTCAATTTCCCGACAATCGTTATGATTGCTTGTTGGTGTTTCTCTGCGTGACACGTGTCCCTGTAATCATTCTTAGCGACGTGTTCTCTCCTAATTGGTTGGCGAATCGGCGTGTTAGTTTATAAATAAGGTCTTCGTTCTTTGGTTCTGGGTTTCCAAAAATTTACATCCTTCGTGCCGCACCTGTGCCTTCTCTCTAAAGCTTAGTTGTTGGTAGTGTTCAGGTAATCTTCGCCCCTTGGTTTCTTGACGTGCACTTTGTCGTGAGTGCACTCAAAATAAATTCAATACTAATACTTATACGTAGTATAGGTGAAGTAGAGTTCGTATCCACAGGGAAAGGAATAATTTATCTTTTTAACGAAAGGAGTAAATAAAGGGGGGTTTTGGGTTGAATGATTTAATTAAATTAAACACGAAGATGAACGAGTTATATGTGATTTAATTCAAAGATAAAAAGGACTTGACATTGCTACTTTCCACTTGTTGATATATTTTAGTCGATCATTGTCATATCTATAACTTATCTCCTCTCGAATACTCAATCGAGGAGTATATCCAATTCATCGAGGAAAGTTATTAACAACGACCGTTCATTAATAACCCTTACTATTAGTCAAGTATAGAACAACGCCATATACCTACTTGATAGTAGCATTTAATCTCTTAACTCCTTGATGAAATCAATTGAGATTGATAACCTCAACACAACGGTTTCGGTTTAACCAACAAAATTAATCCCTCTTAAGTTTACTAACCACGACCGTGCATTAATAAACCGAAGTTACTTACTTGTGAAACCATCAACGATTAACCATCGGTTCGTTGATCGTTTCTAGTAATAATTAATATTTGAAACAAAACTAGTTGATCCTTTAAGTAATGTTCAAAAATATTAATATGAAATATGAATAGGAATTAATTAATACTCAAGGAAGAATATTAAGGAAAATGAATCCTACTATAGTTAATATCAAGATGTTAACTAATTGTCATCTTAGTAACACTCCCCAATATTAACATAGAGGAAGGAATAGCTATTACTAAGACCAATGTCAAGATGTTAACTAATTGTCATCTTAGCAACACTCCCCAACATTGATATAGAAATAGTATTTAAGAGAAGCATTAATATTCAAGGAAAGAAGTTAAGAAAATAACTCACAACTTTAATAATCAACAAGCTTCAAGAGCAACGCCAAGAAATGGAAGTTTAGCTCCTCATTTGGAGACTAAACATGCTATAAAAATATAAAAGAAATACTATTCTAAACTGAGCTTAAGAGTATGGAAGAATTAGTCTCTAAAAGTGAAGGAAAGGAGGTGTATTTATAGGCTTTTTGAGGTGCAGGTCGGGTACTCGATCGAGTATATATGTATACTCGATCGAGTATTTGTAGAAACCTGAATTCGATCCATACTTGATCGATATTCGGGTATAATTCATAGAGATGGCAATTGTGACCGATCCAATGGATACCCAAACCGAACCACCCCGGTCAAAACGGGGAAAACCGCATTGACCGGGTAACGGGTATGGGGCGGGGAATACCCGTTTTGTTTTTACGGGTAACGGGGCGGTTACGGTTTTATACATGCCCGCCCCATTACCCGCCCCGTACCCGCCCCGTTTATTTTAGCTATATTTTTATTACATTTTTATCTATTATTTGTCCCATAAGTAAATGAAGATGAGATTTTTTCTATTTTCATTAAGTATATGGATAATAGATGTACCAACTATAATGTTCAATGAGAGTTCATAATAGATCTTAATAGTCTTGTTTGATTATTATCATAGTTTTTAGTGAATAATTATTTTTCAGATTAAGTATTTTTAGGTTCAAATTAATTTATGTTGTCTTCTTTCTCGTCTTGTAGATATACGAAACTTTAAAGTGGTGTCTCAGTCTAGAGTCATTTAGGTGATGCCATTTTTTGCCTTTTAAAATATTATTTTTATATTAAAATATCAATCACTCATTTAATAAAGCGATTACCCGCGGTTACCCGTGGTTATACCCGTTACCCGTTGGGGCGGATACGGTTTGGGGAAAAATTACCCGTTGGGTAATGGGGCGGTTATGGGGCGGGGAATTATCAAATGGGGCGGGTACGGTTATATGTAAAACCGTCCCCGAACCGCCCCGTTGCCATCCCTAATAATTCATAGCTATACCCGATCGAGTATGTCGGTGTACCCGATCGGGTATAGACACTCGATCGTGGAAAATCTTCTCCTGCATGTTCCTTTGTTTTCGGATCCGATCCGATTTGAAATTTCAACTAGACACCCGATCGAGTATATGTGATACTCGACCGAGTATAGACCAAAATCAGGATTTCCCTTTTTGTCTTGTGATTTTGCAACTTCCTTCCACTTTGGGGTTCACCAACTGTCCTTTGAGTGATGGTAGACCTGTTTGAGCTCAGAATAAACCTAATCTAAACAATTTACAAGAGTTTAACAAACTAAACTATTACACCGAAAGTGTGTAATTTCCGAAATACTAAACAACCAAAACTAACTAAAAACGTAAATAAACACACGGAAATTACAAACGTATCATTTCTTCTCCCCGAACCGAACCGCCCCTCCCAGATGATGGGTGTACATCCGACGATGACTTGGCCATTTATGAGAGGGGGGTGCCCGAACGGCCCCCACATTTCAGTTTGAATTTTCATTGTATTAAGAAGCAGCGTCAACGCCTTCCTGCGGATGCCGAGCGGTCACTCCGCCAATTGTTGCCTCCTCCCCATCAATTCTTCGCGGGTTTCATCAAACATCCCATGAGGCACCGTTCGGGGTGTGTACTGGTGCATATGGATACCTTGATGGCCGGTCTTCGGTTCCCTATGCATCCATTCATTGTGGAATTTCTCTGCCGGGTGTCAGTGTTGCCGGCACAGTTCGTGCCTAGCACTTATAGGATTCTGACCGGCTTTATCGTCCGGTGTCACGATCTGGGGATCGCCCCGAGCGTCGACCGTTTCTTATACTGTTCTAGTTATCAGCCGTATTGGACCACAGGGTATCTGCGGCTGGTTGCCCACATTGACCAGACTCTATTTACTGATAACCCCACTCCTCCTGAGAATTGGGAAGAGCGCTTCTTGTTCGTCCATGTGGGCGAGCTACTCCCGTTCATTGATCGGTGGAATATATATCATGTTCAGGACACTGAGCCCAAACTCAATGCTGGGCTACTCTGCAAGTATGATCGGCTATTCTGGGATGGCTCCAAGAATCTCCGTTCTTACCTTACCCCCTCCAAACTCCTGGCCGCTGGCATTGGTAATCTTTTTGTTTTAAAAGGCCGTTCGGCACGTCCGTCTACCTTTTACTAATCAAGGTTTTTATTTTTATTTCTTTCAGGTGCAATTCCTTCCGGTTCTATGAAGCGTCCTGCCCCTACCCCTTCCTCAACGGTTCCTGCTGATAAGGGGAAGGGGAAGATTACTGTTGTTTCCAGGAAGCTGATTCCTCAGCAAGGCTCCTCTCCTAGTTCCGAACAAGCAAGGAAGCGTCCAAGGACTGAGAGTGGTGGTCAGCTTGTCCCGATCGATCATGTCATTATATTGACGGATCATGAATTGGAAACCATGCAGTCTGCTCCCTCTTCTTCCAAGAAGGGGGATTTTGTTGGAAAAAAGGATGATTCCTTATTTGCCAACTTCTTGATCAGTGATCGGTTGGCCGTGGAATTTTCTGCCATGGGCCCTCGAGCTGAGGGTCAGATGCTTTACGGGCAGACTGCATCCTCTCTTTAATTTGGTGCAACACCTCCCTGAAGGCTGGTGAGAATCTCACCAACCTGGTCCACTGGTCTGACCTGGTTGAAGCAGGCCACTTAGAAAGTATCAAGGTATGTTTATCATTGTTGGCTTTTTCTAGCATTTAGCCTTTCTTTTGTTTTAGACTGTTCTTAACTTAGTTTCCTCCTATTTCAGGTCGGTACTTATTATCACCGGGCTTTCCTTGCGGCCGAGCGGGAGATGATGATGCTAGCTCGCGAACGGGACGAAAGCCAAACCCTCCTCGCTGCTGCCCGGAAGATGGCCGCTGACCTCCAGGATCGAGCCACTAAGGGTGATAAAGCGGTGGCCGATCTAGCCGAAATGGAGGAGCGGATCCAGCGGCGCGATCGGGAAATCCGTGCCCTTCGTGCCAAGTTGAAGGCCGCTGAAGCCGCTGGCCTTAAGATTGAGAAGGCCAAAGGTGATAATCCCCCTGCCCCTTATACGGCTGATGTTTCTAAGATCACCAAACAAGCGGTGATAGATTTTCAAAGGGGGGAAGGGGCTGAACATTGCCCTGGAGAATACCGCTCGGAAGTTCCTCGGCAAACATCTTGGGGAATTCCTAGAAAAGTGTGAAGACCCCCTGCACGATGGTTTGAAGCTCCTGGACTCCACCCCTGCTGAGACGGCCTTTGCTAACGCCTTAGCTAAAGATACTAAGAACATTTCCAATGCTACAATGTGCACGGTGCATATGTGGCAAAAGAGGTATAGACACAAATTATTGATTTTATGACATTTCTCTCTCCTTCTTTCCACGGTCTTCAGGGGTGGATCCACTCATTAGTTATAGGGGGCAGCTGCCCCCAATAAACTGTCAATAATCAACCAAAATACACTAGGATTTTTTTAGTTCTCATCATTGCCCCCAATAGAAAAAATCAAATGCCCCCAACTCCACTCAGCCAGAATAAAATACAGAGTAACCCAATACAGCGGCGGTGCCCAAATGTAAAAATAATACTCGGTGCATGGTTCAACTTTTCATTAAAGTGTTTTTCGAAAGATATGCACTTGAAACCGTCACAAATGAAACTATAATAAATCTCTTTCAAAAGATCCAAACTCGAAGAAAGTAGTCATGATTTATTTTTTTGTGTTTTTAATATTGTAAACACTTTATTTAGTTCGGAAATTCTCATGTATGTACTTTATTAGAATTTTTTTTTGTCTTCAGATATATTTTGGTTAGGTATTTTTTCCATGACGTCATTATTAGTCTTCCCCCAATAGTTCGGATTTCTGGATCCGCCACTGACGGTCTTATGTGTTTTTGGTAAGTTTTTGTCTGCAATGTCAATCACAATGTCTACATCTAGACATTGTTCTTGACATTGTGAAGAAAAACTTACCAAAATGATGTATGATCCTTCAAATAAGGAGAGAGATATTCTATTTATTGTTTTTTAATTGGTTATTTCTCATTGCCACGTATGCATTGTTAACGTTTTAGCATTGAAGATGCTCTAATATCTGCAGTATTAATATTAGAGTGTTTAGACCACGTACTTTATATACAAATCACTTGTTAATTGTTATATTATCAGTATCTAAAATACACTTGTACACCTTTTTATCCCAAAAGTTCTATATTGTAACTCGGTTACAGTGATAAGGGTAGATAATAAACTTTTAGGAACACGTATTTAATACGTGACTAGAAGTGATATCCGGTCCAGTCATATTTCACACCCTTATATTTTACTAGTTTTATCCTCTAGTTGCTTGTTTATTGTTAGTTTAGATTTTTTTTTTGTTTATTTAGATTTCTATTTACCTTTCGTACTTCCTTAAAATCACATTATCTATATATAAATTTATACACAAACACCTAAAATACAAATTTGGGATTTAAGAATATAAAAAACCAACTAGAAACATAAAGAAACAATAAAAAAAAATCAGAACTATCAACAAAAGGAAACAAAGAAACAATAGGAAACAAAAACTAACAATAAGTGCTTAAAGAAATATTACATTACAGAATTCGTATTTTCTAAAAGAAAATCAAAATTTTAAAGTAATTTATTTTAAAATTTTCATATTTTTATTATTTTAGTGTATTTTAATTTTCCATTGTTTTAAGTAACATTATATTTTTTATTATTTATAACTCTACATAATACTTTACTTTTTTATTATAGAAAATTGAATTTCAATTTTGAACGTTTTCAAATTTTATATATTTATTCATTTTTTATTTTTAATATGCATATTTCCAAGTTTTTCAAAATGATTACTTTTCATACTATTTAACCGTCCCACAACATTTTTTTTCTCTTATTTTAAGTATTTCTTGTATTATTATTAGTTTTTTTAAAATTTTTACTATATTAGTTTAAACTTTTAAAAAAAATTAAGACGTTTGTTATATATATAAACTATTTAAAAGATTTATATTACAAAATCGAGTTCCATACATTTTTAAAATATCCCACATTTTAACTATTTTAAACTTGTTTGTAAGTTTTTCCAAGTTTTATATTTTAAAGTTTTCTATATGTTGTCAAGCACCTTGTGATTCGATGCATCATTGAGATTCTCCCAAGGAGAAGGTTACATGTTCGAAATTCATCCTAGTCAACGAAGTCAAGAGACTAGAAAGTCCAGTCCAAAAAAAGTTTTCTATATGTTGTTTTCTATTTTATAGTTTTTTTAACAATGTAAATTCATTTTCTTTTTTCTTTTTAAATTTGATTCACAATTATAAAAAAATTATTAATTTTTTAAATGAGTATTTGATTTTTTAAGTACGACTTCATTTGTATAGAATTAAATTTTTTCTAGGCAGTATCATCTTTTTGAATTTTTATGTTTTTGTATTTTAAAATAAAAAAGTCAGTGGCCAATTTTGAATGATCTACGAATGATCTAGGCAGTCCATATTTTTACGGATGATCTACGAATTTTGGAAACAGTACTTCAAAGTTGTTCATACGGATGGTCTATTTATGACACAAAACCTTCGCAGAGTTTATATTGGGATAAGGCTCAAATTAGTGACGCTAGTGATATTATTTTAACTTTTCAAACTGTTTGTGAAGTTTTCCCAAAAAAAAAAATCGGTGGAATCCGTTTCTCATTAAACATTACATTTTTCATTTGGTAATTATACTCCCTTTTATTTTATATTTCATTTTTGGACTATTTTTTTATTAATTCCATTTTATTCTATTTTAATACATAATCTAAAATTAATCTTAAGTAGTACTTATTGTTATTACAAAAGGAAATAGTGGCATGAAATATTTTATAAGTAGTACTAGTAAAAAAAACCGGCCGAAGCAAGGGCGCTTGCTCCCCCATGCCCCCGCCTAGCTCCTCCACTCTTTGTAGTCCTCATACCTTCTAATACTTCATATGGAATAACAAAATTAAGAGGTCATTTGGCAACAATGTTTTCCAGCTTATCAGTCAGTTTTTTTACCAAACACATAATTTTTGATTTCGCGCGCTGAATTGTGTAATAAGCATAAAAAGTAAGGTTGAAGTTAATTTTCTGATTGTATTGGCTGAGATTACTGTAGATGATCATTTTAGTTATTTTTACATATAATGTTTTCTTTATTTTATTAATAAAATATATTTTAAAAATAATTTTTCCTTAAATCAGAAGAATCAGCCAATGCAGTCCCTTTAGTTAGAACTTCATAAATTTCAGCTGAATCAACCGAATCAGCCACTTTTCGTGCTACCAAACGGACTTTAAGTTTACGTAATAACAGTATGTGTTTTTAACTATCAAGGTGGGAAAAAAGGATAAGGAACATCTTCACTGAATTCAACGCACTCTATGGCAACCTATAGTAGACCCAGTAAAAAGGAGAACAACTTAAGTTTGATCCTTCTACTTACAAACTGTATGACTGCCGTGGTTGAGGTCTTAATTTTTTGTTTTATCAAATGATTTATCAAAACTACACAGATCCTAGACAAACTACATCTCTCGACCTATATATATAGGTTAGGTGATTAGGATGTATACTTATGCCTAGTTGTGTAAAGTTGCTTGAATTTGGTATTTATTCCTAAAATGGTATTCAAATAAGTGTAACCAACCGCCGTATATATGCAGATTTTTCAACATTTTCAATGAATAAAGTCCACTGATTACTGACAAATATTTCTAATCATTTTTTTGAAGATAAAATGATAGACCAGTCGACTCTGATTTTCACAAGACCAATCTATATAAAAAGCACTCTTGTATGAATAACTACCATAAAAATATAGTAAATTATTGACACCCATGTTTGGGCTCATGAAAATATGGAATTGCTGTTTTCCTCTACTGTTTGGATCCTGTTGAGTAAATGTGATGATATTCATGAGAAGGTTTCTTCCATATGCAACAAGAACTCTGTGTTTTGTTTTGCCAAAGGGTGGAAGAGAAGACCCCAGATGTTCGGCTAGCAGATATATACACTGGGGGTTCCTACTATTTTCACTCTATCTCTTGGCAGAGGATTAGTCATAGCATATTGGGTATAAGCTTGCAGGTTCCTGGTTGAAATCAACTCTAATCTTGACCCAAAACTCATGACACTAATCAAACATATCATCTCCCGTGTCAACTCATGACCTACAAATATGAGACGGAGTATTTTATCCACCAAACAAAGACCTATTGGAAATGTTTTATTGCACATACAAGGTTATCAAAACATATGTCAACTACTGTGTAAGATCCGTATGTGTATCCCAAAGCTGTATCACTTAGCCCTAATTCCATATATGAGAATATTTATCTTGGAAAAATATATTAAGAATATAATGCTAGGATATATCAAAGTCCTAATCATTACATCTAAAGAGCTTACCAACATAATTTCTAGGAAGAAGGATAAGAAAATGCGGCCAGGCAAAACCTTATATACGTGGGAAGAAGTTAGAGTAAGCAATTTGTAGCAACTAAGTTTGTTTTACTATGTCTATAAAGTGACTTAGCTTAGAAATTAAGACGGGCAAAAACATTCTTTACAATCCAATTTAAAAAAAAAAGGATATACTATGCTCACTGGTCACCACACTATTTGTTAGTTGGCTTATACTATGCTCACCGGTCACCACACTATCTGTTAGTTGGCTTAAGTGGTGTTGTTGACGGAAATAACAAGTACAAGGGAAAATATGCCAACAGTCACAAAAATAACTAATGTATGAATAAATTACATGTAGGAGGGAGGGGTACATCTGAAAAATGACTAGTAACAAAATTGAGAAATCTAATTGAGCACACTAAAAATGGCCCAAGTTCTCTCTTCTTTGGAGTGCTGCTTGAATGTTGCTCAGGGGTAGGCTTGAAATACATACAAACACAATGGGCTTGGTGGCCCAACCTGGTTCACTTAACATTCATTCTTAAATGCTCAACTCTCATCAGTTTAAGAGGAAATCTGTGTAAAAGAGAAAGCACGTAAATGCGGGAGGGGATACCAAACCTGCATAGAGGGCAAGTAATATAACCGGTTTCAGGATGTTTGCTATGATAACCTGGGACCTTAAACCAGCCTGCAATGCATTTTGCATGAAATATGTGGTAACATGGCAGCAATATTGCCTCCTTGTGGCTCTCCTTGTGGATATGCTTCTTAGGATTAGGGAAAAGTTCATCCATACATTGGAGGCGAATCATGAGGCACTGCGGTTCGTACTTGCCAAAACAAATTGCACATGTTTTTCCTTCATCCTCTTTTGCACCAACGCCAAGTTGGAAGAAATCGTAGCCATCCGGCACTACAATTGGCAGAGGCATTGGAGATGACGGGTCGAAAACTTCCTCCTCCGGCTGCAACAGGAAATCTTGATACGGGGTCGGGGCACCTAGTAGCAATGTTACAGAGAGTTGTATTCTTACAGCAACCCCAATTGAGAATAACTTTGAGTTTGAGTTGGGGTTGTCATTGATGAGAAGAATAAGCCGATCACGACATCCCTTTACCAATACGCTTGCCAAGTCCTTCAGTCCGTCTCGGGAGACTACGGGCTCAAGGGGGGAGAGTACTTTATCCGCAATTAAAGTCATCAGTTCTTCTTCTTCTTCTTTTGCAGATCCTCCCCTGAGGATCTTCTCCAACTCAATATTCTCCGCACATTTGCCGCTCACGTCAACATTCTCCTCAATCCTATACATAAGTTGCTTGTTCCAGTCGGATTCTTTCATATCCAACCACCATGTCTTGCTATAGGAGGTAGTCCGGTCCAAATACATCCTCACCAGAGACGAATTTTTAAGATCAGCACCGTCTTCTTCTATGTCCAGGTCCCATAGCAGGTCGTACTCCACTGCCATGCTTATCGACCGAGGATGCCCAGGATACTACTACTTAGATGTCTCTGTTTATCGCACGAAACGCCTAACCCTGGTGCCCCTCATTATAAATCGGAGTCTTTTCCCATTCTAATTTAGTACGGAGTAACATCAAAATCAAAAAAATTGCCTAAAATAAGTTCAAAAAAGTTTGTATATTTTAAAATAAGTTTATTTTTTTTTTAAAAAAAGTAATTACTGTAGTATTTTCTCATTATCATATTTTAAATATGACAATATTTTTCACTATTGGAATTAATTACTCATATTTAGAAAATAAAAATATGACATTTTAATCTCGAAATTTTCAAATACTTCCTCCGTTCTATAATTCTTGCAACATTGTGATTTTTACACTATTCACAAATCTTACTTTGACCATGATTTTCTACTAATATACATAATCAAATTATTACGCATAAAATGTTATTGAACTCTTATCAATGTGAATTTCCAAAATATCAACTTTTTATAATGTCTACTAATACATAATTAAATATAATTATAATCAAAGTTGTGTATTGACAAACGTGAAAGTCAAACTGTTGCAAGAATTATAGAACGGAGGATTAAATATTAGGAGCTGCTGTCAAACAGTTCAAAGACTCAACGCTTGAAGGGTCATAAAATCCTAGAACAATTTGAAGGGCTTTAATAGAGTCATAGAGATTGTTGTGAAATTTTGGAACCATACTCGTTATTGTCCCTAGGGTGGACTCGAGCCGGGTCCTAGTGGTGGGCTTTTTTCTTCAACACTTTAGCCCCGTATGGGCCGTGTTTGTTCCAGTACCGATTCCGGTCCGGGTCTAAACAGTACTAGGTCAGACTTGAAAAATCGAGTTAGAAGCCTGACCATATTAACATTGCTATGCCTAAACAATATCGGGCCGGTCCAATCTGATTAGCAAGCAATATACATTTCTGTTTGAATAAACACATGGAAATATAACCAATTTAATCACATTTTTATTCAAATATAAATGTCTCGGGATATATGGAAATTTCTGTTTAATTTCTTGAAAAGCATATCGGAATGGACGTACACGCGGTCAGTGTGGTGCTGAAGTACAGCGCGACAACCGCCGCTCTATATACCACCCCGTATTGTATTCCCTCTCCCAAACTTCCCACTCCACTCATAACCCATTTTCGGATTCTAACCGCCATAGCCTCTAACCATTTTTGCCGGGGCTCCGTCCACTTTTCATTTCCAGAATGGACGCTCGCCGCCGTCTCAGCAAGCCTCTTAACCAGCCCAAGCATTCAGACGGCGGTGAACGGCAAAAGCTCCATAAACAGCACCACCAGTATCTCATAGTCCCCTCCCAGAAGGCCTCGGACGCCCTTCCCCTGCCTTTATATTTGATCAATGGGCTGTTCTTCACCATGTTCTTCACTGTGATGTATTTCCTCCTTGTCCGGTGGAGGGAGAAGATCCGGAACTCCACCCCTCTCCACGTCGTCACCGTCTCGGAGTTGGCCGCTTTGGCTTCGTTGGCCGCCTCGGTGATTTACCTTCTCGGATTCTTCGGAATAGGGTTTGTGCAATCTTTTATCTACAGGGCGAACCACGATGCCTGGGGCCTTGAAGGCGAGACCAATGAGCAATATATAAGATTGGAGGGTGACAGCCGCGGCGCGCCTTTCGCCTCCGCAACCACTCGCAGGTGCCCTGTTTCTCCACCACCTACTCGACAAAATGTCTCAAAGATTTTGGAGAAACCCGCTCCTATAATCACACCGGCAGAATCAGAGGAGGATGAAGCGATCATAATGTCTGTTGTGGAGGGGAGAACGCCGTCATATTTGTTGGAATCAAAGCTTGGAGATTGTAAGCGCGCGGCTTCAATTCGCCGTGAGGCTTTGCAGAGGATCACTGGGAAGTCACTGGAGGGACTCCCATTGGAAGGGCTGGATTACGAATCAATTCTCGGGCAGTGCTGTGAGATGCCCGTTGGGTACGTGCAAATACCAGTGGGAGTTGCGGGCCCACTGTTGCTCGATGGGAGCGAGTACTCTGTGCCTATGGCCACCACCGAAGGCTGCTTGGTGGCTAGCACAAACAGAGGTTGCAAGGCCATCTTTGCTTCCGGTGGAGCTTCCAGCGTGGTTCTGAGAGACGGAATGACCAGAGCTCCGGTGGTGAGGTTCCGCACCGCCATGAGGGCCGCTGAGCTGAAGTTCTTCGTTGAGGATCCCCTGAATTATGAGACTCTTGCGGTTATCTTTAACAAGTAAAGTGGACTTCTGTTAATCTTTTTGTTTACCTCTGTCTATAGTACCCCTTTTTATTCACCTTCTAATCTTCTATTTTTAACTTATACTCGTACTTCATATATCTACTACGTACTTTTATTGGCTTTGCAGTTTTTGTATCTTTTTTATTTTATTTCTGGTCATCTAAAAAGTTGGGATGTTTATTTCTCGTAAGTAAATAAGAGGAGTATACTTTCTCTGTTTTCTAACAACTTTTGTCTGTAAATTTTAGAAAATGTTAAAGACGGAAAGTTGGAAACTTTCTCTTTTCCTTTTGTTTTTGTTTTTGTCAGGCTGGACTAGATTCTTCATTTGTTTTTCACACTAGAGAGCTATAATGTTCTTTCACTAGGAAAAAACTTTCTTTCTATTTCATATTTTATTTTGTTTGATTGTGTCATTTGTGTGTGTGTGTTTGTGTTTGCAGATCAAGCAGATTTGCCAAATTACAAAGCATTCGATGTGCAATAGCAGGAAAAAATCTGTACATGAGATTCAGCTGTGGTACTGGTGATGCCATGGGGATGAACATGGTCTCCAAGGGTGTGCAAAATGTTCTTGATTTCCTTCGAAGTGAATTCCCTGACATGGATGTCCTAGGAATTTCTGGTATTTCACTTGTTTTTGTTTTTGTTTTTGTTTTTTGTTGTTAGAAATCATATGATGGCTTTGGCATTTCAATAAAAGGGAAACTTCACAGTTCACACTCGACCAGACTAGTAATGTCAATCCAACATGGCATTTCAAATCTTGACCTGTTCCTAAATGTATTTAATTTAATAGTTCTACTTCATACTTCACTGTGAGTTTGTGATTAGTTTAGTATGCCTGGACCAGAGTACCAACAATTTGAATGTAGTTTTGAGATAGAAGATCTCTTTCCCCTTTAGATCAGTTATCCCATCTTGTCATATGCTTAGAACTCTTTGATTGAGGTATCATCTCCCTCTTTTATAAAGGGCATTTGGTCTATGCGTATTGAGTCGAACCGTTCATGTCCTCCTAAATTGAGTGGGAAAAATAGGTGTTAATTGTTTTTTTCTAATTTTTAGTTGTATTAGCAAGTCAATTGGTGGTAAACAAGTTGAAAATATCACAGAAGTATAGAACTAATGATGGTGCGATTAACATCTTCGATCCGTAGACCGTAGATTTCAGCACAAAAATGTTACATTAACATATGGTTGTAAATAAAAATTGTTTTTAGGGAACTTTTGCTCTGACAAGAAGCCTGCTGCGGTGAACTGGATTGAGGGGAGAGGCAAATCAGTTGTTTGTGAAGCAATAATCACCGAAGAGGTGGTGAAGAAGGTTTTGAAGACAGAAGTTGCGTCTCTTGTTGAGCTGAACATTCTAAAAAACCTCACTGGCTCCGCCATGGCCGGTGCCCTTGGCGGTTTTAATGCTCATGCCAGCAATATTGTGTCGGCTGTTTTCATAGCCACGGGTCAGGACCCGGCTCAAAACGTGGAGAGTTCTCAGTGCATCACGATGATGGAGGCTGTGAATGGTGGCAAGGACCTTCATATCTCTGTAACCATGCCGTCCATTGAGGTATATACATTGTATACCATTTGATTTTTTTTATCCTTTCTTAAGAAAAAAGAAAAATAAATACTGATAGCTGCACGTACAATTGGATTATTATTATATATTCAGATCTGAGTTTAGTTGAAATGTCTAAAGTCAGTGTAAGTGGGACTGCATTGAAATACACTATTTCTCTGTACTGAGTAGGAACAATCTCCTCACTTTCCTCTGAAACTTCAAGGTGTTTCAAGTAACTCATGTGCTGTTATTGCTGCATGTCCACCACTTGTCCTCTTTAAGGATTTCTCTTTTCTTTTTGATTTGTTTCTTGATGGAAGTATGGGACCACTCAACCAGTCAACTAGGCCTGTCATCTAGTAGAAACCCATGCCTGCCTGCCTCATGGCCGTCATGGGGTACTCTAGTTTTTATTGCTATTTTTAATTTTTTTTTGAGTAATTCTTGGGGTACAATAAAGTACACAAAGTCTCTGTACACAAATATGTTAGCATAAAATTCTGCCGCTTCTCAAATGAGTTGAACACAGGCAATTCGGTACAAGTTTAATTTTGTGTACTACAAAAATTTTCCTCTTTTAAATACTTGAAACTAAAGAGGACACGTATGCATGGTGCAGGTGGGAACAGTTGGGGGTGGAACTCAGCTGGCATCCCAGTCAGCATGCTTGAACTTACTAGGAGTGAAGGGTGCTAACCAAGACTGCCCAGGATCAAATGCCAGGCTCTTGGCCACCATTGTAGCAGGTGCAGTTCTTGCAGGGGAGCTATCACTCATGTCTGCCATCTCAGCAGGGCAGCTCGTCAAGAGTCACATGAAATACAACCGATCTAACAAAAACGTTACCACATTGGTATCCACCCCTTAATATGATTATAATAATGGAGGCATAACCCCCACCCACCCCCACCATGCCCTTTCTTCATTCCCATCCTCTGTAACTGATTAAAATAATGACAGTACTGATAGTTACTAGTAATTATTTTGTGGAGGGATTTAGTGAGAGGAAAGAGTGGTGGCCAAAGGCATTCCATGTGGAAGCCATGCTGTGTTCATTGAACGTACATAGCCACGTTAGTATTTTTTTTCTTTCTTAAATTAGTTCGTTGTGTAAAGTACTCCGTACGTGTGCAAGTCTATATAAGAAGTTCATTTGGGCAGACGGGTCAAGAGACTCAAGATTAGGGGTAGATTCGGCTCAAACGGTTCGGTTCCAACTAAAATCAAATGTAGAATCAAAGTAAAAAGTTTGGTTCGATTCGGTTTGGTTTTATGTTCAAAAATTTAAATCACAGTTTGTTCAGTTCAATTTATTTTGGTCTGGTTTTGGTTTTTACCAAAATATTTTTGTTAATTAGAAAAAAAGCCCTACGTAATGGGAAAACAAAAACAAAAAAACTATATCAAATCAGTATTAATAGTTGCACAATTCAAAAACATACATAAATAAAAAAAAAAGAGACAAATGCACTTCAAAGCAATGAATTAGAAAGTGCATGTATACCAATTTAAACATTTTCTAAATTAATTAAATGCGAGAGTTTATTTGTAAATTATATACAATGTAGTCGCAAGTTAAAATTTTATTAGTAAACAACTTATTCTACTTTCTTTTTAAACACATATTTATATTCTAAAGTTTCACGTTTTTTGCTATATTGCACTACGTATTTACGTATAAAGTATAATATATATTAATACATATTTGTTCAATATAAAAACTATGTGATAACAAACATATATACATAATATATAATACATCAATAAAATATCATTGTCATGCAACAACAAGCAAAATGTAAAGTACGATTTAATATATCAACATATTAGTATTACATCAAAACACTTAAGTGTATGTACAAGTGTTTCACTTAATTAAACCATAAATATTAAATGTCAATATCTTGCAAATCATAATAAATCTAGTATCAAACATTAATTTTCTAGAATTAAGATTTAAGAACTAAAAAAAATGTTATCCTTAATAATTAATAAATATAATAACTAGTTTTAAAAAGTTCGATTTATTTGGTTCGGTTCGCTTTTGAGATGTGCAAACCAAAATTGAAACCAAACAATTACGGTTCGATTAGGTTTTTTGAGTTTGGTTTCGGTTTTCTTATGGTTCAGTTATTTTTGCCATCTCATTTTGGTGAAATAGATACCAATAATCTATACATTTATACATTTTTAAAAAATAAATCCTACTTGAAAAGCTCACAATAATAATCCCAATTAGTTAATTGTTTTACAAAAATAAATCGAGTGCCAACAGTTTTAAGCTTTCCATTATTATTTTTAAATATATTGAAGCAAATATATATATATATACACACACATTGACAATATTATATTCGAGTTTAATCTTATTTCTACTAAAAATTTAATTTAATATTCAAGATTTTTCATAAAACATAATAGAAATGTTTGAACACTACATATTACATATTGTTCAAATTATTTATTCTCTTTCATTCCATATCAATATTTTATTTATATTCATTTTCATAGTAGGTTTAATTATACTACATCAAATATTAACAAAAAATATGTAGAATATTGAGTATATAATACATATATTTCTATTATGTTTTATGAAGAATAATGTTAAATATTAAATTAAGTTTATCATAGAAAAAGGTTAAACTCAAATATAATATTATTAATTGCCATGCATGTTTTTTCTTTGATATATTCAAATTAAAAAAAGTTAATGGGAAAGTTAACACTGTTAACACTTGGATTATTTTTGTGAAACAGTTAGCTAGTAGGGATTATTTTTGTGAAATTTATGAGTATGACTTTTTTTGTAAAATGTGTGAAGGGACAAGGGACAGAGTCGATCTACTACCGAATACCGATTGCGGCCAAAGAGATATCAGCGTGAGAAGGGCTGGGGCGAGGCTCTGCGACAAGAGACAACGCCGATCTACAGAAGACACTACCGGTGGCGGTCGAATCATCCCAGATTTGACGAACGGGAATATGGGGATTCGCGGAGAGCATCTGTGCGTGGCCGCTGGGGTTTTAAGGCATCGCCAGCTATCCTTGAACGAGAATCATTCCGTTCACGTTTCAGTGGCTCCCGCGGAAGGCCTGATACCTGGAGGTCGAGCGGATGGATTCCAACTGATGGACACAGGCAGAGCCATAGGCCTTTCTCCTCCGGCTACCGGCACAAAGGCCAGAGAAAGTACCGCTCCAATCAGCAGCAGCAGGGGACTAGACAGTTTGAGGTTACATTTGAAAGCAAAATTTTTCGATTTACTGTCTTTGATTGTAACGTGCTGCAAATTTTTGAAAGAAAGAATGGAATTACATCTTCTATTGACCGTGAGATTACACAATCCATTTCAGGTCTCTTATTACAAGCTGATATTGATAAATTAGCCTCATTAGATTATGCATTGGATTTGGTTTCTGTTGAGGATCAAAGCTCCATGCTAAATCATGAATCCGACCTTAAAGAATTTTTTCAGTCAGCCTTGACAAATGGGGTGAACTCACTTTCTCGCTATCTACTTCACGAATTTGAGAGACTCCTTGTCTCTACTTTGGGTATTCATCCTCTAAGAATGGAGGATCCATCGGTGATAGCTAATCAGGAAAAGATTGAGGTTTTGAATCCAGGCGACTGGGATATTAGGTGTGGGCTTTATGGATGGGATAATATTGAATGCAATCCTTCAGAAACTTTTGACTGTGAAGGGCTTTATGGAGATCATCACCCCACCTTTTCAGGGGATGAATTTCTTGGTCACGTCTCAGAGAACGAGAAGAGGGTTCCTATTTCGACGGTGGAAGACCTTTGGGATTCTGATGCGAATGAGACTATTTTCCAAAAAGCTCTTCTAGTCACACGAGACAACTGCTTACCTACAGAAAATCAGAACACTCAGAAACAGATGTATAAAAAGAATCAACGATCGCATCTTATGAAGACTAGATCTCAATCTCGAATAGAGCTTTGAAGTGTTGTTCGGGACTCGTTCAATTAGGGAGGGAGAGTTCTCTTATTTTTACTTTGGGTTGGGCATCTTTTATTTTAGTTCTATTTTTGTTGTTTCTACTTGCATTTTCTTCGTTATCTTGTTATACTTTTATTTGTTTCTTCAATAAAATTTTCCTTTTCTGTTAAGTTTAAAAAAAAAAGATATTATTAGTGTCAATTTTGTCTTATAATTAAAGTTGCCTTCAATAAGAGCATAAACGTTGTAAATCCAAAATTATGAGTACAATATTCTTTTCTCCGTGCTTGGAAAATTTGGAATATTTATGTATTATGGATGCTCATTAGTTCATAGCTCGAGACCATGTGTACCGACCTATATGATGATTGTAACCCTAGCTCCCCTTCTATATATACACCCTCATATATGAATGAAAGTATGCTTTTGATTCTCGGTTTATAGCACGTTATCAGCACGATAGTTTTTCCCATATTCTTTCCCATTCTTCTAACAGCCGCAACTTATGAACAATTAGACTAGCTAGATCCGTTCTTACGCTTCCATCTGTCTACATGGTCATGTTGATGAGGAAGGCCGACTTAGAATCTTCTCTTTCCATGATTTACATTCTTCTTTGCAACCGTCATTGGCCTCCACCAAAGAATAAGTATTTATATACTTTTTTTATTTGAGTTAATATATATGATAATCCTTTGTATTATCACATGCAGTGCTTGATTCTAAACATACTGTGCTACTATACGTCCCTCAATGTGCTAAATTGGTCAATATCTTGACCCTATTGATAAATTATTTTATTTTGGGATTGTCTGAAGATGACTTCAATTGAACATATGAATAAAGCTTTATATGAGTGTGTGTATAAGTAGGAGGAGGGCTGTTCCTGTACATATGGATGTACGGGAGGCTCCGTACGGACAAAGCCATCAGAGGCCCTTCCCGGTAGAATTTTTTGATGAATTTATTTTAGCATCTTCTTCATCAAGTCTAGTTTATCCATACCAAATTTCAGCTCAAAATTCAACCGGGAAGGCAATCAAACAAATTCTTGAAATATACTGCACATTATATGTGCGTAGAATGCTCCATACATTTCAAGAATTTATTTGACTGTCTTCCCGGTCGAATTTTGAGCTGAAATTTGGTATGGATAAACTAGACTTGATGAAGAACATGTTCAAAAAATTTCATCAAAAAATTCCACCGGGAAGGGCCTCTGATGGCTTTGTCCGTACGGAGCCTCCCGTACATCCATATGTACACGATCATTCCTCTAAGTAGGAGTGTGTGTATTTTTATGCGGAATATACGCCAATATCCTCTGCTACTTTTATTTAGCATGAATACATTTTTGGATAAAGTAAAATTGCGTATCTTGATTTTTCCTCACGAAATTTCCAATTCAATATGGGTTGAATTACTCCGTATATTCTTAGATATACATTATCCATATCCTTGTACGTATATGAATTATGGTTGAACATAGGAAGTAGTTTAAACCTAAAATAAGTATGAAGTTAGGAAATACGTAGTACAATTCAAAAAGCAAATTTGTGAATATTTGGAATTCTATGAATATTTGGTAGTTGTAGACTTGTACGTGTTGTATCTTCTTACCCCAGTTATGAGACCTCTTATGATTTTTTTAATACTACAATATGAGAGTTATGATAGATGCTTTGATTTACGATGTTCACTAACTAAAGATGTCAGATGTGTAATGTACTACGTACTATATGAGTAATGTTTGTGCATTAGTGATTATCTATACCTACGTAACGTTTTTGTTTTTACTTTATGATGATGATATGATGTTGGAATCAAATGTGAAAACTATGAAATCATATTTAGTGTAATAAGAAAAGAGACTTCAAAAACTGGATCTGTTGTTAATGGGAATGGGATAGTGAAGAATTGAGGTCGGTCCAAAGTCTCAAGGAATAAGAAATAAATTGATTATTTTATTAAATAAAGAATTCAACGCATTTACTAGTCAATTGGAAAATATAACTCCAATGTATTTATCAATTAATATCAGTTACAGGAGAATATTTACTTGCTAAATTAATGACATATATTAAATTCAATTAGCACATATATTCATCATTAGTCATTAGAGCATCTTCAATGGTAAAACGTTAACGGTGCATACGTGGCATGGAAAATAACCAATTAAAAAACAATAAATACAATATCTCTCTCCTTATTTGAAGGATCTTACACCATTTTGGTAAGTTTTTCTCTACAATGTCAAGCACAATGTCTAGATGTAGACATTGTGATTGACATTGCAGACAAAAACTTACCATAAACACATAAGACCGTGGAAAGAAGAAGAGAGATATTGTATTTATTGTTTTTTAATTGGTTATTTCTCATGCCACGTATGCACCGTTAACGTTTTAGCATTGGAGATGCTCTTACTATCATTTATGGCATTTTTAAAGTATCAAATTACTATCTATTTTAAACTAGACTACTAGATTGCGAGCATTGAAAAACTAAAAGATATATAATTGCATTTCAAAGTTCATGCGTACGGATGCGTTCCTGGGATATTATATGGCCTTATTCTCGTGAAGTAGCATAAGTATCAGTGAAGGTATGTAGATTAAAATCTGTTATTTGCACATTGCATATATAATTATGATTATAATTATGATTTAATATTGAGGAAATCATTTTCTCTCATGAAGTAGCACAAACGTATACGAAGTATATTGTTATTATTATTATTGAAGAGAATTAAATGCTCATAAAGAACCAGTATAAAATAACATTAATTATTCATTTCCATACAACATATTGAATCGTAACCCTAAATTAAAGTTTGCACATACACAACGGTTAGTCATATATTGCATTCTATTTAGCATGAATATAATGTATATTCATATACATGCTTGATATTATTTTATTATATATAAGCATGAAAATAATTTCCAAGAATGCTTTTACGTATCAATGGCGTGGCAGAAAGCATAGATACGTTCTATCCCTTTCTGTTTGAAGAATGTTACCTGTTTGAAATGTAGTGACATTGAATATATCTTAATGCATACGGAGTATGATTTATTTGCTAAGGCCATATTAATTGCTAATTCAGGTTATATGTAATGCTATACTAGTATATGTTATGTATATGATTCATTCATACTCACGTGAATGATATAACTTACCGGAAGGTCATCTTAGAAAATTAAATACTAAAAAGCTTAATTACACCTGAAGTGTTATTTCATATCTCAATAGGTGTAGAAATTATATCATATCTATGTATAAAAAAGTAGATAATATTAATGCAATTATGTGTAATGATTTGATCAAGTTAATCTACTCGTGAGGGGGAGATAAAATTTCAGAAATGGAAATATGAAATATAACAAAGTGCCATAAGTCACTACTATAAGAGCATAAATTTGATAAACAAGTGGGTGTGTTGTGAACTTGAAGTTCCCACATTGCTTAACCACGAGATAGTGTGTGTTTATAAGCGGGGCAGTAAGGTCCTGATGTACCAAAGCGAAAAAATATGTTATTTTACGTCAAAGTAAATTTTAAGATATTCACTCAAGTGAATCCGTTCAAGACAAGTGTTTTAAGTGCTCTCAAAATGAATCTGATTATTTGATAACTAATATGTTACTTCAAGAGTAGCATTAACTAATTATTAGACTCTCTATATGCACCTCTAGATGTGTGATTTGTATTATTTTAGTGATAAATTGACTTTGTCTTATGAGATGATGATATAATGCCTGAAACATTTATATACTTGTGACATAGAGCCCAACACAAACTTTTGATAAAATCATACACACTTAGAAATTTAATCATATTGTAAGGATAAAACGTAATGAAAGCACAAATTATATTTATAAACAAGTTGTGCACATAAATAATAATAATGATAAAATCTCAAACATTGAGTGTAAGCTAAAAGAAGCTACTCAAACACTGCGAAGTACTAGTTTGAAAAGTGATCATACTTATAGGGTGATAGTTTGAGACCATACCAACGCAGTGTAAATCGTGTTTCCTTAATATCTGCCAGTAGCAGAATTCTCCTTGTACTATATTATATATACTTGAATAATTTAAACACATGTTGCATGAAGTTTAAGATTATTGTTTTTGAATAAATGATCAGTTTAAGGTCAACCCAGGTTTAAACCAAATGCCGTATAAGACATCCAATATATAAATACTTCTTAGACAAGAAAATGACAAGACAGTCTATTCTCCTAATATTTTTCAAAGTGGATCCATGGGAGTGAAGTGAACTTGAAATTTCACAATGTGAGTTAATAATATTAAGTTTGGTCTCAAGATATGCTCTCCTGATATGTCTACATATAATGAGTGGTATAAGACCATTTTGCCGGCTTCTATGAAATATAGTGAAGAGCATAAGGTAACCCACAAAATATATCTAGCATTATAAGATGAACGTTTCGCCTCAGATAAACTGCTAGAAAGTTGCCTAAATATATGAAGAAAAATCTAGTTTATATTAATTCGGCATTTTTATATTAACAACTAACCCCCAAAGTTTACACGTTAAAATGAGCCAAAGTGTGCCAACATTGAAAACCCCATTTTTGAAATGATGTACCTAAACCCCAGAAGTGGCTCCATATGTATGTAAATCGTTGTTCAAGAACATTATGGCACATTTCCCTACATTAGGGGGAGATCATAAAGGCATGAACATAATTATATTTTGGAATGTCGAGAAATAATTCTAGTAGGATTGAATGATATACAAAGAGAAACGTGTAAAATATTATGAGTAAACTGTCAAAGTGACTGAAAGAAATGATTATAAAGTTTGAGCTCAACCAATGCATGAAGCATGGTTAGACGGTCATTATGTGAAAATAAAACCGGTTTTTATTACGTTAAGTCATTTATGCCTCTACAAGAGGATGATATAAGTTAAATGTTGCAGCTGATAAGTTTTAGAAACTACATGATACAGAACATGAGTTTTTCCTTTATGGCTCATATAGAGGACTTTGATGATACGAGAATCATATTGATTGAGATTGACGTCAATGATTTATTATTCTGAAACCATCGATTCATAATCCATAATAATAAAGTTTGGCCAGACGAAATATGATGGACCTGTAGTCCTAAAATTTTGTGAATTATGATCGATGTTTATGGATGAGAAAATATTTTGGGCCCGAAGTCCCACAAATGAAGATATTGTGTACGTGGGGTGCCAATATTTGAGATTGAATGATTTTGAGATTACATTCCTGTTATAGTTTGAAGTTCTGTAAATGTGGCAGTTGATGAAAAATTGGGTGTCATTGCTATAATATCAATTGTGTGTCCCTGAAGGACAATGGTGAAAAGAAATATGTGCAAACAACATGCAACATGAATATGAATTCTCTTATGTCTATAATAATTAGATAGACATTATGCGTTTAGTTATAGACTTATCATTATTGTATTTGGAATTATTTTGAAAAAGAATTTGGAATTGATTGAATAACTGCAACAATTGGAAATACAGTAAAATTCTAATCATAGTTGGAAATATAGAAAGAGATGCTTGATTATAATGGTGCAAATTATTGAACAAGGTCTTTGCACCATGTGAAAATATCACCTGTAGTGACTAGTGAGTGCCCCCTGTAGAGGATCTAACGTGAACAATTTTCTTATGTGTTTCACATGCTTTCATGACTAGAATTTAAACTAATTTAAATTGAACTATATTCATACTACTTCTCAACCTTTCCTGCAGAAAGAGTTGAATGAGGAAAACATTATGCAATGAATTTGCAATTACTCATAAATCTTCTATTTGTTTACCTGGAGTAAACATATATTATTCTATCAACCAAATTGTATAAATAAAGGTGTTGGAGGCTTTTAAGCATCTAGCCAAACCTAGAAAGTAGAAACAATACATGAGAATCTTTTGATTTGAATTGTGTTGGATTATATAATAAATAAATAAATATCTAGTCATTATATTGTGAACATTTGAAGTGTTTGTATACTAGTTTGAGATCCCAGGAGGATCAATACATGTCTCATTTAAGTTTTATGGACAAATATTTGAGAATACTCAATTATTAAATGTTTGATGTACATATGATGTTATACATTGTTATCTCTATACGCTATGGTAATGCTGCCTCGTTAAAAACCTTGCCGAGGAAAATCCAGTGGGACAAAACCTTGGTCAAGGAAAATCATGAGTTTAGAAAATTGCTTCTGCTTAGAAACTCTTGAAGAGTTTGGTTACTGATATCCATCAAATCTGTATACATAATGATGGAGGTTTTGTATACTAAAGATTGTAATCGGCACAAATTATATGGAGTGGATTAAGGTGAAACAATTAATTCGTCCAGAAGACCATGTGTTGTCCCTTTTTCTTAGCCAAGTTTTTTCCCAAAGGGTTTCTTGGCCAACGATTTTAAGTTATTTTTTGGTTTTAAAAAATGAAGAATCATAACGTCCGAAAGACTATTATCCTCTAGAAGAGTGATTCTAATATTAGTTCAGAAGATAGTACCCTGAAGGTCTTAATTGGTCCTTGTGAGATCGAACAATTTATCGGTCCGGAAGACCATATGAAACTGTACTCTTTTTCTTTAACCAAGTTTTGTCCCATAGGGTTTTCTTGGTCAAAGATTTTAACGAGGTAGATCGTGACTTTGAAATAACACATGATGATACATAAAATTCAGAGTATTATTTTCTCTAGAAGGGTAAATTCAAATGCAATCCAGAAGATTAGGCCCCGAAAGCCAATGACTGTACTCTTTTCCTTTACTAAGTTTTTCCCACATGGTTTTCTTAGTTAAAGGTTTTTAATGAGACAGTCAATACAACAACATTGTTTAAATATATATGTACTCTTTTCCACACAATTACATAACACTCCCCCTTGGATGTACATTACTAAATAAAAACCCTCCAACAAAAATATGCATTATTCACTTTATATGCGTCGGTGATGCTGCCTCGTTAAAAACCTTGCCGAGGAAAACCCAGTGGGACAAAACTTTGGTCAAGGGAAAAAGAGTGCCGCACACATATACTCCCCATGTTGATTGCATCAATTCAGGTCTCCTTGTTGAATAAAATTCAATCCAATCTGGTTGCTAACTTCTCTAATGAATTGTCGTACTATGTGTATGCCTCGTTAAAAACCTTGTTGGAAAAACCCTTTGGGAAAAAAACCAATCAAGGAAAAGAGTACATAATATATGTAAAACAATGTGTTGTATTGACTGCCTCGTTAAAAACCTTTAACTAAGAAAACCATGCAGGAAAAACTTAGTAAAGGAAAAGAGTACAGTCATTGGCCTTCGGGGCCTAATCTTATGGATTGCATTTGAATTTACTCTTCTAGAAAAAACAATACTCTAAGTATTATGTATCATAATATGTTATTTCAAAGTCACAAACTGTCTCGTTAAAACCTTTGATCAAGAAAAACCCTATGGGACAAAACTTGGTTAAGGAAAAAGAGTACAGCTGCATATGGTCTTCCGGACCGATAAATTGTTCGATCTCACAAGGACCAATTAACACCTTCAGGGTACTATCTTCTGAACTAATATTAGAATCACTCTTCTAGAGGATAATAGTCTTCCGGACGTTATGATTCTTCATTTTTTAAAACCAAAAAATAACTTAAAACCGTTGGCCAAGAAACCCTTTGGGAAAAAACTTGGCTAAGAAAAAAGGAGAACACATGGTCTTCTGGACGAATTAATTATTTCACCTCAATCCACTTCATATAATTTGAGTTAATGATAATCTTTAGTATACAAGACCTCCATCATTATTTATATAGATTTGATGGACATCAGTAACCAAACTCTTCAAGAGTTTCTAAACATAAGCAATTGTCTAAACTCGTGATTTTGCGATGTGTATCTCAAGACCATCAAATTTTGTGTTAATGCTCATATTCACATCAAACATTTAATAATTGAGTATTCTCAAATATTGATCCTCCTAGGATTTGAAATTAGTATATGAACACTTCAGGTTCTCACAATGTAATTACTAGATATTTATTTATTATATAATCAAACACCATTCAAATCAAAAGATTCTCATGTGTTGTTTCTAGGTTTGTCTAGATGCTTAAAAGTCTCCAACACCTTTATTTATACAATTTTGTTTATAGAATAATATATGTTTACTTCAGGTAAACAAATAGAAGGTTTATGAGTAATTGCAAATTCATTGCATAAAGTTTTCCTCATTCAACTCTTTCTGCAGGAAAGGTTGAGAAGTAGTATGAATATAGTTCACTTTAAATTAGTTTAAATTAAATTCTAGTCATGAAACAATGTGAAACACATAAGAAAATTGTTCACATTAGATCCTCTGTAGGAGGCACTCCCCACAAGTGATATTTCACATGGTGCAAAGATCTTGTTCAATAAAATAATATTTGCACCATGTTAACCAAGCATAGTTTTACAAAATAAATCATGTCATCAACACTTATTATAATCACCTAGGTTGTAGTTAGGCACAAGCATCTCTTTTTATATTTCCAACTATGCTTACAATTTACTGCTTTTCTTATTGTTGCAGTTATTCAATCAAATCAAAATCTTTCTCAAGAATAAATCCAAATATAATTACTACTACGTATAACTTAAGACATAATGGAATTCGTATTCATGTTGCATGTGTGCACATATTTCTTTTCATCATTGTCCTTCAGGAACACAAAATTGATATTATAGGCTTATAGCAATGACACCCAATTTTCTCATCAACTGCCACATTTACAGAACTTTAAACTATATCAGGAATTTAGTCTCAAAATTATTCAATCTCAAGTATTGTCACCCCACATGCACAATATCTTGATTTATGGGACTTCCGGCCCAATATTAAATATTTTCTCATCCATAAACATCGATCATAATTCACAAAATTTTAGGACTGCAGGTCCATCATATTTCGTCTGGTCAGACTTTATTATTATGGATTATGAATCGATAGTCTTAGAAAAATAAATCATTGACGCCAATATGATAAATATGATTCATGTTTCATCCAAGTCCTCTATATGAGCTATAAAAGAGGAACTCAAGTTCTTTATCATATAGTTTCTATAAGATATCAGCTGCAGCTTTTAACTTATGTTATCCTCTTATAGACATAATGACCGTCTAACCATGCTTCATTTATTGGCTGAGCTCAAACTTTGCAATCATTTGTTGTTAGGCTGCACTCTTTTTCCCTTGACCAAGGTTTTTCCCACTGGGTTTTCCTCGGCAAGGTTTTTAACATCATATTTTTCTTGTAATTTTTTATTAAGCAATGTCCATCCAAGGGGGAGTGTTATGTATTATGGATGTCCATTAGTTCATAGCTCGAGCCCATGTGTACCGACCCCCATATGATGATTGTAACCCTAGCTCCCCTCCTGTATATACACCCTCATATATGAATGAAAGTATGCTTTTGATTTTCGATTTATAACAAATATGACGATTTTACAAATTATAATGCCACAGAGCATTTAATTTGGAGGATTAAAGTCATAATTGACTTGCTAAATCCTATTTGATTATTTCTATTTTGTTCCTTAATTCGAACGTCTCAGTATTTGTTAACTATATATATTGTTTTATAATTCTGATCTCCAAGATTTTATTGATAAATATGAAATGTTTCTTTGAAATAATGAGAAAATTATTCATATGATTTATTTTATTACTATTTAACTAATATCACTTCTATATGGTCTTTTTTGAAAGTTGTATTTACTCTTTTAATATAAATGAATCCGATCATTAAAATGGATTTGAAATTGTAGACTAAAATTGTCATACTATGTATATGAATGAATTTGTATGAACGTGAAAAAATTCTTCATGTTAAAAACATTACAAGTATACATTTCATTAAAATTGGATTTTGTTAAATTTGATTCTCATAAAAAAAGGATGACATCCAATCCACCCAGAATCGACCGGACAGTTATATGAAAAGATGTAAATTGAAATTTGATTTCACTCTGATAGAGTTGAACCCGAGATCTCTTGCTTGTGGCACTCTTCCTATGAGCTACGCCCCATTACTAAATTTGATTCTCATATATTAATTAGATATATGTCACCAATGCATCATACATGGTTATAATCTAGTACTAATTGAGGGCCTCATGGTGTACAACTATCTCTATGAAGTAACTATTGTATTTTTTTATCTCATATTAATTAATCAAGGAATGATTTATGAAATGTTTCTTATATATGCAAAGTTAAGTTGATATTTACCTACATGATGTAGAGTGTCACAATAATATTTACGATACTCAACTCTCCTACATTTGAGTTTTTGGCTACTGAAGATGTCGTAAAAGTTACATTAAAAAGCTCTCTAAAGGCTATTTAGCCCTCGGGTAGCTTCACATACAATAGTTAGAAATCTTTTAAATTAACCCCCACTTAAATTACTGGTAATGCGATAAGTTGTTTCTCAGCTCGATCAAATTCTTAATAGTGTAATGTGAGTTTAAATATATCAATCTCATGCACTGAAATCATATTTCAAAGATGTATTTGAAGTTCAAACACAATAAATAAACCCTTTAAAGTGCAATATGTTGACCAATAAATATTTTTGGAAAAAATCTAACTAAATTGGCTATGAGTACATTTTTATAGTCACTTTGATATAATTTTAAATATATAATAGCCACTAAAAATTAACATGTCATTTTTTTAGTCATTATTCTTATTTTGGTCATATATTAGAATATTTATTTATTCATTTAATATGGAATAATTCGTATCGAGATTGGAAAATACGAAGATCGTTTAATCAAACATTCAATTTTTTTTTAATTTTATATATGCACTATTGGTGTCATTTGAAAGGTTTTTAAAAATTATGATTTTTGAAATACTCCCTTCGTTCTTTTTTATTAGTCCCCTTAGGGTTTGACACGGGTTTTAATAATAAAGTAGTAGGATAAGTATAGAATGTGTAGGGCAAATGATAAAGTAGAAAAGATGGTATATTAAAAAGAGTAAAGAGATGATAAAGTAGGAAAGAAAGTGTATTAAGAAGAGTAAAGTGATGAGGTAAAGTAAGAAAGAGAAAGTAGTTTGTAAAAAGTAAGTGAGGTAAAAGTAATAAAAGTAAGGGTATTTTCTCAAAAACTTTCCTTAAAGGGAAATGAGACAAATAAAAAAAACGTCCCATAAAGGAAAAAAGGACTAGTAAAAAAAACGGAGGGAGTATTTTTTATAAAAAATTAGAGAGAAAAGTTATAACACTTTTCAAGAAAATGAAATTTTATGTATAATACAGTGGGCTCCATGAATTGATGTCACCGTTTTGATTAATTAATATTAATACAAACAAATGCTTACACTTCCATATGAGTCCTTGGAACATTTCTAATGCAGTAATGTTACAATCAGGGGTGGACTCGGGCCGGTTCGGGCCCGGGCCCGGCCGGTTCGCGGTTCAGAAATTATAGGCCCGAGCCCGAACCGCCGGTGGCCGGTTCCGGTTCCCGGCCAAACCGGGCCGAGCCTGGCCAGGCCAACCGGCCCACATATTTTTTTTTTTTGGTTTTTGGTTCTCCTATTTAACCCCCTACCCCTCCCCCTCAACCCCAAACCATCCCAAACCACCTCAAATGGCCCAAAATACCTAATCCAACCTAAAACTTAAAAAAATTTCAAAAAAAAAAAAAATTAAAGCCCGGAACGGGCCCAAACCGGCCAGGCCGGTTCACCAATAGCTGGGCCCGAGCCCGGACCGCCCAGCACCCAGGCCGGGCCAAACCGAACCGGTGGACCCACCGGGCCACGGACTGGGCCGGGCCAAACAGTGACTGGGCCCAGGCCGGGCCCGGGTCGAGTCCACCCCTAGTTACAATGTGCACAGTGCATATGTAACATAAGAAATAGCAACACAAATATTAGCAAATAAATTATCTATTTCCTTATTTGAATGTTTTACACAATTTTTGGTAGGTTTTTCTCGGCACCGCCTTCAGTACGGGCCTGGCTCGGGCCTCATCCCAAACTTTGTAGGCCCGACCAGGCCAGCCCAAGTTCAAGCATAGTTACAATTAAAGGAGAAAACTTCATGTCAGGCCGGCCTGACGGGCTGCCCCGTCCGGCCGAGCCCGTTTGGGCACCTTCCCGGTGGAATTTTTTGATGAAATTTTTTGAGCATGTTCCTCATCAAGTCTAGTTTGTCCATACCAAATTTCAGCTCAAAATTCGATCGGGAAGGTCGTCAAATGATTTTTGCAAGTTAACTGGTCCGGAAAATACATATTCCGGACCAGTTAACTTGCAAAAATCATTTGACGACCTTCCCGATCGAATTTTGAGCTGAAATTTGGTATGGACAAACTAGACTTGATGAGGAACATGCTCAAAAAATTTCATCAAAAAATTCCACCGGGAAGGTGCCCAAATGGGCTCGGCCGGACGGAGCATCCCGTCAGGCCGGCCTGATGAGAAGAGCACTCACAATTAAAGTATTTCATATTGTAACTTTTTCTCAATTCTCAAGAGTTGGTCCTATTTCAAATAAATGCACTTGAACTTTATTTTAATATGTAGACTTGTATAAATTAAATTAGTAGGAAAAAAATAACCTGACCCGGCCCGGCCCGGATCGGCCGGAACCGGCACCGCTCACAACACGGGCTGGTCCTGAGCTTGCTCCAAAAACTTCCAGGCCAGGCCAGGCCCGACCCGGGACCGGTCCATGACTAATCTTGTCTTTCTATTAATAACTTAACACAAACTTTACTCGCAAAAGTGGATTACAAAAGCCCTCGAGCACGGACATGCAGTGTTGGAAGAACCGGAACTAGACTAGAGAACAGCATAGTTAGATGCAAAGCTTGTACAACCAAACAAAACCAACAATGCACAACAAAATTAACATTAATCATCATAATATAAAATCAACGACAAAACCTTACAAGGAATAATGTCAACAACAAAGATGGTAGAAAAAGGATAAAAACAACAGTCATATTTTGAAACTTTACCACAACAAAAACAGAAAGATGTCATGGAAGGAAGAAAATACTCCAGGCCAGCAATTAGACGCCTACATCTCTCTTACTGGTCAGTGGGCATGCTCTTAATAATGTCAGAATCACCTGATAGCACAAATGGATTGAAACAGACATATGCAATAAGCATACAGTAATGATACTTTCACACAAAATGTGAAGTTACAACCCCACCCTCCCAATGCTAAATTATTACTCCGTACATCATTTTCCTTATACAAAGTCAACAGCTCATTGTAATGAAGCATTTGGTCGACGTTATCTCACATTACCTTGGTGATAATGTGTGAACTATGAAGGGCAATCCGAGTTTACCTCCACTTGCAGGAAAAAATTAGGTTGGGATAATCGAATCACCAACAGGTTTGAGTTAATACTAGATATAGTTTATGACAATGCCCAATTTAGTAACAATAATAGTTTAATCAGTTTCTGTTTTCAACATTGACTGCTTTACCAAGTTTAGTCCTCTGTTACTTTTTTCATCTTTTATCCAACACAACTCAATCTGTTTATAGTGCCAGTGGAGGCTGTATCCATCACCAGTCCACTATCCTATGAGCTGCTACGCATAACTTGAAACAAATGTAGCAATGAAGAGAGCTGAAATTAGGTAAGACCAGTAATAATAATAGTTTAATCAGTTTCTGTTTTCAACATTGACTGCTTTACCAAGTTTAGTCCTCTGTTACTTTTTTCATCTTTTATATAACACAACTCAATCTGTTTATAGTGCCAGTGGAGGCTGTATCCATCACCAGTCCACTATCCTATGAGCTGCTACGCATAACTTGAAACAAATGTAGCAATGAAGAGAGCTGAAATTAGGTAAGACCAGTATCTTCCCATTTGCTTAAGACTCCCACTTTACAATTGCAGGTATAAATATGGCCCCTCCAGTGGTATATAGGAACGGGTTGATCTGGCACTTAATGGATAAAATGCAGCTAAAATTAAAGGACAAATTTGGTAGGAAAGTGAAATTCTACTAAAATTGACCAAATTAGCTACTGCGTCAGTGATTGGAGAACTATTTTGGGCATTGGATCAGCTAGATTCTCAAGTTTTAAGACTGAATGTTTACCTAGTAATATATTTTGTTCCATCTTTGTGCGCATCTCTTCAGCGCCTCTCTCGTCGTCTTCTCTTTGATGCGCCTCTCTCCACCGGAGTTGTCACCACATTGCTAGGGGCTTTTGGGGCAACGATGAGTCTAGTCTTACATGGGAGGGGCTGGTGTGGACCGGTGGGGCAGGGGGCAGATCTGGGGTTGTTTGGTGGGGCGGGACTGGGGTTGACTGGTGGGGGGTAGGGGGCAGGACTGGGGTGGACTGGTGGGGATGGGTAAGGCAGATGGCCGGAGGTGGTGGTCGCCGGCGAGGGTGGTCACTGGTGAGGGCAATGTTAGTGCGGCAGCATTGGTCACTGAGTCGAGGCAGTGGTGGCTGGTAATTGTCACTACCAAATAGGTCACTGTCAATGGTCGGGCGACCGTTGGTTACAAGACGGGTGGATGTGGGTCGTTGGACAGGAGGACAGTGGTCACTATTACATTGGTCACTGAGCAGAGGCAGTGGTGACGGGTAACTGTCATTGCCAAATAGGTCACTGTCACTAGTCGGGCGACCATTGGTTACTGGACGGGTGGGCGTTGGTCACCGGACGGGCGGTCAACGGTCATTGTGACATTGGCAAGCTTGTCATGGTGTCGCCTAGGTGTCGCCAACTAGGCGTCCAGGCACTGGGGAGTGCTCGCTTGTGAGCCTCACCCCGCCAGAAGAAGAATCGCCGAGGTTGGTGTCATGCAGTCTTCGTCCAGGCATGAAGTTGGCGACAAGTTATCCAGTCGAGGTCGAAGTCCGCATTCTGCGGGCCCAAAAACGAGTTGAGCAAAATTTAATTTTTTTTACGAAACTCGTTTAATTATGGATTTAAGGCATTAGACGATTAGGCTTTTCATTTACTTAAAAACAAAGCCCGAAATCCCAAATATAACTCAAGAGGCAGAATCGTAGAGAACAACTCGCATGACCAGAGTACCAGACGCAGCAACGAACTTCAGGAAGCAGAAGAAGTTGCCAGTCTCGTTAGTCGCCATCCCCCAGTCCGTCGTTGAAGGTTGAAGCAGAAGACCAGAAACAGGTTCACCGATCTCTTGTTCTCTTCTCGGGCAGTGGTGGATTTAGTTTTTAATATTTTAATTAATCAAGTGGTATAAATAATTATACAGTTATTATCAATATATTCACCAATTTGTATCACACGCCTTATATCGTACGCCTCTATCTAAAAGGCGTTAGCTTTCTTATGGCGTAAACTAAGATTTCCCTTTAATCGCAACCGACCAAAAAATCGATGAGACGCGCCTCAAGGCATGATTCTAATGTGCAATTTCAAGCAATTTCAAACATTGGTTCCAACCCAATTCAAATTTGAAATTCATTAGCCGACCCCAAACTATTTTGGAAATAAAGCTTGGATGTTGTTGTAGTTGTGAAATATCCTTTACAATTAGCTATACAATAGAAAGTAGATGTTTGTAGATTTACTTGTTCAGAAAACCTGAACTCACCAGGATCAATAATGCTGAGGCAACACACTCTGTAATACTTGCCACATGCAGTTCCCAAGTCAACATTGTCTGAAACAAATATATGAATAATAAACCTTTTCAGATTAACTACACTGAGGAGGCGTTTACTTCGCTGCTAAAGTCACAGTTAGGTTAGTAAGACAGGTGAAGTAAACACGCACGCTGCTTAAAAAGCCGCTTACTAACCGAAATAGGTGCTTAAAGTGCCGCTTACTAAGCCTACCACACCCCCATGTAATAATTAAGCGGCACTTTAAGCTTTTTCAGTTTCCGAATTTACCCCTTGCCCTTACCCTATTGTTACCCCTGACCCACCTACCTACCGACCCCACCTTGACCCCAACCCCACCTACCCCACCCCTACCCTACACCTTCTATCCCGACCCCACCCTACCCTTACCTTACCCCACCCCTACCCCCTACCTTACCTACCCCACCCCTACCCTACCTAACCGACCCCCACCCTACCCTTACCCCACCTACCTGACCCCACCTTACCCCTACCCCATCCTACCCCTACCCGACCCCACCCTACCACTACCCTACCTACCAGACCCCACCCCTACCCTACCTACCAGACCACAAACCTACCCCACCCCTTACCCACCTACCCAACCCCACCCTACACCTACCCTATCCGACCTCACCCTACCCCATACCCCGCCTGAACCCCACCCTACCTACCCGAACCCACCCTACCACTACCCCACCTACCCAACCCCACCCCTACCTTACCTACCCGACCCACCCTACCACTACCTGACCGCAGTCACCCCACCATACTCTTACCCCAATTACCCCATCCCACCATATACCCCGACCCCACCCTTTACCCCCACCCTATACCTAGGGTGGTGGGGTTGGGGTGGTGGGGTCGGGGTGGGGCCAATGTGATAGAGGCGCTAGGGGCAGAGTAGGTGCGGTGGGGTCGGGGGTAGGGTTGCGGCAGAGTGGGGTCGGGTAGGGTGGGATTGGGTAGGGTAGTGGTAATCGGGGTAAGGTAGGGTAGGGGTAGGGGCGGGGTTGGGGTAAGGTAGGGTAAGGTGGGGTCAGGGTGGGGTCGATGCGGTAAGGGGGTATGGGGGTAGGGGCCTATGGGGTTGGGGGTAGGGTCGCGGTAGGGTGGGATCGGGTAGGGGTAGGGTCGGGTAGGTAGGGTAGGGGTAGGGGTAGGTGGGGTCAGAGTAAGGTAGGGTGGGTAAGGGGTTAGGGGGTATGGGTACACATTTATATTATATACTTGTGTTCATGAATGTTTGTGTGTGTATATATGTATAGGGTTATTTTGGACATTTTAATGTTAAGCAGTGTTTTAAACCGTTTGAAGTAAACACAGTCTTACAACATTGTTTATTTTATGCACCGCTTATTAACACGGGTCTTAATAAGCACCGTTTAATAACCGGTGAAGTAAACGCCTCCTGAAACTTGTAGGCAGTATAGATAGATATTTTAATGAAAGTATCTCATAGACTTACTTCCATTGTAATGGTGAACTCCAACCTTTGCCAACATAGCGTAATACTCTATCTCAGACTTTCTAAGAGGAGGGCAGTTGTTGGAAATTATTATCAGCTTTCCTGTGGTAAAAGCATGAAATTGGAATCAAAGGAAATACTCCCTCCGTCAATTTGAACTTTGTCATCTTTTAACTTTTTGGTCAATCATCTTCAACTTTGAACAATTATATATATTTAAAAGAATTTATTTATAATATATAAGTGACACGAAAATGTTCTTTGTTAAAAGTACTTTCATAAAATATATAATTAATAACTTCCATAATATCATACTAATCAAAAGTCGATGGAAAAATTTTAAGGGCGGAGGTAGTATGTCATCTCGAGGTACAGAGTTAAACATAGTTGCTTTTGCATACATAGACATCGCAACAGTTTCAAATGCAACATGAAGAGATTAAGCTGAAAATAAAGAGATAAACAAGGCCCTAAAACTAAATTATATACATACAACGTTTTAAAAGGCAATCGAGTCGTCTTCATTGAAGGCGTAAAGGCAGCTGAAATGCCTAAAACGCTTAGGCCTTGCGTCCCAGATATAAGGCTTATACCTCCATTTTGATGAGGTAATGAAGCATTGAGGCGTTCATGGAGCACGCAATGTGTACGCCTCCACGCCTCCAATTTAACCAGTTTGGGGTGATTTTTTATATGTATGAGCCTCCAAATGAATGCGTTCTTCCTTTGCTTATATTTTTTTAATGTGCTTTTAGCTTTAAAAGGCAGTGTTTTTATTTAATAAAAAGGCTCATACACTAACTCACTAAGCATGTGTTTACACTAAACCCAAACAAGTCTTGTTTCATTTAAAACCTAACATATATTAAGCATTCTACATGTCATTGAAACTTATTCATACTTTTGCAGAATGAAGCAGATGGGTGAACAAGGAAAAAATAAGAAAAATAAGCAAGTAATGGAGGTAATTGATGGTGATGAAGAGAAAGAACTTGAGGATTTTGATAGAGATGATGGAAGGGATGACGGTGAGAAGGCTATAAGATATAAATATATACTGCTTCTTCTGAAGACCTTTCGTCATGATGATTAAACTTCGAGAGTTTCAAATTTGGTCATCTATGAGATGTGTCTGTTCTGTGTTTGAATTCTCATTTTGAGTTATCGTGGTTGATGATGTGATCATATATGTGTTTGTGTTTGAGACTTTTTAGACTTCATTATGCATATGTATAGTTGATTATACTAGTTGAACTATTTTAAGTTTTACTTCTTGGGGTAAATTTTGAGGCTTACACCTCACCTCTCTGGAACAGACCGTCTTGATACCTGAACTAGACTTGTTAAACCTCATTGTTAACCTAGTGGGGAGGGGAGGGGAAGGGAAGAAAGAATTTGAAAAGTAAAGCAAAAAAATCGTGTGGGTCACCACGGGGGTACATTTAGCAACTGTACATTGTTAACCTAGTTAGAATACGGAAGCAGGATAATAAGTTCGAAACAATGAAAAGACTATATTGTACAACAAATCCATTTGAGGCAACGCTAGAAGTTCCTAATTAAATGGAGAAAGTGATATGAAGAAGAAAACCTTTAGAGCTTCTGAGAGACTTGAGAACGGTTTTGTATCCCAAAGTGTATTTTCCACTCTTCATGACCAGAGCAAGCCTGTTGTTAATGCTCTCATGGGTCTTCTTCTGTGATATTAGAAAGCAAATCAACCATTTGTATACATCTGAGATAAAAACGTATGAAGAAAGGTAAAGAGACTCACAGTCTTCTTGGGGGCAACCATGACTGTTCTTGCTCGTTGATCGGTTGGCCGGAGCAACAAACGATTCGGGGCGAAAAGCGTCCACTAGAGCGACGAAGGAACCGTTAACATCGGGAGCGGCTTTGGCTATATACCTCAGATGATAGGGATCACGAAGGAAGACGGGGTCGGGCTAATGGGCCTGAGGTTTCCTTCTTGGGTGTTCCTTTTGTGGCCCACTCTGGCAGCCTAGCTTTAGTTGATACTACTCATGTTTTCTTTTGGACTGTAATTTGTTGGTATGATCTGATCTGATGTGCTTAAATCTTGTCTAGACTGAACTGGTTTGTTATGTTAAATGTTTAGCCTTTGTATGTTTTATAATCTTCTAAATCGGTTCTGATCTGCTTAAATCTGGTCTGGTCTTGTCAGGTCTAGTTAAGTCTTGTTTGATCTGGTCTAGGACTAAAACGCTCCAAAAGAAAATATCTTACCTCCGTTCCGTTCAAATATTCTCATCATAATAATATGACATGATTGTTTAAACAATGATTAAACATTCTAATTCGAGTATATTTTGATAAATAATTTTGATGGGTATATAAAGTGATATATTATTGATAATGATTGTAATGTTATAAATGTATTATTTTTAGGAATTTTTTAAAAAATATTCTAAAATAACATTTATTTCCTCAAATATGACTAATAGTTACTTCAGTGTAGTTTCATAATAACTTAAGTTTAAAATTTGAATATAAGTTATTATGATTTCAATACTATTTTAGTCACTAAGCACATTTTTGCAAACAACATTTATTTTAGTCATATATATTGTCCTCTGTTCGTTAAAAGTTGTAACAATTTGACTTTCACGTTTGTAAACGCACAACTTTGACTGTAATTATATTTAATTAAGGATTAGTAAACATTAAAAAAAAGTTGATATTTTATCCATTTACATCAATAGACATTTATTAATAGTTTATACATAATAGTTTGATTATATATATTGTTAGAAAATCGTAATCAAAGTAAGGTGCATGAATAGTGCAAAAATCTCAATGTTGTAACTTTCAAAGAGCAAGTGAAGTATTTAATTATTACTAATTTTCAATATTTGATGATTAAATTGCTATTTAAGAGTATTAATTATTTGCTAAAATATAAAATGAAAACATTTAGATGGGACGTCGCCTTCAATTTGAATCCCTGGGTTTTGTTGCTCGAGTGGAGAAGTCCATTTGGTTTCAAATGAAATGCCGCCTTTGCTTAAAGATTTATTTTCAAGCATATGCTCGTGCTTATGCTCGTGCTTATAATAACTCTTTTGCTTTCACTTCCCTTAGCCTCCACAAATATGATCATAATTTGGCACGGAGTAACAAAGGAATCAACACGTTTAAAGTACAAGGCCAAATGTATCACTTTATAAATGACTTAGAACCTAATGGTGCATTACCTAAAAAACTCCAGCTATGTTTTTATGACTCGCAATATGATATTTAAGCAAGGTTATTACCTTCGACTAACCTCGATGTTGGCGTTGTTGCTGATTTAGTCAAGTTGATGAACAACAATCCCTATGCTCACTTTTTTAGAAACTTACAAGGCCCAGGAAATCTACCAGAATATGGTGTTTCCATTCACGCCAATTGTGGGTTAGATCAGCGTGTGTATAATATATGCAATCATCATAAGAAGTTGCAGCAGTATGGGTAGAAGATTTGAATGTGGGATGCTTAGACATGTTCGTGCTCATAGCTATAGTGGTAAATCATAGCGAGTCCTGTATTATTATGGATGCTAGGACCCTTTGCAATTCCCATTATTATTCCCATTTGGCAAGAGTGGTTGGCATCAAGGCATAGAAAGGTATCATTAGTGTGGTGATGGTAAAAAATATATACATTCCATTGGTCCAAGAGAACTCTTCAGCGCGGAGGATGTCATTGCTCAAGAAGAATTTCTGCATAACAGAAGGAAAAAAGATCAGTTTCCCGTCATGAATATTATGCCTACAAATTTCAAATATGTGACTCTGATATAGGGCTGAGCAAAACCCGATCCGACCCGAAAAACCTGATATTTTTTTCGGATATTATCCGAACCGAAGTGGATATCCGACCCGAAAAACCCGAAACCGAAAATCCGATTAGTATTGGGCCTAGACCGGGTGGCGGGTAGGGTTTGTGAAATCCCAACCCGACCCGCCCGAATATCCGAAATATATGTTAGTGTGTACTTTGAATATTTAAATTAATATTTGTGTTCAATTATTTGTGTTATTATTTGTGCAATTTATATTAAATTATTTGTGTAAATTGAATGTGTAGTGAACTAGTGTGTACAATTTTTGTTAAAGTGGCATTCCAACACGTTAACTATCCAATTATAATGTGTTTTGATATAACCAAAATATCCGAAATATATTAAATTATGTAATGTGTACTTTGAATATGTTAAATTAATACTTGTGTTCAATTATTTGTGCAATTATTTGTGCAATTTGTGTTAAATTATTTGTGTAATTTGGAAGTTTAGTGCACTAGTATGTACAATTTTTGTCAAAGTGGCATTTAAACACTTTAATTATCCAATTATAATTTTTTTTAATATAACCGAAATATCCGAAACCCGACCCGATATCCGAAAATATCCGACTTAAAAATATCCGAAATACCCGATTTGAAATATCAAAGGGTCGGGCCTAGTATTTAAATTAAAAAACCCGAACGGGTTTAGGGTTCGCAAACCTTCAATTTTCTTGATTGTGTTGTTAGCTAAAGATTCGAGAATTGTTAGTTTCTATCAGAACAAAACTGTACATTTAGCAAATCTTGACAAGTACAAACAAAAGGAGGACAGTCCATGTGAGTCCCATCCCCACCACAAAGTCAAAACTATGCAGTCAACAAGATAGCACAAATGACAACAAACAACAAAGCAAAGAAACAAAAGGAAGAAACATATCAAATGGATTGACATTCACATAAATGTTAAGATGTTTGGTACAAGGCTCAATACCCATATTGAAAAGAAAGATGGGAGGAGGGCAATTCACTCTTTCCTGTTCCATTTTTTCTTCTTTTTCTCCTGCCCCACTTCCCTACCATCCTCGGCCTCAGGATGCTACAAGGTCGCAATGGAATACTCAATCACCTAGCCTGGAGCTTGGCGAGGATGCTGCATAGGTCGGGATAAATGACACTTCTTATAGCTAAAGCTCGGGATCTCCTAAACAAGTTGGTTATAGATCTCCTTTTGCATATTGTACTGCCCATATTCCTTGATTTGAAGCAAATTCTTTTTAAGAAGATCATCCCCTCCTCAGTGGCCAGCCAGCTGGCTGTCCATGTGTCTGCCCATCACCCCATGGAGCCAGGACACAGACGGAGCAGAAAGGAAATCTCCTGAGCAGGAGGCCATAAACTCATCAACGGAGGAGGCCCTTGCCTTTTCAAGAGCAGCAGAATGCTCAGACATGATTCTCTCGAGGACTCGGCCATGCTTAGCAGCAGCATCCCTCATTGCTTGCACCTCTGTATCAAAATATACTCGAATTAGAATGTTTAATCATTGTTTAAACAATCATGTCATATTATGATGAGAATATTTGAACGGAACGGAGGTAAGATATTTTCTTTTGGAGCGTTTTTAGTCCTAGACCAGATCAAACAAGACTTAACTAGACCTGACAAGACCAGACCAGATTTAAGCAGATCAGAACCGATTTAGAAGATTATAAAACATACAAAGGCTAAACATTTAACATAACAAACCAGTTCAGTCTAGACAAGATTTAAGCACATCAGATCAGATCATACCAACAAATTACAGTCCAAAAGAAAACATGAGTAGTATCAACTAAAGTTAGGCTGCCAGAGTGGGCCACAAAAGGAACACCCAAGAAGGAAACCTCAGGCCCATTAGCCCGACCCCGTCTTCCTTCGTGATCCCTATCATCTGAGGTATATAGCCAAAGCCGCTCCCGATGTTAACGGTTCCTTCGTCGCTCTAGTGGACGCTTTTCGCCCCGAATCGTTTGTTGCTCCGGCCAACCGATCAACGAGCAAGAACAGTCATGGTTGCCCCCAAGAAGACTGTGAGTCTCTTTACCTTTCTTCATACGTTTTTATCTCAGATGTATACAAATGGTTGATTTGCTTTCTAATATCACAGAAGAAGACCCATGAGAGCATTAACAACAGGCTTGCTCTGGTCATGAAGAGTGGAAAATACACTTTGGGATACAAAACCGTTCTCAAGTCTCTCAGAAGCTCTAAAGGTTTTCTTCTTCATATCACTTTCTCCATTTAATTAGGAACTTCTAGCGTTGCCTCAAATGGATTTGTTGTACAATATAGTCTTTTCATTGTTTCGAACTTATTATCCTGCTTCCGTATTCTAACTAGGTTAACAATGTACAGTTGCTAAATGTACCCCCGTGGTGACCCACACGATTTTTTTGCTTTACTTTTCAAATTCTTTCTTCCCTTCCCCTCCCCTCCCCACTAGGTTAACAATGAGGTTTAACAAGTCTAGTTCAGGTATCAAGACGGTCTGTTCCAGAGAGGTGAGGTGTAAGCCTCAAAATTTACCCCAAGAAGTAAAACTTAAAATAGTTCAACTAGTATAATCAACTATACATATGCATAATGAAGTCTAAAAAGTCTCAAACACAAACACATATATGATCACATCATCAACCACGATAACTCAAAATGAGAATTCAAACACAGAACAGACACATCTCATAGATGACCAAATTTGAAACTCTCGAAGTTTAATCATCATGACGAAAGGTCTTCAGAAGAAGCAGTATATATTTATATCTTATAGCCTTCTCACCGTCATCCCTTCTATCATCTCTATCAAAATCCTCAAGTTCTTTCTCTTCATCACCATCAATTACCTCCATTACTTGCTTATTTTTCTTATTTTTTCCTTGTTCACCCATCTGCTTCGTTCTGCAAAAGTATGAATAAGTTTCAATGACATGTAGAATGCTTAATATATGTTAGGTTTTAAATGAAACAAGACTTGTTTGGGTTTAGTGTAAACACATGCTTAGTGAGTTAGTGTATGAGCCTTTTTATTAAATAAAAACACTGCCTTTTAAAGCTAAAAGCACATTAAAAAAATATAAGCAAAGGAAGAACGCATTCATTTGGAGGCTCATACATATAAAAAATCACCCCAAACTGGTTAAATTGGAGGCGTGGAGGCGTACACATTGCGTGCTCCATGAACGCCTCAATGCTTCATTACCTCATCAAAATGGAGGTATAAGCCTTATATCTGGGACGCAAGGCCTAAGCGTTTTAGGCATTTCAGCTGCCTTTACGCCTTCAATGAAGACGACTCGATTGCCTTTTAAAACGTTGTATGTATATAATTTAGTTTTAGGGCCTTGTTTATCTCTTTATTTTCAGCTTAATCTCTTCATGTTGCATTTGAAACTGTTGCGATGTCTATGTATGCAAAAGCAACTATGTTTAACTCTGTACCTCGAGATGACATACTACCTCCGCCCTTTTTCCATCGACTTTTGATTAGTATGATATTATGGAAGTTATTAATTATATATTTTATGAAAGTACTTTTAACAAAGAACATTTTCGTGTCACTTATATATTATAAATAAATTCTTTTAAATATATATAATTGTTCAAAGTTGAAGATGATTGACCAAAAAGTTAAAAGATGACAAAGTTCAAATTGACAGAGGGAGTATTTCCTTTGATTCCAATTTCATGCTTTTACCACAGGAAAGCTGATAATAATTTCCAACAACTGCCCTCCTCTTAGAAAGTCTGAGATAGAGTATTACGCTATGTTGGCAAAGGTTGGAGTTCACCATTACAATGGAAGTAAGTCTATGAGATACTTTCATTAAAATATCTATCTATACTGCCTACAAGTTTCAGTGTAGTTAATCTGAAAAGGTTTATTATTCATATATTTTTTTCAACTCATGTTCTGTTTCAGACAATGTTGACCTGGGAACTGCATGTGGCAAGTATTACAGAGTGTGTTGCCTCAGCATTATTGATCCTGGTGAGTTCATGTTTTCTGAACAAGTAAATCTACAAACATCTACTTTCTATTGTATAACTAATTGTAAAGGGTATTTCACAACTACAACAACATCCAAGCTTTATTTCCAAAATAGTTTGAAATTGCTTGAAATTGCACATTAGAATCATGCCTTGAGGCGCGTCTCATCGATTTTGTGGTCGGTTGCGATTAAAGCGAAATCTTAGTTTACGCCATAAGAAAGCTAACGCCTTTCAGATAGAGGCGTACGATATAAGGCGTGCGATACAAATTGCAAGAAGGCTTACGCAATAATAAATCTCTAGATTACCTGAAAAAGATGGGCCCTAATTTCAAACCCAATAATTAAAATTTAAACTTGATCAAAATACTCGGGGGTTATGTCATAAATATTACCAAAAAACTAGCTTTGGACAAAAAAAGAGACTTTTTTAAAAATTTCCAAAAATGTAACTAAAAATGAGTGAGGATGATTAAATCCCTCTCGTAATCCAGTGACTAACGCTATAGTGACCAATGTCCATACTTGTCACGACGCCAGCTGACCGCCTTATCGCCTAGGCGATAAGGCACCCGTCTAGGCGACAATTAGGCGACTAGTCCCTTACATATGTAGAGCCCGTTTGGTAGCATGAAAATTGGTTGATTTGGCTGATTCTGCTGAAATTTATGAAGTTCTGGCTGAAGTAGCTGCATTGGCTGATTCTGCTGATTCAAGAAAAATTTATTTTTAAAATATATTTTATTAATAAAATAAAGAAAAAATTATATGTAAAAATAGCTAAAATGGTCGTCTACCGTAACTTCAGCCAATACAGCCAGAAAAGTAATTTCAACCTTACTTTTTCTGCTTATTACACAATTCAGTGCGCGAAAGCAAAACTTACGTGTTTGGTGAAAAAGTTGGCTGATAAGCCTGATAAGCCGAAAAACAGTGTTTCCAAACAGCCTCGTATAATATACTCCCTCCGTCCCGTTGGAATGTTCCCGGTTTGACCTACACACATATTAAGGAAATAAACTTACTAGGGGGTAAATTTTACTGTTTGGACACTGTTTGACACTGTTTGACACTGTTTGACACTGTTTTGATGTAGGATAACTTTCCATTTAGGGAAATGAGAACTTTCCACTGGGACATCCAAAAAAGGAAAGTGGGAACATTCCAACGGGACGGAGGTAGTATATAATTATATATATATATAATTATATATTATGTATAATAATATATTAATAACTAAATTGTGTACAACTTCAAATTGAAACCCACAATTAACAATTGAAAACAATGTTTATTAATGGTTTTATAGTTAATTGTTAAACTAATAGTCTAATACGAGCATATCAATATAGTACCAATATAATAAATTAATGATTTAATAGTCTATATCACATTCACTGATATACGTAGTATAGAAGTATAGAAGTTTAATGGGTTCAACGTTAATAAATTAATGGTTTAATTTTTCATAAAAAAGAAAAAGTTTAATGGGTTCACCTAATATATGTAGTAAAGAAGTATAGAGTATAAGTATATGTATACACAATATGCATAATTGCATATATTGATAATAACTGTATAATTATTTTTACCACTTGATTAATTAAAGTATTATGAACTAAATCTACCACTGCCCGAGAAGAGAACAAGAGATTGGTGAACCTGTTTCTGGTCTTCTGCTTCAACCTTCAACGACGGACTGGGGATGGCGACTAACGAGACTGGCAACTTCTTCTGCTTCCTTAAGTTCGTCGCTGCGTCTGGTACTCTGGTCATGCGATTTGTTCTCTACAACTCTGCCTCTTGAGATATATTTGGGATTTCGGGCTTTGTTTTAAATTAAATGAAAAGCCTAATTGTCTAATGCCTTAAATCCATAATTAAATGAGTTTCGTAAAAAAATTAAATTTTACTCAACTCGTTTTTGGGCCTGCGGAATGCGGACTTCGACCTCAACTGGACAACTTGTCGCCAACTTCATGCCTGGACGAAGACTGCATGACACCAACCTCGACGATTCTTCTTCTGGCGGGGCGAGGTTCACAAGCGAATACTCCCCAGTGCCTGGACGCCTAGTTGGCGACACCTAGGCGACACCATGACAAGCTTGCCAATGTCACAATGACCGTTGACCGCCCGTCCGGTGACCAACGCCCACCCGTCCAGTGACCAACATCCGCCCGTCCAGTAACCAATGGTCGCCTGACTAGTGACAGTGACCTATTTGGCAGTGACAGTTATCCGTCACCACTGCATCTGCCCAGTGACCAATGTAACAGTGACCACTGTCCTCCCATCCAACGACCCACATCCACCCGTCTAGTAACCAACGGTCGCCTGACCATTGACAGTGACCTATTTGGTAGTGACAATTACCCGCCACCACTGCCTCGACTCAGTGACCAATGCTGCCGCCCAGTGACTAACATTGCCCTCACCGGTGACCACCTGGCCGGCGGCAGCGACCACCACCTCCGGCCATCTGCCTTACCCAGCCCCACCAGTCCACCCCAGTCCTGCCCCCTACCCCACCAGTCAACCCCAGTCCCGTCCCACCAAACAACCCCAGATCTGCCCCCTGCCCCACCGGTCCACACCAGCCCCTCCCTTGTAAGACTAGACTCATCGTTGCCCCAAAAGCCCCTAGCAATGTGGTGACAACTCCGGTGTAGAGAGGTGCATCAAAGAGAAGACGACGAGAGAGGCGCTGAAGAGATGCGCACAACACGTACGAGATGCGCGGATAGGGTTAGGGTGGAAGCAGGCTATCTTTTCCATATTTATATGAAGGATAATCTTCCCATTTCAGATCTAAACATGTCTGTTTTTTGTCCAAACAGGATTATTGTCTCATTTTTGTCAATTCCAACGCTCCAAGTAATATATCAGTCATTCTTTTAAATACTTATCTCTTCTTCTGATTAGCATGCGGTGGTCCACCTCTCTCTCTCTCTCTCTACTTATTAATTTTTTACACCAGCTCCTTTGTGAGCTTCGCCTGTCCATCTATCCTTCTCGTCGCTCTGCATTTTCTTATTTGTGCACGTCTGTCCCTCAGCGTGTGTTGGCATGCTTAAGTAGGGACTAGGGAGATGAGATTATATATAGAGTAGATTACCTTGAGTGGGTTCCAAAGTAATATCCTTTGGCATCTCTTGAGAGGATTATTAGATTATACTCCCTACAAAGTATATACTACGTATTATTTTGAGTGGATTCCAGCTAGATTCAATTTTTTGTTTAATGTTTGTTTAGGCTCAAAATTACTTCTTGCTACGAATTTTACTATGTTTTCTCTGTTTTAGGCAATGTTTTAATTATTTATATTAAAAGTTTTCTTTTATTCTTAGTGGAGTGTTACTTCTCATATAATTTGAAGTTTTGTTCAAGTATAATTGCTTACACTTTAATTTGGATTATATTAGTATATCAAGTAATGTTTAAATATTACCGGTGGCAATCGTCTTTTGCATTCATCAATTTTGATTTGTTTAATAATATAAAAGTTATAGATTTTATACTTATGACAATACTTTCAACAAACAACATTTTCATGAATTTTATCAAAGTTTTAAAGATGGACAAGCATTTTGAGACGGAGGTAGTATGTTATTTTGAATGAATTTTTATGTATTATTAGTTATATTTTTTTTAATATAAAATGTTTCCCTAAGCATTAAGATCTACGCCTTAGCCTTACGCCTCAATGCACAATGAGGCTTATGTAATAGATGGAAAAAATGCCTCAATTGCGTAATGCGCAAATTCGCAATTTCAAACATTGGTTGGAACACTTGAATAAGATCATAGAAATATCTTGTAAGATTTACACAGGTTACGTGATTGGATATACATCCCACCTTATCATCTCTTTATCCATTTGCTTCACTGAACATACAATTGCCTCGGTGAACAGGATTGTTTTATCAGAAGGAATGTGGTATTACTGGCACATTTCATTATTCTAAGTTGTTCGCTTCACCTAAAGTGATGTTATATTGCTTGAATTTAAATTTTTAAGCTCAAAGATGGAACAAAATATATTACTAGGTAAACATTCAGTCTTAAAACTTGAGAATCTAGCTGATGCAATGCCCAAAAATAGTTCTCCAATCATTGACGCAGTAGCTAATTTAGTGCCGTACTATTAATTTGGTCAGTTTTAGTAGAATTTCACTTTCCTACCAAATTTGTCCTTATATTTTAGCTGCATTTTATCCATTAAGTGCCAGATCAACCCGTTCCTATATACCACTGGAGGGGTTATATTTATACCTGCAATTGTAAAGTGGGAGTCTTAAGCAAATGGGAAGATACTGGTCTTACCTAATTTCAGCTCTCTTCATTGCTGCATTCGTTTCAAGTTATGCGTAGCAGCTCATAGGATAGTGGACTGGTGATGGATACAGCCTCCACTGGCACTATAAACAGTTTGAGTTGCGTTGGATAAAACAGAACTCAAACCTGTTGGGCATTATCATAAACTATATCTAGTATTAACTCAAACCTGTTGGTGATTCGATTATCCCAACCTAATTTTTTCCTGTAAGTGGAGGTAAACTTGGATTGCCCTTCATAGTTCACACATTATCACCAAGGTAATGTGAGATAACGTCAACCAAATGCTTCATTACAATGAGCTGTTGACTTTGTAAGGAAAATGATGTAATAATTTAGCATGGGGAGGGTGGGGTTGTAACTTCACATGTGGTGTGAAAGTATCATTACTGTATGCTTATTGCACATGTCTGTTTCAATCCGTTTGTGCTATCAGGTGATTCTGACATTATTAAGAGCATGCCAACTGACCAGTAAGAAAGATGTAGGCGTCTAATTGCTGGCCTGGATTATTTTCTTCCTTCCATGACATCTTTCTGTTTTTGTTGTGTTAAAGTTTCAAAATATGACTGTTGTTTTTATCCTTTTTCTACAATCTTCGTTGTTGACATTATTCCTTGTAAGGTTTTGCCGTTGATTACTTGATTTTATATTATGATGATTAATGTTAATTTTGTGGTGCATTGTTGGTTTTGTTTGGTTGTACAAGCTTTGCATTTATCTATGCTGTTCTCCAGTCTTGTTCCTTGCATACCCTTTGTTTTACTTGATGTCTATTCAGTTAAGCTTGAAACTATTCAGTTAAGCTTGAAACTAAATTTGACCTAGAACTCCTAGAATGGTACCAAAGACCCAAACTCCCAACACTGCATCTCCAACATTCTCCGTGCTCGAGGGCTTTTGTAATCCATTTTTACGAGTAAAGATTGTGTCAAAAGGGAAAATGTGCAAATAAGCCCTCGAACTAACCCAAAAAGTGCAAATAAACCCTTTTATAGGAAGCTCTGTCCAGTCGTTGCCATTTGGTGCGGTTCCAGGTAGAGTTTTTTTATGAATATTTTTGAGCATCTTCTTTACTAAGTCTAGTTTACCTATACCAAATTTTAGCTAAAAATTTAACCGGGAAGGCAGCTAAATGATTTTCTGAATTATACTGCGTTGTTTAACTGCTCAGTTATCTTCTAACATTTATTTGACTGCCTTTTCAGTTGAACTTTTAGTTGAAATTTGGTATGGGCAAACTAGACTTAATGAAGAAGATGCTAAAAAAATTTCATCAAAATATTTCACTGGGAACCGCTTCAAATGGTGACGGCCGGACAAAGCTTCCTATAAAAGGGCTTATTTGCACTTTTCCGGTAAGTTCGGGGGCTTATTTGCCCCTTTTCCCTTAATAAAAAGACAAGATGACCCAAGTATCTTTCATAAAAATAAAACCATCGCATATTAGTGATTTGCAAACGCTACTACTTTTAAAAAAGCACTCTTCAAAGTGATTTTGGAAAGTGTTTAGTAGTAAAAATTGATAGTGTTTGAGAAAAAATTGATTTTGAAACGGAAAACTGTCAAATATGCGGTGTGTTATATGCCTTGTTGTCCTCATGGTATATAAAAAAAGTCAATTAGATCGTCCAACTAAATAATCATCCAAATGACCCAATTAAACCCATGAACTTTTGAAAAAGGGAAAACTGTCAAATAGGTCCTCGAACTTTCATAAAAAGGTCAATTAAGTTCTTCTATAGGAGGTTCTGTCCGGCCCTCGTGATTTGGGGCAGTTCCCGGTGGAATTTTTTGATGAAATTTTTTGAGTAACTTATTAACCAAGTCTAGTTTACTCATACCAAATTTTAGCTAAAAATTCAATAGGGAACACATTCAAATTAATTCTTGAAGATACTGCGCATTTTTGCGTTCTCGAATTAATTTGAATGCGCTCCCGATTAAATTTTTAGCTGAAATTTGGTATGAGTAAACTAGACTTGATAAATAAGATGCACAAAAAAGTTCATCAAAAAATTCCACCAGGAACCACCCCAAATCGCGACGACCGGACAGAGTCTCCTGTAGAAGGACTTAATTGACTTTTTTATGAAAGTTCGAGGACCTATTTGACAGTTTTCCCTTTGAAAAACAATCAAATGTTAAATCTAGTAGTTTTACTCTTGCTTAACTGCTTACGAAATACAAGTGGCAGTCTAGGACTTTAGTCTTTTGGTGTCAATGTTTATCTTCTTTGCTTTTTCTTTCATATCTTTCTTCATTTTCTTTCTCTCCAATTCTTCATCCTTCACTCTTAATTTATGTGCCCCAAGATAAATTAAACTCCAATTTACATGTAAGCCTTTGTCTAGAGAGTTCGGATAAATGTGGAAGTATCTAACAACACCATCACATTAGTTCTAGGATGAAGAAATCATCAAAAAGACCATAAACTTGGGTCAAAATAAATTACGATAATGTATGGTGGCGCGTATTTGAAATAGAGAATTTACTTATTAGTTACTCCGTATTACCCCATAATTAAGATACTTCATATAAATTTTCACCTAACTTTACATAATTAAGAAGTTTGTCCTATTCGTCTTATTCTTATTACTTATTGTTTATTCTTATTTTATTCAGATCAGATTAGAGGAATTAAGATCAGATCAGAAAAATTTAGATCAGATCAGACAAGATCAAAAACATTCAGATCAGATCGGAAACACTCAGATAAAAAAAGTTCAAACATAATCTATCACTTTTATTATAATAATAATAATAATTATTATTATTATTCTTATTATATATATACACACACGTATATATATTCCTAGACTGCCACTTGTATTTAGTAAGCAGTTAAGCTAGAGTAAACCTACCAGATTTTACATTTGATTGTTTTTCAAAAGTTCATGGGTTTAATTGGATGGTTATTTAGTTGGACGATATAATTGACTTTTGAGAAATTGCCCAATATAGGAGTAAACATAAACATAATTGCATAAATAGGAGTGAAACTTAAAACTTCCTTCAATAGGAATTAATATTAATTTTGTACCCTTAATACCCCTAACCTAGTTAATTCTAAAATATGACTTATTTGATCCTAATAAAATATAAAAAAATTTCTAAAATATTTGAAAAAATATATTGAAATAATAAAAGTTAAAAAAATATTTTTTTTTAAAAAATAAAAAATTTGAAAATAAATAAAAAATAGATAAACCACATTAAAAAATATAAAAAATTTATGCAGGCCTTTGCCGCAACCTCGGCCATCACCTAGCAATGTCACCTCCGATCGGCAGAAAAAATGCCATCTTATGTTAAAACTTCCATTTTTCTTTGAAAATGCCATAAAGATGGTAGTTTTGCTCTTTGAAAATGCCAAATTTTCTCAAAATCTGCCATCATGATGGCATTTCGGAAAAATGTTGGCATTTTTTTTCGGTGGTCGGAGCTGGTGGTGCTGGGAGGTTGTTGAGGCGGCGGCAGACGCCTACTTTTTTTTTTAATTTTAATTTTTTAGTTTTTTTGTTTAATATTTTTTATTTAAATAATTTTTATTTTTATTAATTTTATTTAATACGAAGTATGTTTTATTTGATATGTTTTCGTGTTTTTTCATTTTTTTACAATTTTATTATAAATTAATGTTATTCCTTTTATGTTTTAATTATTAATGAAAGTTGTTGGGATTTGGGTAGAAATATACTTGTCTAAACACTAAAGTTACTGATAGAGTACATGGGCCTGGACCCCATGGCCCACATACTCGAGTCAACGATGACCAGGACACCACCCACGTGGCCCCCTTCGACCAGTGGGTCCGCATCGGCCAGAAACCGAACCGGCCCAGGAAGCACGCCTGGACTCCCGGGGGACCGCATCGGCCATGAGACCGCATCGGCCAAAAGGCACCGCATCGGCCAGACTTCGCCCTGGCAGAATGCATCTCTCTACTTTATTTACTAAGTATTGTACTCAGCCCATTATTGGCCCTATTTCGCCCAAAGAAGGCATAATTATTGTAATGGGCCTCCTAAGCCCATGGCTAGGAGCCCAAATCCACATTTTGCCTATAAATAGTCCCCTTGGGGCTAGTTATAGGGGGTTGAGAAATATAATTACTCACTTTCTCTCTCTAGCTCTCACTTCTCTCTAGAATTAATACTCTATCATTTGGTGCTTTTATAGGCATCCCCTCCAACGGTCACTACACGTGGCAACCTCCAATTAGCCACCTCAACGGCACCTCTCTTAGGGCCAATCAGCGCATGTCTTTTCACATTCCACTCTAAGGCCACCGCTACGGCCCAACAAGCCCCAAAACTAGGATGAACATCGGCCTACTCACTCAAAAGCAAGGAAAAACTCGCGGCGGCCCAACTTACCAAAAGGGATGGCCGCATCGTCCAAAACGCTCTATGGCCCCAAAGTGACCCAAAGAACCACAAGCATTGCTACGGCTACTTACGCGCACATCGTTTGATGATGACCCCGGTATTGCGGCCTTCGTCCAAGGGTTCTCCCACAGGGTTACCTTGGACAAGTTCGCCTAAGGGTTGGACTCACGACTAGCGCAAATGTATCGTATCGGCTTGGGGACACCATGACTCCTTTGTGCCTCAAGTGCTCTTCAGCCAAAGGAGTGGGGGACTGGGGGGGACTGTATCGGCTACAAGATAGGGAAACAGCATAAATTGGAGTGCAACGGCCTCAACACACAGAGGATTCGCTACGGCTCACCAATAACCAAAGACAAACAAATTCACCTCAAAAGCACTGAGGACCGCATCAGCTACAGAGCCCAAAAATCAAAAACCCAAAATACAAGATCCAGTGCGCAACAGCTACGTACACTGGGGGATTGCGTCGGCTCACTGAAGCAAGAATACACAAGTCAAAGCGCTTCGGCAGCATGATAGATCAAAAGCGTGCGGCTCGCATCGTCCTCATAGACGGGATCAAACATCTTCGCTTCATAAAACTATGTCGCCACCACGGCCAAAAGTACGTGGGACCTCTTCGGCCCCAACAAAATGGTAATAAAACAGGTCAGTTTCTCCATAAATGCACATCTACTGGAAAGAGAAAGCGCGCCGCATCATCCTAAAAACACTTTTCACAGAGAGCGCATCGACCCGCACCAAGGTTATGAATCCTCAAGCGCGCTCCGTCTACATCTGAGGAAACCGCTTCATCCAAAATCAAAGCAGAACCTCCTCGGCCGCCAAGCACCTCGAGCTCACGCAACGGCCAGCCAGAAAGGAACAAGTACTCCCTTTCGCTTCGGCTTCGCCTCAGCTCAGAGAGTGGGGGACTCCTGATAGAGTACATGGGCCTGGACCCCATGGCCCACATACTCGAGTCAACGATGACCAGGACACCACCCACGTGGCCCCCTTCGACCAGTGGGTCCGCATCGGCCAGAAACCGAACTGGCCCAGGAAGCACGCCTGGACTCCCGGGGGACCGCATCGGCCATGAGACCGCATCGGCCAAAAGGCACCGCATCGGCCAGACTTCGCCCTGGCAGAATGCATCTCTCTACTTTATTTACTAAGTATTGTACTCAGCCCATTATTGGCCCTATTTCGCCCAAAGAAGGCATAATTATTGTAATGGGCCTCCTAAGCCCATGGCTAGGAGCCCAAATCCACATTTTTGCCTATAAATAGTCCCCTTGGGGCTAGTTATAGGGGGTTGAGAAATATAATTACTCACTTTCTCTCTCTAGCTCTCACTTCTCTCTAGAATTAATACTCTATCATTTGGTGCTTTTATAGGCATCCCCTCCAACGGTCACTACACGTGGCAACCTCCAATTAGCCACCTCAACGGCACCTCTCTTAGGGCCAATCAGCGCATGTCTTTTCACATTCCACTCTAAGGCCACCGCTACGGCCCAACAAGCCCCAAAACTAGGATGAACATCGGCCTACTCACTCAAAAGCAAGGAAAAACTCGCGGCGGCCCAACTTACCAAAAGGGATGGCCGCATCGTCCAAAACGCTCTATGGCCCCAAAGTGACCCAAAGAACCACAAGCATCGCTACGGCTACTTACGCGCACATCGTTTGATGATGACCCCGGTATTGCGGCCTTCGTCCAAGGGTTCTCCCACAGGGTTACCTTGGACAAGTTCGCCTAAGGGTTGGACTCACGACTAGCGCAAATGTATCGTATCGGCTTGGGGACACCATGACTCCTTTGTGCCTCAAGTGCTCTTCAGCCAAAGGAGTGGGGGACTGGGGGGGACTGTATCGGCTACAAGATAGGGAAACAGCATAAATTGGAGCGCAACGGCCTCAACACACAGAGGATTCGCTACGGCTCACCAATAACCAAAGACAAACAAATTCACCTCAAAAGCACTGAGGACCGCATCAGCTACAGAGCCCAAAAATCAAAAACCCAAAATACAAGATCCAGTGCGCAACAGCTACGTACACTGGGGGATTGCGTCGGCTCACTGAAGCAAGAATACACAAGTCAAAGCGCTTCGGCAGCATGACAGATCAAAAGCGTGCGGCTCGCATCGTCCTCATAGACGGGATCAAACATCTTCGCTTCATAAAACTATGTCGCCACCACGGCCAAAAGTACGTGGGACCTCTTCGGCCCCAACAAAATGGTAATAAAACAGGTCAGTTTCTCCATAAATGCACATCTACTGGAAAGAGAAAGCGCGCCGCATCATCCTAAAAACACTTTTCACAGAGAGCGCATCGGCCCGCACCAAGGTTATGAATCCTCAAGCGCGCTCCGTCTACATCTGAGGAAACCGCTTCATCCAAAATCAAAGCAGAACCTACTCGGCCGCCAAGCACCTCGAGCTCACGCAACGGCCAGCCAGAAAGGAACAAGTACTCCCTTTCGCTTCGGCTTCGCCTCAGCTCAGAGAGTGGGGGACTCCTGATAGAGTACATGGGCCTGGACCCCATGGCCCACATACTCGAGTCAACGATGACCAGGACACCACCCACGTGGCCCCCTTCGACCAGTGGGTCCGCATCGGCCAGAAACCGAACCGGCCCAGGAAGCACGCCTGGACTCCCGGGGGACCGCATCGGCCATGAGACCGCATCGGCCAAAAGGCACCGCATCGGCCAGACTTCGCCCTGGCAGAATGCATCTCTCTACTTTATTTACTAAGTATTGTACTCAGCCCATTAGTGGCCCTATTTCGCCCAAAGAAGGCATAATTATTGTAATGGGCCTCCTAAGCCCATGGCTAGGAGCCCAAATCCACATTTTTGCCTATAAATAGTCCCCTTGGGGCTAGTTATAGGAGGTTGAGAAATATAATTACTCACTTTCTCTCTCTAGCTCTCACTTCTCTCTAGAATTAATACTCTATCAGTTACTCCTATTAAAAATATGGTACACCGCATATTTGACAGTTTTCCATTTCAAAATCAATTTTTTCTCACACTATCAATTTTTTACTATTAAATACATTTTCCAAAATCACTTTAAAGAGTGCTTTCTTAAAAGTAACAACATCTGCAAATCACTTATGTGTGATGGTTTTTATTAATATGAGAGATACTTGGGTCGTCCTGTCTAGTGATGGCCTCGGGTCGGGTCACCCGGCCAGTAACCCGGCCCGGTACTGTTCTGGCCCGGTCCAGTCACTCGGGCCCGGTACCGGGTTTTGACCCGGACCGGCAGTTAAAACGGGGGTGGGCTCGAGTGTGGAAAATGGTGACCCGGCCCGACCGAGTCGGGCCTGGGTCCAACAGTTATATATTAAAATTAAAAATAATAATAATAACCAAGCCAAACAGCCCCTAGCCGTTGGGCAGGCTCCCAAACTGTTATATAGCCGTTGGGTGGGGGTAGGGAGGGGTCCCGGGCTGTTGGGGTGGGTTAAATATAATATATAAATACATATATTATATTTCTTATATTTCTTATCTACTTAATCTCTACTTATTATCTACTTATATATCAATTATCTACTTATAAATACATATATTATATTACTTATATTTCTTATCTACTCAATCTCTACTTATTATATACTTATATATTATATACTATAAACATTATATTATATACTAGTATTAGTTATACAATTATTATATCTACTAATATAGTTGGAATTATATATAATTAATTCGAACTATATTAATCAGTATATTAACCAAGTTGGAAAGTTTATCGACAAGAAAATATATGATAAATGTATGAATCTTATTCTTCTTGGTCCAAGAATTTGAATTTCAAGAGAAATTCTTTACAGTCTTGGTTTTAATTTCGTAGCGGAAGGCCAACCCAAAGAAAGTGAGGCCGATGAATGTGTTAAGAGCTTTCCTCTGGATCAGTATACTCCATCAATCGGTCATATTTAAGTTCACTACTAGCCTCTGTAGATTTCAGTATGAGTAAGAAAGGAAACAACCCCCAGAGGTTGAGGCAACTGATGAGAAACTTGCGGAAGTCCGCAAGAGTCTCGGTGAGAAGAATCGTTTGCTTGCTTGAAGCGTATGCTCATAGCTTAGTACGTACTACAATAATCTTAATTTTTCGGGTCTCTGGTTGATGCATGCTTGTAACATACTTCTATATATGGAGTATTTAATTAAAATAATATATATAATGTCAGTTAAAAAAAAGAGCTTTCCTCTGGTTTGGCCTGTGACGGAATTCATCGGCAAATGAGATGAATGGGATTCTAGAGAATTTGAAAAGGAACTGATCACCGAAAAGGAGCTGTAGGTATGTAATTTCTTTAGGTCCAAGAATTTGAATTTAATTTCTTAAGATATTACTACGTAGTTTTAATTATGAACTAAATTTCGTAGAAGAATGTGAGGCTGAAGAACTGAAGGAATTTTTGACTATTGATTATGATGAGATTTTCCTATTGAGCTTTCCTTTTCTTGTGCCAAAGAAAGTCTGCAATTAGTCCAGTGTTTGATATTTTTAAAGAAGAAGCTGATGTGCAAGGATCGAGCTCTTAGGGAGCTATTGAAAGTGGTAAACTCTACTCGAAAGTTCGGCCCGGTTCATTGAAAATCTGGCAACATAAATAAGTTTATTAAGATCCCTTTGTTTTTCTTTAAAACATTGTTGTTGTCCCACACCAGATATATCTGAAATAATTAAACACTATATTAAACTTTGAGCTACCCTTCCTATCAGGTTGATCTCTTAAGATGAAACTCTGAGTCTTAACATGGTATCAGAGCCAAATCAATCTGTGATTCGGTGGTGTAACCCAAATTTTAATATAGTGTTTCATTGTTCCAGACATACCCGGTGTGGGACAACCACAAAATCACAATTATTAACCTTTCACCTTTTTAGATCGGAGAAAAGCACATGAAGAAATGAACGATGACTTGAAGTTTTTCCCAAGACCAATCTTAGGTAGGTAAACTCTTCTCAGAAGATCATTAACCTTTCAACCTTCCAGGTTGGAGAAAAGCACTCGAAGAAATGAAGAAGTTTCTCCCAAAGGTCAATCCTACCTCCAATATTTAGTGCCTTCACTTGCAAATCTTGGGCTTTTTCATTACTCTTATATTTCCCCCCCAAAAATAAGATTTTTCTATTGTTCTATTAATCGGTATAGAGTTACAAACTTATGATAGATTTTATTTTTTTTCAAAAAATGTTCTGTTTTAGTTACGAATTAGTGTTGTCATTTTTAAGTGCAGATCAATTGCTTTTGTTCTTACGGAGTACTAAGTATTATTCTACTCCACGTCCTAAAAAAAGTATTATTCTACTCCACGTCTGATATGAGTTATCTCGCACTTAAAATAGATAATATCATGGGGTGTAAGTACGACTATCATCTTCACAGTGACGGAAAAGGGAATTAAGAATTAAATAAATTCAGCGATTAAAAAAATAAAATAAATGCAATTGTGCGACAGTGCGAGATTGGAATTTTTGGAAAATTAAAATGTGAATAAAGAAACTAAACTAATGAGTTCTTTCTAATTAATGACGGAACGGAACACGGATTGATTCTGGTGTAATCGGATTTCTGGCTGATCGGGCTTAATCGCATGAAAATTATTAAATTGAGAAACGCTGATCAATACTAAGTTCTTACCGCTCTCGCGGTATAGAGTACAATAATTTAGGGAACCAGCTGAACTCTCATGTGACAGGTAGCTAAATTATATCCAAAATGAGCGACCGTACGGCTCCCTAACCGTTACTAATCTCTTAGCGAACTATTAAGTGTGTGTGAATGTGTCCTAGAATAAATTAGATCTCTCTTAATTTATTCTACATGCAATTATAAGCATAGCTGCAATTCTAGGTTACAAGAGATATTAAATAAATCATTCAAATACAAATCAAACAACATTCATGCAATTAATTCATCATGAGATTAGCCTAGATCATGATTAACCCCTTCATCAATTCCAAATCTCTAATTAAAACTACTCACAATTCATAATTGAGCAAGCAACAATATTGGGATAAAAAGAATTAAAAAGATGAAACTTACGGGTCTTGAAGAACAATACGAAAAAATACATAAAAACTCGTCCCTAGGTCTCTCTAAGCCCCGTTACCAAAAATAGGGGTTTATAGGGTGTTTAAATAGAAAACAGATCACTCGAGTCCGCAATAGAACACCTGGGGGCGAAAAAATGCCGGCTACGACGTGCCCGACTGGCAGTAGCTCCAGCATGATTTTCTCTTCCGCGCACAGCGTGCTTACTTCGAGCGCACGCGTGCATCTAAAACTTCACAAAAGTTTTAGATAATGAAGTCTTATATCCCCACCACAGCTTGTAAAACTGGATTTGGATCATCCAATCGAAAGATATGAATAAAATGATGGATGGTCGCATCCTGCAACCTCAACAGCGATTATCTGAATTCCTCATTTGTTTTGACCATTGAAGTTAGATTTATATGGAACTTGAATCGTGTTCTTTTGATGTTTATAAAAAACATATGTTTGAACGATTGACAGAACGTCAACATGATCGCCGTTTTCAAGCTTTATATATACGTCCTCTTTTGATCTCGTAGCCAATTCTGGAGCTCTTTTGTCTTCAAAACTTCGTTTTTAACACCTCATTGACCTCTAATGCTCCTAATCAACTCTCAAATGCGTCTATATAAATCTCAACTCTCTCGATTACTTCTCAAATTCCGGCATCGGGCTTAATTCCCTGATTTTGACTCCAAGACTACCAAACACGAACCAACACCGGGTAAAATATAACTTGAGCTAACTATGAGACTTGTGACACCTTTTAGATATAAAAACCATCAAAATTCGATCTCAACATACATTAAATACGTGTCAAAATACGGAGTTATCAGTCAAATAGCTGCCTAAAAACAAGGCCTCTGGCATCTTGCTCAGGAAAAAGTGCCGAGAAGCTTAAGTAGGCTAGCATTTTAATGGCTCATCAAATACATATTTAAAAAATACTCCGTATCAAATACCGGCAATTTTATTGGACTCGATCATGCTCTTTAGGCTCGTTTACTAAAACTAAAACTGTTTGAATTAGTAGATCCCGTTGAAGTTAATAAATTTCTGACTATAGTGGTTAATATGCTAATTATGAAGAAAACAAATTGAATATATTTTATAAAAAATTAACAAAAAATAAAAGAATATAGCTATAATGGTCGTCTACTATAAGTTCAATTAGAAAGCTATTTACACTGTACTTATTTTCATTATAACACGAATCAACATGCATAGTAAAAAATTGCTTGTTTGGTAAATTGTTAGATAATAAGTCTCATAAGATGAAAATTCGTACGGGTATCAAACGAGTTCTTAATTGTTGGTTAACCGCCCAATATCACATAACATATCTTTTGCTAGATTTTGCAATATACATTTATTATGATCTTACATTTCTCCTCTCACATGTTTAGTATTCACCAAAAATCATACTCCCCCGTCCCAAATTGAGATTGATTTTTTGAATATGCAAAGTTAAGGAAATAATTACCTATTTCATGAATGTCCTCTCACATGTCCTTATATCATATGAAATGTTTCTTGAATATGCAAAGTTAAGGAAATAATTACCTATTTCATGTAGAGGATGTCATAATAATATTTATGGAACTCAACTCTTTTACGTTTGAGTTTCTGGCTACAGACGATGTCGTAAAAGCTACATAAAAAAAGCTCTCTACAAACACTATTAGCACTTGTGTACCTTCACAATAGTTAGAAATCTTTTAACCCCCGCTTAGATTACATATACTGCAATAATTTAACTTGGTTCTCAGTTTGATCAAATTCTTAATAGTATAATGTGAGTTTAAATATATCAATCCCATGCACTCATATCATATTTCAAAGATGCATGTAAAGTTCAAACACAATAAATAAACCTTCTAAAGTAAAAGCTACATTTATGTTCAAGATTACTTATGATAAAAGGTTCTTTTTTGAATTGTTCAATATTTTCTAAAACTCCATACATACCAAGACTCAATCTACAAGGTAACCGGTGGGCGTAGCTCAACTGGTAGCGAGGGAGTGCCACAATGGTTAGGTCTCGAGTTCGTATCTCGACAACTGTGATGAGAGGTTACTATGCTGAAAAATGCATAGGGCTTCTGCAAGTATCGGGGACAGAGCCCCACTCTCTATATGTCAGATTGTGATTATAGTCCAATTTACATCCTTCCATCGTACCGTCCGGTCGGTGTTGGGGGATCCTCAGGGATGGGGTGTCATCCTTTTTTTTTCAATCTACAAGGTAAGGGTTCTTTATAGACGACGGGGAATCGCGATCCTCGAATAACATTGAAAAATTAAAGACAAAAGGCTTGAAAACATATATGGCTATATATTAATTAAGCTGGCAAGCCATCAAATGTTTTCCCCTTTTAGTACAAGAAAATAAAAAGAAGTCTTCTCCATCTTCTAAAGGTGTTTCCATATTTATCATTCAAATCAGTCAATACCACAACCAACTACACTTTCTTCTATTTTTCTAATCTCTCTTTATATATCTGTTTGGTCAGATAGTTTAGTTTGAAATGTCCATAACGAAATAAGGACATATAAGAATCGTGTTTTAGTCTTTTGAGAAATATTCCTATTTTGGAGATCTTTCATCCCACTTTTTTATAATTGTTCTAATTCTTTTGAAGTTTTTTTAGGAAACGTTTCATTTCTTTAACAGCCTTAACAAAATTTTCCTGACAGTTTTCAATGACATTTTTAAATATATTTCTTGTATATTTACTTTTGGTCTCTAAGATTTTATTTATAAATGTAAAATGTGTACTTGAATAAAATGAGAAAATTATTCGAATGATTTATATGTGAAATAATGGGAAAGAGGTACTCCAATAGGAGTCCTGACAGATATATTTATAATAGAAGAGTTGCCAAAATACAAAGTATTCCTAAATAGATATTAGGCAGATTCCTAAATATCTATTAGGTAGATTCCTAATTATATTAGCCTATTACACCCCCTCAAACTGTGCGGGAGATACAACGCGCAGGTTGTCTTTTAAAAAAATAAAATTGCAAACTAAAAAAAACTCTTAGTAAATATATCCGTGAGCGGAAGATTAGAAAGCACATCTTTGACAATAAGATCTCCATGAGAATATATGTCTGCAGCAGCAAGCGGCGAACTCAACAGCGCGCTTGAAGCAAGCACCGTGGTCAGCGACGCAGAGAAGGTGGGCTGCCGGACATAGGCAGCAGCAGGCGGCGAACTCAACGGCATGCTGGAAGCAAGCACCGTGTTCAGCGACGCGAAGGAGGTGATCTGCGCCATATTAGCCGCGCTCATCTTCAAAGGATCGGAGACTACCGTGAATGTGGCGGTAGTCGACCCCGAGGCGGCGGCGGCTATAATAAGGTTCATGGGGACCGAAAAAAAGAAAAAAAAAATTGTATCTACAAACCTAGAGCTCTTGATACCATGTGAAATAATGGGAAAGAGGTACTCCAATAGGAGTCCTGACAGATATATTTATAATAGAAGAGTTGCCAAAATACAAAGTATTCCTAAATAGATATTAGGCAGATTCCTAAATATCTATTAGGTAGATTCCTAATTATATTAGCCTATTATTATACTATTACTATCAAAGAAGTATCACTTTTACATGGTCTTATTTGGAAGTTATATTTAATCTTTTATAGGTTTCCATATCTTTGGAGTATGATATTCCGTATTATAAGGGCATCCTCGTTGGAAGGATTATTAAGAGATTAAATTGATGACATGGTGGATTTTTTGGAGGAGTATCATTGAGAGACATTGATTATTTAATGAGATTATTTGCTAGATTAATCCGTGATCAAAATATGAATCCGGATTATTTTAAGATTATTTGAAAAGTATATGTAATACGTTAATGCATGGCTGAGAAAAAAGCGGATTATTTGAAGATAATGGTTGAGATGCATAAACGGATTTTGAGATTAATTAAAATTGGTGATTCTTCTTATAAACTTTGTTTATATGGTTTGTGATTCTTCTTTGTGGCACAATAGGTTATGTCATGTTAATTATCGTAGATTAAGTGACATGTCAAAAGTAGGATTAATTCCTCCTTTTAATATTAACATAGAAAAGTGTAGAACTTGCATGTTAAATAAAATCACAAGAAATTCTTTTCAAAGTGTTGAAAGAAAATCCAACATGCTTGATTTAGTGCATAGTGATTTGTGTGATTTTCATAGCACTCCTTCTTTTGGAAATAAAAAATATGTAGTCACATTTATTGATGATTGCACATGCAAGATATTGTTATATATATCTTTTATTTTCAAAAGATGAGGCAATGGATAAATTTAAAATTTTCAAAATGGAAGTTGAGTTACAAACCGGAAAGAAAATAAAAAGGCTTAGAACTGATAAAGGAGGTGAGTACTATGAGCCTAAGTATTTTGAATCCGTTGGAATAATCCATGAAACAACAGACCCTTACACGCCGCAACAAAACGGCATAGCTGATCTGAAAGAAATAATAGAACCTTAAAAGAAATGGATAATTCCATGTAGTCTAATTCGGGCTTAAGTAATGGATTTTGGGGTGATGCTATGTTAACTGCTTGTTATATTCTTAATAAAGTGCCTAACAAGAAAAATAAAATTACCCCATATGAACTTTGGCACAAAAGAACACCCCAACTAAGTTATCTTAGGGTATGGGGTTGTAGGGCAATCGTGAGATTACCTGAACCTAAACTAAAAATGTTGGGTGAAAAGGGGGTAGAGTGCATATTTATTGGATATGCTGAACATAGTAAATTATATCGATTCTATGTTATTGAACCGAATGACTCAATTGCGGTCCACACTGTTATTGAGTCTAGGGACGCTCTTTTCGATGAGAAGCGGTTCACTTCTATTCCTGGGCCAAAGGATGTTGATCCTGGTCCAAGTAATTCAAACTTACATGAACTGGAAAATGATCATGAAAATGAGCCTGAAATAAGACGGAGTAAGAGGGCTAAAAAGGAAAAATCATTTGGTCCTGATTTTCAATTGTATTTGATTGAGGGATCAAGAGAGACCCTTGAAACTCAAACACTATATTGTTATAGTGTTGAGGAGGATCCTAACTCTTTTGAAGAGGTAATGAAATCTCATGATGCTTCCTTCTGGAAAGAGACCGTAAATGATGAAATGGATTCAATCATGGACAATAATACTTGAGTTCTAAGTGATTTACCACCCGGTTGCACACTATTGACAAGTTTAAAGCTAGATTGGTTGCACAAGGCTTTAAACAAAAACATGGTATTGATTACTTTGACACATATGCACCGGTAGCTAGAATAACTACCACAAGATTGTTAATTGCTTTATTGGCTATTCACAATCTTGTCATTCACCAAATGGATGTCAAAACAGCATTCTTGAATGGTGAATTGGAGGAAGAGGTGTATATGAAACAACCAGAAGGGTTTGTTGTCAAAGGACAAGAAAAGAAAGTTTGTAAACTTGTCAAGTCCTTGTATGGTCTGAAACAAGCACCTAAACAATGACATCAAAGGTTTGATGAGGTGGTGCTGAAAAATGGTTTTATAATAAACCAATCAGACAAGTGCATATATAGCAAATTTAATGAGCATGGTAATGGTGTCATTATTTTTCTATATGTGGATGATATTCTCATATTTGGCACTGATTTGGGGCAAGTGAAAGAAACAAAAGCTTTCCTCTGTTCAAACTTCTCCATGAAAGATATGGGTGAAGCGGAAGTTATCCTTGGAATTAGGATAATTAAGCAAGGTGATACTATCACCTTAACACAATCTCACTATATAGAGAAAGTGTTGAAAAGATTTGGGAGTTTGGATTGTTCACCAGTTTCCACTCCCATAGATCCTAGTTGGAAATTAGTTCCAAATAGTGGGAACACTGTATCACAGCTTGAATATGCTAGGGTGATTGGGTGTTTGATGTATGCAATGACTAGCACCCGACCAGATATTGCATTTGCGGTAGGCAAGTTAAGTAGATATACTAGTAACCCTAGTATTTTTCATTGGCAAGCCTTGAGGCGAGTGCTGAAATATCTAAAGAAAATAATGAGCTTCGGCTTATGTTACAAGAGTGAACCCTCTATATTAGAAGGTTATACGGATGCAAGTTGGATAACTAATCAAGAGGATTATTCATCCACAAGTGGATGGTTATTCCTTCTTGGAAGAGGTGCTATATCATGGGCATCTAAGAAACAAACTTGTATCACAGACTCTACCATGGCTTCAGAGTTCATAGCTTTAGCATCAGCTTGCAAAGAAGCGGAATGGCTAAAGGACTTGGTGTCGGAAATTCCGATATGGCCTAAACCTATGGTTCCGATATCAATCCATTGTGATAGTGCATCAACTCTGTCGAAAGCTTATATTATTACTATTAATTATTAAAGAAACATCACTTCTACATGGTCCTTTTTGAAAGTTATACTTTATAGGTTCACATATTTTTAATAACTATGAATTCGATCATTAAAATGAATTTAAAGTTGTAGACTAAAACTGTCATACTTTTTTTAAAAAAGGAAAATGCAATCATATATTTACTTAATTCATCGTTTGCCAAAAGGCTTACAATAAAATTCGGCTGAAAATAAAAGGTAACACCACACTCTTCATCTAAGATCGCAGCTCTAGCTAATTCATGAGCGGCTCGATTTGCCGCTCTTCTACAAAACATAACTTTTAGATACTGATTACCCCTAAGCATACCTCTCAGGTCATCAAGAATCACGTCAATATAGGACATACCCGATTCTCCTTCAATGTCCGACACAACTAAAGCCGCATCACGTTTGACAGATGAATCGAAAATCGATTTTAATCTTCTTTTGCCATGCTAAAAATACTAATAACTGTAGTATTAGTATTAAAGTGTTTAGACCATTTTTATATACGAATCACTTGTTCGGTGTTATTTTATCGGTAACTAAAATACACCATACCTCTCTTTTTATCCCAAAAGTTCTATCTTGTAACCCGGATACTGTGATAAGGGTAGATAGTAAACTTTTAGAAAATCGTATCTAATACGTGACTAGAAGTGATATCCGGTCTAGCCATATTTACCCCCTTATATTTTACTACTTTTATCCTCCTGTTCTAACAATCTAAAAGTTTACTATTCTGAAAGTATGACCGCTACTCAACGTGATATCAACACCAATTTTCAAAAATTGGAAAAGTTTGAAGGTGTGGAGTTTTGAAGGTGGCAGAAAAAGAAGCATTTTCCGCTCACCACTTTGAAAGTGGTTTACGTGTTAAGCACCCCGAGACTGCCCGAGGATGATGAAAATGAGACTTTGGAGACAAGCCGACGCCGCATAAAGTGGGACAATGATGACTATATCTGTCGTGGACATATTTTGAATGGTATGTGTGATTCTCTTTTTGATGTGTATCAAAATGTTGAATATGCTAAAACGTTGTGGGAATCCCTAGAATCTAAGTACATGACCGAGGATGCTTCAAGTAAGAAATTTCTCATTAATAACTTTAATAGTTACAAAATGGTGGATTCTCGCCCGGTCATGGAACAATTTCATGAAATTCAACGTTTGTATGATCAACTTTTGATACACAACATGCATGTAAATGAAACCTTTGTAGTCGGTTCTATAATCGACAAATTACCACCGTCATGGAAGGAAGTGAAAAATAGCCTCAAACGTAAAAAAGAGGATTTGTCAATGGAGCAACTAGGCCGCCGACTTCAAATTGAAGAAGACATTAAGTTGCGGGAAGGTGACAATGGTAAAAAGAACGACCTTCCAATTTCCTCTATAAATGTTATGGAGGAGGGACAGTCAAGTGGGACTAAGAAAAATAAAAAACGTCCCGGAAAATTCACTAAAGGTTCCAAGTTTCAAAAGAAGCCAAAAGATAAGAAAGTAGGCTCTTGTTGGGAATGTAGTGGTCCACATTTTAAGAGGGACTGCCCGAAGGTGAAGAAGAAGAAGGCCCAATCAAATGGCCATCCAACCGGTGGCCATGACCACCAAGGTCAGAATCTTTTTGTAGTTACAAATGGTGTTGACAATAACATGATTTTTGTAGCTATGCTTTCTGAAATTTGTGTTGTGCATGATGATTGATACACGTGTATTTTCCGTGTGTGTGTTTACGTTTTTAGTTAGTTTTTGTTGTTTAATATTTCGGAAATTACACACTTTTGGTGTAATAGTTATGTTTGTAATTTAGTTGTAATTCATTTAGATTAGTATCATTCTGAGCTTAAACAGGTCCAAGATCAATCAAATGATCATTGGTGAAGGAGGGTGCAAAAGTACAAGACAAAAGGAAGGCAAATACCTGATTTTTGACCTGTACCCGGTCGAGTATACCATGTACTCGATCGGGTACCAACTTGAGTTTCAATCAGATCAATCAGGAAACAAAGGGACGTGCAGGGGAAGATTTGGCCACGATCAGTGGTCATACCCGATCGGGTACACCGACACACCCGATCGGGTATGCCTTTTATTTTTACCCTGGAATCGATCGAGTAAAGCTCGAATTTAACATTTTACACATACCCGATCGGGTATACACTAGTACTCGATCGGGTACCCGAACTGCACTCCCAAAAAGCCTATAAATACACCACCCCCTTCCATTCACAATTAGGAACCAATTCCTTTATACTCTTAAGCTCAGTTTACAATAGCATTTCTTTATATTTTTCTAGCATGTTTAGTCTCCAAATGAGGAGCTAAACTTCCATTTCTTGGTTTTTCTCTTGAAGCTTGTTGATTATTAAAGTTGTGAGTTATTTTCTTACTTTCTCCTCTTGATTATTAATTCTTCCCTTAATCTCATTCTATATTAATGTTGGAGGGTTGCTAAGTGACGATTAGTTAACGTTCCAACATTAATTATTACTAGAAACGATCAACGAACCGATGGTTAATCGTTGATGGTTTCACAAGTAAGTAACTTCGGTTTATTAATGCACGGTCGTGGTTAATAAACTTAAGAGAGATTAATTTTGTTGGTTAAACCATGCATCGGACCATACCTGAACATCTATCCCATTTCCAACTCTCATTCGGATGTTATTTTTGAGAATATTTTGTGACTCAAAAATACTACGCCAAATGAATGAAGGGTTGTTTCCAACATGAGCATTTAAAAAATCCGAGTTGGGAAAATACCTGGCCTTTAGCACTCTACTCATCAAACTAGCCGGCTCTGTGACTAGCTTCCACCCCTGTTTCGCTAACATAGCCAGATTAAATTCTCTTATTCTCCGAAATCCCAGACCCCCCATATTTTTCGGCTTACAAAGGGCCTCCCAACGTCTCCACCTCAATCCCTTCTGCTCAAATTTTGCACCTCTCCACCAAAACCCATTCATCAATTTCTCAATGTCATCACATAAATTATTCGGCAGCAAAAAAACATTCATAGCATAATTAGGCATAGCCTGAATCACATTTTTTAACATAACCGCTCTACCTGCCCTGGATAAAAATCTATTATTCCAGTTCTTAATCTTGTTAAAATTTTTTTCTTTTAAATAGCCTAGAATAGCAGATTTATTCTTACCCACAAGCGTTGGTAGACCAAGATATCTACTCTGACCCCCTACCATCGGGATCCCAAAAATACTGCAACAGGCTCCTTTGAACTGTTCCCCAACATTCTGGCTGAAAGATAACGAAGACTTCCCATAGTTCACAATTTGCCCTGAATTCTCCTCATAAACAGATAAAATATCTTTGATAATCCCTGCCTCCTCGCTAGTAGCTCTAAAAAAAAGAAAACTGTCATCTGCAAATAAAAGATGTGAGACCCGAGGTGCCCCCTACTGACCGCCACCCCGTGGATGTCGCCCCGAGCCTCCGCCTTCTTCAGTAACGCACTCAGGCCTTCCGCCACCATAATAAACAAATAAGGAATTACTTTATTTAAATAATGCCATTGTAAATTCCTTTATTTAATGTACATCTTTTTTAAAATGGAGCCACTACACCTTTTCCTTTCAAAAGACTTGTCAGTTGTCAACCGTTCATTCAATGAAGCAACATTTCGGTTGGATTGATAACTGTACTGCTGCACTTTGAAAGAGTTGCCTTTTAATTATAAATACAACGACCATGTTGAATTCACGTTTGACGGATGAATCGAAAATCGATTTTAATCTTCTTTTGCCATGCTAAAAATAGTAATAACTGCAGTATTAGTATTAAAGTGTTTAGACCACTTTTATATACAAATCACTTGTTCGGTATTATTTTATCGGTAACTAAAATACACAATACACCTTCTTTTTATCCCAAAAGTTCTATCTTGTAACTCGGTTACTATGATAAAGGTAGATAGTAAACTTTTAGGAAAGCGTATTTAATACGTGACTAGAAATGATATCCGGTCCAACCATATTTACACCCTTATATTTTACTACTTTTATCCTCCTGTTCTAACAAAAAAGGATGGGAAAATATTGTCATATTAAAGTATTAATAACTCATAATTAGAAATCAGAGAGTGTAGAAATATAATCAATAGTTACAATATATAAATAAATCATTAGAAAACGAGAATAAATTAAAGATAGTAAATATAAATAAACCAATTACAAAAACATTAGCAACATAAGAATGCACATATATGTATATAACTAATGTAGAAACGTACATAACAAACCGAAGTTAAAAAAATAAATGTTCTCATTTTAAAGTACATAAAATGCAAAATACTACTACCTCCGCCCCCCTAAGTTAGGGACAAAGGGGTGTGGTGTGGTTTTTAAGAGAAAATAGAATTGTGTGGTTGGTATTGAATTGATAAAGTGTGAATAAAGTAAGAATGAATTCTAACCACTCAAATATTACCTAATATGGTATGAGACAAATTTAATGGGACGGATGAAAAAGGTAAAACGGGACAAAGTTAGTGGAACGGAGGGAGTACATTATATTCAAGTGTGAAGAAAACGAGTACAAACAATGTATAAACACAACAATAATCAGTAAGTAATATGTAGTATATAATTATTACTATCTCTGTCCCACTTACATTGAAACCTTAGAGCATCCACAATACAAACTTGTCTAGTCTATATAAATTATGTCAATCGTGTTGGGTGTGTTTTGAAAAACAAAGAAAATTGATTAATTAAAATTAATTCAATAAAATGACTTCAAGAAAAACAAGAAATGAGATGAAGCAGAATAAGCCAAAGCTAAGCACGATTTCCTTAAAACGTATTCGTTGCCTCCCGGGGTGCTAGGAGCGTTGCAACGATCGTTTCCCAGGATACGATGACTTCGAACAATAGTTTAGCACTCAAACTAAAGTTCCAACGAACGTGAACAAAGCTCAGAACATAGAAGGAATTTTCAGAGCAGCACGTTTGTGAGCTGTGTGTTTTGCAAAGCAGCTGCCAACCTTTTATAGGGGTGGATTTGCATGTGTTAATAGCCTGTTTAAGGCATATGGACGTTGGGACATCAATGCAGTCCAGAGAGCAGGTCACCCCACACACGCAAGCCGCGCTTTTTGTTCTTCGATTTCGGGATTTGATTCGCACCACCCTGCGCGCGTGAGAGAGCCTTTTCCTTTAGGAAGCTTAACTCCTTAGGGGGGTTTACTTTTATAAAGGGTTCAAATTCCCTTGTGATTTTCGGTGTGGGAAAAACCCACACTAAAACCCACATTTTCCTAGTTTTCTCCATTCCAACGGGTACACTTCGAAAAACGATTTCTCATTCACCCGTTTCCCATTTTGAGCGTATCATATATCGAATTGTAGCCCTAAGCAAGGACAATCCGAAACCACTTTGACCCGACCCAAATCGGAAGTGCACCCCACTCAAAAAATTGCCCCAAAATGACCATTTAATGCATTTTTAACACACTTTTTCCAACAAATCGTCTATTTATTAAAAGGCTTTCTCCACATATAAATAGTGGAATGACTGAACAGTAACGTATGAATGAAACCTCCAATGCATAAAGTCTAAAATCTGAAATCAAGTGTCAATGTCCTTTATTTTTTTATTAATAAATCACCTTGTATTCGAACATCCATCGAAAAAACAAAAACAAAAAACCAGCTAAATTAATAGAGAGATAAAAACGAGTAGGGGTGAATGAGTATGCAGCATACCAAATCAAAACCAATTCAGCACTTTTTATTCAAGGCAAGGCTAGTCATGGAAGTTCTTTTGCCAATTCATAAACCTCTAGGTTAGAGAAGAACATTCTTACCACAAAAAAATGTGTGTGAGAGAGAGGTTTCAAAATTACACATGTGATCAATGCAAACAAACGGGACAATAATGCGAGGAATCCGGGGAGTATGCAAACAGTTTCAGAACTTCCTATTAATATATAGGCTTCACTTACGTGAATTTAAGACATGGAGAATACTACTAGGATTGTTAATGACCCGACTCAGGGCTGGGTTCGAAAAATCGAAAACCGAAAACCGAATCAAATTAAACCGAACCGCAGTCAAATAAAACCGAACCGCTAAGAAACCGAAACCGAATGTAAAAAACCGAACCGAACCGAAGTTTTTTGGTTCGGTTTTGGTTTTTAGCATTCAAAACCGAACCGAACCGAACAAACCGAACTACTTAAAATATGAAATTTATATGTTAATTGTTAAATATTAATTCTAATTAATATTAAATCATCAATAGTCTTTGGTTTTCTTGTGTTAGAGAAATAATGTTTGTATTATGTTTAATTTAATTTAGTTTATAAATTCATTTACACATTCATTGTCTGTAATAATGTAGCTATATTGAATGATGATAATATATGTTTACTAGTTATTAATAGTAATTAACTTTTATTTTTAGATAACTTAAAGATTTTGTATTGATAAAACAATAAATATTCATCTCAACTATATCACATGTAACATATATATTCACGAACTTTTTTCGAACTACTCACAAACAAATTAAATCAATAATATATACAGTTTTATCTATCTCGCATACTCACATAATTCAAGACATATTTATCTCTTCTCATTTTTATTTTATTTGTTATTGTGTTGTGCTTGCATTCTTTATGTAATTTGTTTGATCCCTCTAAGTATTATATCAATTTTAAATCAAGTAAGAATTTTTTGGTAAAAAACCGAAAAAACCGAAACCGAACCGAAACAAACCGAACCAATCAAACCGTGGTTCCAAGTTTTGGAGTGCAAAACCGAACCGAAACCGAACCGAACTTTTTACTTCGATTCTATATTTGGTTTTAGGTCAAAACCGAACCGCAAGAACCGAACCCACCCCTAGACCCGAGTACGAACACCTAGAGTTGGATTTCGGCTCAGATTACTAATAGTGGTGTTCGGATTCGAGCTCGTAGCTCGATGAGCATTACAAGCGAGGCTTGAGTTTGGTTGATGGATGTTCGATGTTCGAACCGAGTGCTACATATAATCTTGATAAATATACTCATATTTTGAAATTCAATATATATGCTAATGAATAGGCTCGTGCTTGATTTATTCAACAAGTTCTGGATTCGTTAATAATCATATTTACATTTATTAAGTCACACAAAACAGGGGCGACCCTGGGGGCAGGGGCCCTAGGCCCAAAAAATGAAAAACTTCTAGGCCCATGATTATTTCTTTATAGTATGTTTGAGTAGACTAATTTTCAACCCAAAATTACAAATTTTGTGCAACCCAACCAGCCCAAAAACCAAATAAAAAAAGGTGACAACTCCGGTACCCCTTTTAAAAACGAGGTTCCATACCTAGATACCACTCACATGACTGGTCCAAATCATTATATCATTTTCAATTTAAATTTAAATAATTCAACTGCAACATTTTGATTAGTTCATGTGAACAAAGGTATGGTAACTTTTGAGTACTATAGAATCTACCATAAAAAAACACGGACTAACTTCTATACACTGAGTTCGAGGTACTGGACGCCGATGTCTCTAGCTCCAACTCTCCAAGCCTTCGTGAGTTCTGGTCATCAGGTTAGAGAGCTTAGAACTTATGAGTTGAATGAGTTAATTTTTAATTCAGGAATTGTTGTCTAGTTATGTACGAGCTTGGAAGCGAAAAAAAAAAATTGATATCCAAGCTCAAATTTTTATCCACGAGATATGAGTTAAAAATGGAATTCAAGAATTGGGTATTTTGATCATTCAGGTACTCAATTCGATAGTTTGACCATTGTTTTACACTTTTAATTATAGTTTTTAACATTTTCGTTTATTGATCATGTGACTAGTTTTTAACAATTAATATTTTCTTTTATTGATTTATTTGATTAATACGAACATATGATAATGTGAACAATTTATAAATTGGTAATTTGATTTAATTCATAGTTGCTTATGACCTATAGTTGATGACTTTGTTTCACAATTTTGAACAAGGACTGTATTTAAGTAAAATTTAATTTGGTTATTTCGAACACTTGATCTGACAATGTTTATTTTAATGAATTCAAGTATTTTCTTTATGATAAAGATTTTCATCAAAATTATTATTTTGCATGTTAATTAAGACATAAATGAGTTTTACAGTTTTTTTATAAAACTAGACCCATTTTAAATTATTCGATCCTAGGCCTTTAAATATACAGGCTCGAATAGTTCGAAAATAACTTTGTTTAATAACATTCTGGCTAGTGGCTACTTTCTTTTATAAGTCTACGAACTTTTAACTTTTATACCATTCCAAAGCTAGCAAAAATGAATTAAGTTCTGCCTTCTGTTTCACTACGTACGCCTTTGATGGAAAAATAGCAAAAGCATCAAAAGACCTTGATTATTGCAAGTCATGACTCGATCTCGCAATGTCACGTTTTTCATAATAATGTAACAAGGTTAAGCTAAAGAAATGAGTACGTTGGTTCATTCCACATAACTGCCCTAATTAACCATTAGTGTACATATATACTCTCGTGAAGCTAAGGTTAAAAAAACATCGATGGGCGTATATCAACTTGTAGATAGGAAGTGCCACAAGAGTAAGTTTTGCGTTCGAATTTTGGCATTGCGATGAGAGATTACTATGTAAAAATGCATAGGATCGAACTTCTGTAACTACCTTGATCAAAGCTCAACTCGCTATAAGTCAACTTGTGATTAGAGAATAGAGATCAATTCACATCTTCTCAATTAATTGTCTGATCGATGCTGGGGAACTCTGATCTCATAGATGGAGTGTCATCCCTGAAGGGTTGTGTCTTAGTAATGTTTTTGGAGTACGGTAAGATCTATTAGCAAATAATTATTATTGTGTACATATTATATCTCCAGGATATACTCTAGCATTCACGTACATAATGTATCGCTTATCTCTATGGCTGTTATGCATTCCCTATTATGTAGCAGAGTTAGCACTTCCTATTGTATAGCATAATTAGCTCCTCTACATAGTCGCTCGTATAGTTACGTAGAGCTTATCTCTACCTATCCCTTGATGTATAAATATGTACCGTATGTACTCATATGATATCATCACATTCAATATTTCTATAAGATCTACCCCACCAATTTTGCGAAGTGCTTTATGTAATGAAACTCGTTAAGTTTACAATTAAGAAAATATACTCCGTATGTGTACACTTCAAAATCTATGCAAGTTATTCCACTACGAGATTATTAGAGATTTCCCCTCAAATACCTACATATATAATGTATTAATGTCTTCCCCTCAAGCTAAGCAACGCGACTCGATCGTTTTGAGTAACATACTAACATATATGCATGTTAGATACCAAGAGGAGAGGAAATATATTCATGGTTCGTAAGCCTAAATCTCCGGCCATTATGCTGAACGATCTACTCTTAAGCCTCGAAGAGGAATTATCACTACAAAAAAAATACGGGATTGACACGGAATTTGGCACGAATTTACCGATTTTTTCGTGCCAAATAGCTCGTGTAAAAGCGTTTTTGGCACAGATTTGGTATATCCCTGCCAAAATCCCTGTTAATGCCTGCCAACTTCACGCATCAATTATTTACGTAATTACGTTAGTTAACAAAGCCCTCTCTTGGAGCCCATCTTTTGTATGGATCATTCTCACAGGAATAAAAAAACATTTTGACAAAACGGTCTATTTTCGTGAAAAATAAGAGTGATTTAAAATCGTGCAAATTATGATTCATTGTGATACACATTTCTATTTTAAATAAGCTAAGGCATAGCACGCAATGACAGAAAAAATTCAGTTTATTTACAAAGATGTCTTTTGATTCATGATAATTAATACTCTACATTCTTGCTTCTGATAATGCACATTCCTCCAACTTCACGCATCAAATTGTGTACAAGTGATTCAAAGTATGTATATGTGTGTGGGTGCATGTGTATCTATATACTAGCATGGTAACGCGCTTTGCGCGAAATCTGGCCCAACAATGGAAAGCAACTAATAAAGTCGTGCAAAAACAATATTCATTACTTTTTTGCAACAGCAAAGCACTATTCCAATGGCTGATATATAATAGAACCGCTCGAGCATTCTTTAACTTTCCCGAATCAAAGAAAAATTGAAGTACAAACAAAGCCATGTTCAGTAGAAAATCAAAAGGAAAAAAATTGTCCAAAATGAAAGAATTCCTAGTTTTTATAGAGGGTTTAAAGATATGGTTCGTAAGCTAAATCTGTTTAAATCGTGCCAAGCTTAATAGACTGTCCTCAGTTTGGAGCCTGTCTCCGCTTTGAAATATTCATTTTCCTCACTGATATGAAGTTGAAATCAACCCAAGAGGTTGGTCATATTACAATAGCTAGCTGTGAAATAAAAAGAAGTGTGACTAAAACAAGAGAAGAAATATGGGCAACAGGTATGAGACATAGGTAGGCAATGATTACCTGATATACTCTCTAATCAGTAGCCCATTTCATCTTTTTAGAAACAATATCATGAAAATATCTTCCAACATATATTCTATATAATGGATACAAGTATTAAACAAATTTGATCATCATGTGAAATTAAAAAATGAAAATTGTATATTTGAATTATGATATGGTGCGTAGAATATAGTGACAATACTTCGTAAGAAGTACCACAAATTATTTAGTTAAAAATGTTTGAAAGTTCGTTGAGACAATAAGAAAATGAGGGTTGGATGTAGTACATGGCAAATACCTTGATTCTTTTGAGAAAATCAGAGCCGGTTATCCCAGGCTAGTCTGTGATGATAAGATTGACGTCCACCTCCTGCAATTCAATTCCCATAAACCATTTTATACATTCTAAGCTTCTAAGATATTGAGTACCAACAACGTTGAATAAAATACGAACGAATCTGAAATTGGGAAGAAGAATCCATCCCACCACCATGCCATCTTTCGGGGAGATTATAGCAATATATACAATGGTCTGCTCTATTTGATAAATGGTATATTCATAAATGGTTTATTCTTAAAGTATTAAAAAATTAGAAAAAAATGTGTAACACAAATGACATGTTAATATGTTATCAATGCAGATGTTTATGCCTATAAATATATATTAGATGTTAGATAATGACAACAAATGATTACAGGCAACCAAGTAGATTAGGGTACCAACCGTTCTTAAATACACTAAAATTATACTCTTACTTTAGCTATGATCATCGTTTTGATAAGACACAAACTACTCTCAATAGGTAGAATTGTAGAAAGTTCAACTTCAACAAACCATCAGAAGTTTAGCTGGAGCATAACCCGAAGTACCTTAGTATCCATACCATTTATCTTGACAACTTCTTGACCGATTTCAGCTTGTTTATTCCTTGTGTATTGATTAAAATCCCAACTTCAGATTAAAAAGTATAAGGAGCTTAGTATGAGTGATCTATTAGTGATCTGATAATAATCAATAAAAATCCAAGAAAAGTGGATATGCTAATCTGATTCATATCATTAAAGCTCTGCTTACTAAATCACTAATAGCAAGTGGACACTAACAAAATATTGATTCCTATAAAATCAAATTCGTTTCCAAAATTAACAAAGCATCAATGAGAAAAAAATCATAGATGAAAGAAAGGATTACAGAAAATATCCAGAATTTATATAAAACAGACCTTAACATGGTGTATAGATAACAAAAGGGACTGTTTTATCAAAAGTATTTAAAGAAATAATGAAAATGACACAGAGTAATATATAAAACCGGATTAAATACATAAATAACCATCAATGTGAAGAATCAATAGGCAGTTCAAGTCATCAATAATAATGCCAGGGCCTCAAGTAAATACATTATTCGTTTATTAGTAATTTCTAACCTTGTCATAATTTCGCTTGAGAGCTTTACCTTTGCTGTGAAGAAAGACAACATGATAGAAATCTTGTTTAGAAAATTACACTATATGAATCTGCAAGTTTAAAGTTTTTATTTATTTCAAACCAATGCAGTAGCGATATATAGAAGAAACTTTAAATAGAAGCTTAAATCAGAAAAATGGAAAGTAACCTGGTGTTAAGAAGTTTCAGAAGCATATTGTAACAAACTGGTGTTATATCAAACCAGTTGGCTTGATATAAAATAATTCAAGCTTCAAATGGATACAAAATGGTTTATTTCCTACTCATTTACAAATTAACGAAAGCTAGACCTTCATAAGAGAAATTTCAGAAGCATACCTGGTGTTAAGAAGTTTCAGAAGCATATTTTAACAAACTGGTGTTATATCAAACCAGTTGGCTAGATATATAATAATTCAAGCTTCAAATGGATACAAAATGGTTTATTTCCTACTCATATACAAATTAACGAAAGCTAGACCTTCATAAGAGAAATTTCAGAAGAAAACCTGGTGTTAAGAAGTGATGAGCTTCCAAAAAACAAGACCAACACATTTTCACATCCTTCAACCCACCCTTTGAAATAAACAGGAACAAAAAGAAGCTGACCTGTCATTTTTCTTCTCAATAATAGTGCAAAGCATTCACTTTTCAAGATTAAACTGGCATCAATCACAAACTAAAAAAAAGCAGCAGCCACAAAATCATCAAGTGTGACATGTTATCTTAAAAGAAGTTACTAAACCATATCTTTTACCAAGATATTATGTTTAAGGCTATGTTTGCGATGCCGTTTAAGCTAATAGTAGACTGAAATTTCTATAATTCAGTCAAGTATCATGTGATTAGCTTTGTTTGTATAAAAGATTAAGTGAGCCTGAGGTTAAAAAAGGAAATAATGTTTAACAGAACCATTTGATGTCCATTCATTTTACAGAATCAAAGAAAGATTAAGTGAGTCTGAGGTTAAAAAGGAAATAATGTTTAACAAAACCATTTGATGTCCATTCATTTGATGGCCATCTCTTCCGCCCAGTACCAAAATATTCCTCCCAAAAAGAAAGTGTTCACAAACTTTTTTGTTAATTATAAGAATAAAGGAAAAGACTGCACTTTTATTAATTATAACTAAATTATATATTTAAATTCAGGCTGGAATTACAAATGTTTTCATGTGGCCACAGTACCACTCACCTTTTGGTTCTACGTAGTAAATTCTAAGAAAATATTCACAACAAAGATAACAAACACATTTCTTAGTTTTATGAAGTGATGATCAAGAGTTTATAATTAAGTTCCAAGTACTAACCATCAGCTTTCCTATTTCATTGGCGAACTTATACTGCATATTCCACAAATATTAAGCAAGGTAAAAACATTTTTTTGTAAGATGACTTTCAATATATTCTATAAAAATTAAAAGAAAAGTTAAATGTTTTAAACTTAAGTGGCAGCATTAAACAAATCTCTTCAATAAATGAACACCAATGCAGGCTTGGACAAAGCTCACTAACAGGCAAAAAGAAACATTTGACACCGTTTACAAAAACACTGAAGACACTAACTTCCTAAAGTCTTGAAGCTGCGTTTTAACCTCAAATCTTTTTTGTTTGGACTATTCAAAACTTAGGCTCCGAATGTTTCAAGAAAACTTAAAACGTAGAACTGTTTCAGAAAAATGACTCTATTTCCATATCTGGAAGTCATTTCCTTACAAGCAACACGTTATATTTGGACCTAAGACATGCCGGGGTAACCAAAAAACTATGATATAGTTATTTTCTGGCGATTTATTGAGTTTGAAAGTTTCCCATGCATTTCGTTTCCTTCCAAATTTCACTTTTATTTTTCTCTATGCTTTTTTGAATTCTTTAAAGAATTCGAGTTCCAAAGTCCAAATGGACCCTAGATAAGCTTTCATGTGTCAAAACAGGAAAATCAAAAAACAGTTTCAGAAACATATTTGGGTCACTATAAACAAGGACTACTTAATGCTTTTCCAACAAAAAATACAAATTCTTCAAAAAAAAAACATGGATCAAAATGGACGTACCTAAACCAGTGATATTAATTATCTCATTCATGAGCATAAAGTAAATCAAAATTGAAGTACCTGCAACAGAAGTTTCTGTTGTTCCTCCAAGTTGGGCCTTTTGTTACTTCTCCTCAGTCAATATATGACCTGCTCCCAGATATTCAGAATCCATAGCTCTCCTATTGGAGGAACAACGGTTTGAGGAACAATGGAAACTTAAATGAAATGGTCTGAAATTAAATGGTAACACTCAAAATGTCAAATTGCAACCTAAATTAAACAAACAATCAAATGGAAATAGTAAAATTAAATTAAGAATCTGGACAAATTAATTTTTACTGATAAAACCTCAATACAATAATTCTTTAAATAGTTATAGTTCAGTTCTTTTCATCTTTCACTCAATATAAATACATAATACTCCCTCCTAAGCAAGAGTATCATCACTCTGATTCACTTGTTCATGAGTAGCCATAGAAGATGCTAAACACATACTCCCTCCGTCCCAAAAACAACTTCCCACTTTCCTTAAATGGATGTCCAAAAATTAACTTCCCACTTCAATACTTTCCTTATTTGGCAAATTATCTACATCAAAAAAGTGATAAACAGTGCCAAACAGTGTTTAAACAATGCCAAACAGTGTTTAAACAGTGCCAAACAGTGTTTAAACAGTGCCAAACAGTGTTTAAACAGTGCCAAACAGTGTTTAAACAGTGCCAAACAGTGCGCTCTACAGTAAAGTCAAATTTATTTCGTAAATATGTGTGTAGGTCAAACCGGGAGGTTGTTTTCGGGACGGAGGGAGTAGAACATAAATACGCTGGGCAAGTTGGCATAAGTACATAAAGCATAACCAGTCATTCAAGCAAAGGGTGAAAGATTACCGGGCCTGTGTCGTATCAACGGATAGATTGCCATCAGGATAAAGCTTTGAAAGCTTTTCTGTATCCTTTACTTGGCCACTGAAACATTAAATTAAGCTAAGCAAGTACTCCCTCCGTTCTTTAATAAAAGTCCTTCTTTCCTTTTTGGGACGTTTTTTTTATTTGTCCTCCTTTCCATTTAAGGAAAGTTTTTACTTTAAATATACCTTTATACCCCCACTTTTATTACCATTACCCCTTTCTCTTTCCTACTTTTTCATTTACCCACTACTCATTACACCTTTTACACTACCCCTACTATTTTCCTCTTAAAACCCGTGCCAAAGCCTAAGAGGACTTATATTAAAGAACGGAGGGAGTAGTACATAAAAGTAACACCAAAAAATGGTTTAGAACCATTCATCTTTATTCTTCAATACTATAGAATGCACCGATCAAATGTGGATATCATGAAACAAATGAGTCAATCCAACGTAAAGAAACTACAATGTTTATACATTCAAAACTCATAATTATGGAAACTATCAACCATTCCAACATATTGAATATGACAATTACCCCTCGTAATAAAAAAGAACTCAAATTAGTACCCGAACAACTCAAAACAGGTCATTTAGAATTTTCAGCAACTTAGTTTAAGTTAAACGCTGAGGTGGTAACCGATTTGGCCGAGAGGAAGAAACGTATAATATATTACCCGCTCATGGTTATTTTGGACGATTAAGTTTCCAATATGCTAGTTTCAATAATTCTCGTTCATTGCACTTCTTTTTAGCTGCTTGGCCTGTAGTAGGTATTTGGTTCACTGCTTTAGGTATCATCACTATGACATTCAATCTAAATGGTTTCAATTTTAATCAATCCGTAGTTGATACACCCCCAAACCCTCGGCTGAACCTAAATTTTAAAACTGAATAGAGGATTGCCAATAAAGCAACTTGGTACATGTTTACAACATGGTCAAGCATAATAAAGGAATGTATATATATAAGAATTATCATTAAAAACTTATCAAATTGAACCGTCACAAGAATTAAAGTTGTTCAAATTACAGCACGTGCAACAAATAAGGAATTGAAATAAAGACATAAACATGGGGGCTGGGTAAATCATGAACAGTTGATTAATTACACGATTATATTGGACAAATGCCCTTTTCTAATGGTCTATAAAAGCATATATTAATCACATTTTAAGAATATCATTAAAAATATCTGTTTGGAACATCTATGCTCGTAATAAAATGTTGAACATTCTTTCCATCATAAATTAATCGTAATTAATTTATGATGTTCGTCGGTTCGTCAATGTCCCTTCTATGAGATCAAGTTTGTCCGGACGGTATAAAGATATCAATAATGTTAATTACTGATATCAAATTAGTTCATTGTTGATGGATAAAAATATAACTACCATAAGATGGTGATACGTCTAAAACCATGAAATACCAAATAGAAGAACTTAGCTTTTGGGTGTCCTCAGAAATAGTTTGGATAGGATTGGGACA